>JASDDO010000014.1:436261095-436684524 GCA_030015575.1 Agapanthus africanus
TTCTCCGATGAAATCAACACTAGAGTCCGAGATCCGATGATCGCAGCGAAGGGACATCGTCATGGAGCTATGGAGGTGGAGGACCGGATCTACAAAGGTTGTATAGTCACTTTCCTTTTAGTTAAAGTTGTTAACTTATTATAGTATCGCCTTACCTCTAGTTACGATCTTGCTTAGGGTCACTTGGCACATAGAAATTTTTTGATTTTGGCAAGTTTGATCTGTTGTGGGAACTCATGTGTGTGCCTAGGAACCCTACATAGTGCACTTAGCGCAAGCGCTCTCGTGCTTTGCACGTGGGCGCTGCATCAGAGTCTTTGACTCATGATGCTCACACACTTTGCCCTGCATCAGAGTCTTTGACTCTTTCGCGTTAGCGCTGCTAGCGCTCTCGTGTTTTGCACGTGAGCGCTGCATTAGAGTCTTTGACTCCTAGTGCTGGTGCATTTATGAAGTGTCGCTTTATTTCAAATTTCATAAATTTGAACAGAGCTTTGCTCTGATTGGGGGAAACACATGTTACCTGTATTGTTTACCGATGCCAACAATATTGACTTGTTATCCTGATTGACCTGACTTGTTGTCTTGCTAGACAAAACTTGTTCACGATTGTTTCTGTGTTGGCATTGGGTAGACATTCTATTGATATCTGACTAGAACATGAAACCTGGAGGAAAAGGAAAATCAAGAATGAAACCTGACCTGCAACTCAACAGTTTACTACTTTCTGCAGACTGATCAGTCAATACGAGCTTCGGGTTTGGAATGATGATGTTGACATCATTCATCTATACATGACATTGTTCTACTGTCTAGCGGCACGTCTCGAATTCAGCCCCGAGAATCATAACCGCGGTCCCGGGTATACACGAGATACTATTAAGTTACGATGAGAATTATATTAATTGGTTTCAAATACCGTTAGGATAAATAACCTAGAAACACGGAATTTAGGATACACGTGAGATATCTATAGCCTGCCGTTATATCACTTGTGATTGTTTGTTTATAATTATACATTATTTTGCACATAACACGCTATATAGTACATTTCTAAGTTATTATTATTATTATGGTATTTATGACACACTGACGTCTGGGTTTTCATGGCCCAGTTTCTTTAACCTTGTCGCAGGAAGATCAAGAATATTTTGACAGGCAAGCTGAGCTGTGAAGAGCTTTGCTGATTAGTTTAGCGTTTAGTTTTACTTTATTATCTAGTTATGGTTTAACGTTGTGATCCCATAAGAGGCGTACCTAGGATATTATTTTTGTTCGATCCTTATTTGTTTCCGTTATTTTCTTGTTATTTTATTATGGCCGTTGGACATGTGTTAGTTACATTTTTATTTATTGTTCTTGATGTCTAATTGACAGCCGTTATGTGACTATGGAAGGATTTTTCCTCGCCATAGGCAGCATGGTTGGCTTTGTCACGTACCGTATTTATATATTTTGGGAAGCGGGGCGTGACAATGTTTACTTGGTATTAGAGAATTGGTTTTAGATTAGCTGGGTTTAGTTTTTTTTTTGTAGTTGGGTATAGAACCCAATACATTGACCTGAAAACCCGGAATTAGGAACGTGTCCTGCCACACTGCTACGTTGCCAGTCTTAAATCTATAGTTTATCAACTTATTTTATTGAATCATGTTTCCATTGTTAATCATCTTCAGTGTTCTTGGCTTCAGAATCATGGCAGAAAGAGATTTGCGGGCATACCAGAGGCGTGTAGACGCTGCCGTTTTACTTGGGGTCGTACGTGGCATGCTGGAGAACCAGAAGAGTCAAACGGAATTGAACCAGCGACAGGCCGAGACTTTTCAAGAGGGCCTGAGGACGGTCCAACAGACTGACATCACAACAGCTGAGAGGGAAGCAACTCCCAGATCAACACCGCGTGAGGGTACCGTGACGGACTTCAGGAAGCTTGGTTCGTCCACATTTACTGGATCAGAGGAGCCATTACCAGCGGAGCAGTGGCTAGTGGATACAGATAATTCTCTTGTTGCCGCACAGATTCCAGATGAGAAAAGGATGGATGTAGTACGCATCCAGTTGATCGATTATGCTCGTGAGTGGGTGGCTTGTTGAGGAGACCTGTCTGACTAAGCCGCTTAGCTGGGCAACTTTTTCGTGAAGTTTCTTGGAGTTCTTTCCGCAATTTTCTACGGAGGAAATGGAAGAGAAGTTCATTAGCTTGAAGCAGAATGGCGGATCCGTTGATACACATGTGGCTAAATGGACCCGGCTCAGTCGATTTGCGGGCCTTTGGTTGCCAATGAGGCTGATAGGGAAAGACGGTTTATGCGTAGTTTGGATGTGGAAATTCAGAGGCACATCATATCGTTGGGATTGACCACCTTCTCTCAAGTTCTCAAAGCGGCTAGGGAACAACAAAGTTTCAATAAGTAAAGGGTACCTAATGGCAAGAGGTCGTGGTGCGGAAGACTCTCTATACACCAACCAGAGCTCGAGACATAGAAGCATTCCAGTTAAGACGCGAGACAATACCTATGAAAATGCCTTTTGTATCAGATCAGAAAAGGACTGTGATTTGTGACTTCTGTCGTCTACCCGACCACACGCAGAAAGATCGTCGAAGAAGACTTGGACTTTGTTTAATCTGTGGATCAGCTGACCATACCATTGGTACGTGCTCTTTGAAACTACGATCGAGAGACGATGTTCAAAAACCACCACAGAAGCAGACTTATGGACAGAAGCAGATCATTCAGAGGCCTAATCAGGGACAAGCCTTCACCTTGACGGCCGAGGAGGTCAAAGCTTCAAACGATGTTGTTTCAGGTATCCAACTTGTTTATAATTTTTCCGCATTGGCATTATTCGATTCTGGTGCATCCCATTGCTTTATATCGTCCAAGTTTATTAGTGCACACTCTATCCCACGCACGGCCCTATCTAGCTATTGGGACATACACACAGGGATTGGGAGAATTATATCTAGTAGTGAGTGCAAGGGTTGTTAGATTGTTATTTGCGGACGGGAGTTATTCGCAGATTTCTTGGTGATTGATACTGACGGTTATGTTGTCTTGGGAATGGATTTTCTTGGTATTTTCCACGCTCACATTGATTGTAGGGCGAAAAAAGTGATTTTCCAAATTCCTTGACAACCAGAGTGTATTCTTGGGAGGTAGCAAATCTGTCGGGCCAGTCGAGTTTAGGGCTAACCCGACAAGTGCCGCTTTTTCGTCGATGGAAGTAATCAAGGAGGAAGCACCAGTAGTGGTTCGTGATTTCATGAATGTGTTCGAGGACATCTCAGGTTTACCGCCAAAACGAGATGTAGAATTCGCGATTGATCTTATTTCAAGAGAACGCCAATTTCAAAGGCTTATTATTCAATGGCACTTGTGAAACTGGAAGAAGTAAAGAGGCAAGTTTCCGAGTTACTAGAGAAGGGTTGGATTCGCAGCAGCGGTTCACCGTGGGGAGCTCCAGTTCTTCTAGTCAAGAAGAAAGATAGCATGCAGAAGATGTGCATCGACTATCCAGAGTTAAATCGGATGACTATTAAGAATAAGTAACCAATCCCTCGCATAGGCGAATTATTCAATCAACTCAGTGGCGCGAGAGTATTCTTGAAGTTGGATTTACGATCAGGTTGTCACCAACTGCAAGTGAAAGCAGAAGACATTTTCAAGACGACATTCGGAACTCGATATGGGCATTACGAGTATTTTGTTATGCCATTTGGAGTTACTAACGCGCCAGCGATATTTATGGACTTGATGAACTGGATCTTTTCACCATTTCTAGATCAGTTCGTGGTAGTATTCATTGATGACATTCTGGTCTATTCGAGGAGCAGAGAAGAGCATAAAGAGTACTTAAGAATCGCACTGCAGACGTTGAGACAAAAAAAGTTATATGCTAAGATGAGCAAGTGCGAGTTCTGGTTCGAAGAAGTGAAGTTCTTGGGTCATGTTGTATCCGGAGATAGAATTGCAGTTGACCCCGAAAATATTGCAGCTGTTCATAATTGACCAATTCCAAGGAATGTAGGGGAGATCAGAAGTTTCCTTGGACTTGCTGGATACTATAGAAGGTTTGTGGAGAACTTCGCTCGGATAGCAGAACGTTTGACCAAGCTAACACGAAAGGAGGTACCGTTTGTTTGGACTGAGAAGTGTGCGTCAGCTTTTGAAGCGCTGAAGAAAAAATTGACAACTCCTATTTTAACAGTGTCAGATGGATCCGGAGGATTAGTTATTCACAGCGACGCATTTGGGAAAGGCTTGGGATGTGTTTTGATACAGCATGGAAATGTTGTAGCTTATGCGTCGAGACAATTGAACTCATGAGAAAAACTACCCAACTCATGATTTTGAGCTAGCAGCAGTTATTTTTGTGCTGAAAATTTGGAGACACTACTTATTGGACGAAAGGGTAGAGGCGTTTACTGATCACAAGAGCCTAAAGTACGTGTTCATACAGAAAGAGCTCAACATGAGACAGCGTAGATGGTTGGAGCTGAAGGTTGACTATGATCTTGATTTAAAGTACCATCTGGGGAACGTTAATGTAGTACCGGATGTTTTAAGTCGGTTGCCAGCGTTACGAATGTTGACTGCACAGAAGGAGATTATAACAGATTTTCATAGATTCGAGTTAGAGCGATACTACCAGATTTTTCGGGACAGATGATGCAGTTGCAAGTACAATCATCCTTGATTGATAGTATTAAGGCAACACAGTCGCATGATCCTAGATTACCGAAATTTCGAGAATATGTGGAAGCGGAAGTTCGAACAGATTTATTAGTTCATGAAGATGGTTCGCTAAGATATGGAAGTCGTTTGTGTGTGCCTAAAGAAGATGTTTGTGAAGTCATGAATGAAGCTCATAGTCCGCATATTCAGTACATCCAGGCGGGACGAAAATGTATAGAGATTTGCGACAACACTTTTGGTGAGAAGGCATGAAAAGAGAGATTGCTCGTTATGTGTCGAGGTGCTTGGTGTGTCAGCAAGTCAAGGCTGAAAATCAGAGGGTAGCTGGTTTGTTGCAACCACTTTCGATTTCTCGGTAGAAGTGGGAATATATAACCATGGATTTCGTGACAGCCTTACCATGGAGTCCGAAGGGCAATAACGCAGTTTGGGTGATTGTCGATCGACTGACAAAAGCATCTCATTTCATACCATTTCGAGTTGGTCGGTCGACGGAGGATTTGGTAGAGCGGTAGGAGATTGTGAGATTGCATGGGGGTACCGGTGAGTATTGTTTCTGATAATGATACCCGGTTCCTATCATATTTTTGGAGGAGTCTACAAGAAAGTTTGGGACCCGCTTGAAATTTAGTACGACTTATCATCCTCAGATAGATGGACAGTCCGAGAAAACGATCCAAACTCTTGAAGATATGTTGAGAGCTTGCATGTTGGACTTCAAAGACTCATGGAAGGATCATTTACATTTAGTGGAGTTTTCATACAACGGTTTTCAGGCGACTATACAGATGGCTCCATTCGAAGCGTTGTATGGTCGTAAGTGTCGTTCGCATGTTTGTTGGAACGATATTGGAGAAAGAAAATTGCTGGGACCAGAACAAATGGTGCAAAATGTGGAGAAAGTTAACTTGATTCGTGATCATATGAAGGTGGCATAAGATCGACAGAAAAGTTGGGCTGATACTAGAAGAAGACTTTTAGAGTTTATTGTCGATGGTCTTGTGTTCTTGAAGATAACACCAACTAGGGGAGTAATCCGATTTGGTAGTCGAGACAAGCTTATTCCTCGATTCGTGGGGCCTTTCGATATCATTAAGCGTGTTGGAGAGGTAGCTTACCGATTGGCTTTACCACCATCCTTGGTGGGTGTTCATGACGTGTTTCATGTATCTCAACTCCGCAAGTATGTTCGAGATGAGACGCACATTCTTGATCACTCGGAAACTGACTATGAGAGAAGATTTAACTTATGAAGAGCAACCAATGACTATAGTGGATCGACGGGAAAATGTTCTGAAGAATAAAGTAATCCCTTTAGTATTTGTTTCGTGGGGAAATCGTTCGCATGGAGAATCTACTTAGGAACAGGAAGACGAGATTCAATAAAAGTTTCCATAGCTCTTTCCTTAAATCAGTATATTTATTGTCCTTGTTTTTTCCTGTTTCGTGAATTTTGAGAACGAAATTCTTTTGTAGTTGGGTATAAAGTAACACCCTAGTACGGTCATACGATATTGTGTTTTATTTTATTCATTTAGGTTCCGTTCAATTCGAATAGTAGAGGTAGTTATCAGACCCAACCCGCATGTGTGAAACCCAGAATGGTGCTAGATTAATATTTTTGTTTAATATTTATCATTAAACCAAATCCAAGAGAATTTAGTATGACTGATATTTCTAGTATCAAAATTATATGTATATATCTTCTGGTAGCCACACGTCAGAGATAAATTATATTAACTGTCATCTGGTTATTTCAGTATCTCATAAAGGTTACTGATATTTATCATGTAATCCAATACCAAATATTTATTAGATCTAAATAAATTTTTAAATCCTTTTAAATCTTTTTAAATCTTATAGTAGGGGTATAATTTATTTAAATTATATTCTTATGTTATAGCTTAAAAAAGTTTACGTATATATATTATTTTCCAAAATATATTTTTGATGTGATTTTGGTGGAGATTGGCTGTAGTTTGATATTATCTATGTACATTAAAACTATAATATATATTTATAACCTAACTTATAACTTATTATATATATAAATATGCTTTATATATTAAATATTAAACAAAACATCTCTTTCCCTCTCTCCTATTTTCCCCCATCGCCCGAGCCCTAACCCACGCTTTTCATCTCCGCCCTCGCCTTCCTCCCCGCGTCGTTGTCGCCACGTCCCTAGACCCGAGAACACCCTCTCCTTCCATCTCTCGTTGTCATCGCCGTCGACTCCCTTACCACAACCCAACTCCTTTTAGTCGACGCCTGCACCTCCTTCCTCACTTCGCCGCCGTTTCCTTCCTCCTCTCGTCACCGTTCTCTTGCTCTTCATCCTCTTCTTGCACCCATCCTCGATTTCACCCTCGACCAAGAACCCCAAGCCCCACCATCATCTTCAGTGACACATTTTTCTTCTCTTTTCGGATCCCTTCATCGGAGTCGACCCCTCTCTACACCGCCGCCTCCATCTTGCTCCCCTCGTCTTTGATCCTAATCCAAACCTCATTATCTCTTACGATCACTTACTTACAACCTGACGCCACCTCCGACCCTTTAACCACCTTCGTCGTAGGATAGCCGCAGCCGCAACCTCTTTTGCCGAGTCTTCTAATGTCTTGATCCGACGAGCAGACACCCCAGCGCAGTCACATCGTTGCTGATGGCCGAGACTTGCGTTGAAGTTCTACGTCAGGGTTGTTGGTGTTCGAAACGTGGGTATCCGTATACGTCGTCGTGATTTTATCGATCGAGACAAGTTTATCTTGCAACATGCTAGTTTACCTATACCAATATATATATATAATATTGCAAGTTATAATCATTATACAATTTTATAAAGATAATCTATACTTTATTATTTAGTAACAATAACACGTGCATAGTTACAATTGTTGAGGTTGTGCAAAATTACTTATATGAATTATTTTAGTAGATACAATTTAGTTGATAATAATTAACAAGTATAAAACGCTATTATAAATATGTTTAGATGTATCTTTTAACAAATAATGATGCATACATCGATTCGTTACAACTAGATAACCATGACAATTATATTACTGCTTTGTGACTGGTTGCGCCAGCAAATATTTCATCTGGTTAGTACACAATACCTGATATGCTTCCGACCTACTGCTATTGTTATATTGCTTATACCTGTTACCGGTATTGTTTACCGATGCCAACAATATTGACTTGTTATCCTGATTGACCTGACTTGTTGTCTTGCTAGATAAGACTCGTTCACGATTGTTCCTGTGTTAGTATTAGGTAGACATTCTATTGATATATGACTAGAACATGAAACCTGGGAAAATGGGAAATCAAGAATGAAACTCGACTTGTAACTCAACAGTTCACTACTTTCAAGAGACTGATTAGTCGATACGAGCTTCGGGCTCCGGAATGGTGACGCTGACATCATTCATCTATACATGACATTGTTCTACTGCTTAGCGGCACGTCTCGAATTCAGTCCCGAGAATCATGACCGTGGTCCCGGACATGCATGTGAAACTATTGGGTTACGATGAGAATTATATTAATTGGTTTCAAATACCGTTAGGATAATAACCTAGAAACACAGAATTTAGGATACACGTGAGATATATATAGCGTGCCGTTATATCACCTGTGATTGTTTGTTTATAATTATACATTATTTTGCACATAACACGCTATATAGTACATTGCTAAGTTATTATTATGATAATTATGACGCACTGACGTCTGGGTTTTGCATTGTCCAGTTCTTTTAACCTTGTCGCAGGAAGATCGAGAATATTTTGACAGGCAAGCTGAGCAGTGATGAACTTTGCTGATTAGTTTAGGATTGTTTAGTTTTACTTTATTATCTAGTTCTGGTTTAACGTTGTGATCCAATAAGGGGCGTAGCTAGGATATTATTTTTGTTGGATTCTTATTCGTTTTCGTTATTTTCTTGTTATTATTTTATTATGGCAGTTGGACATGTGTTAGTTAGATTTTTATTTACTATGCTAGATATCCGATCGACAGTCGTAATGTGACTATGGAAGGATTTTTTTTTCTCGTCATAGGTAGCATGGTTGGCTTTGTCACGTATCGTATTTACGCATTTTAGGAAGCGGCGCATGACAATGCGACACCGCAATAATTAGCCTTAAGTGCAAGTGGGAGATTGTTGGATATAGTGTTCTCAAGACAATTATTGTAATCGCAGACAGACGATTATAATGATTAAGGGAGAACCTATACGGATAGAACATTGTTACACGAGATGATAGTATGCTATCTGGTTCATCTATGTCATCATGTACATGTATTATGTGGTATTATGGATCACTATTATATGTTGATAGAGCCCTTAGAATTCCTGCCTGACTACCGGGGTTACTGTGGCGATCGCACATGTGAGAACTGGGTAGTCTATAAGCAAATCCTTAAATGTCCCTAGTCATGGTGTCACGTCCCGAAAGTACGGAATATGACCGGCACTTAAACTACGAACGTCTCGAGGCGTATGTAATCTAAGTAAGCCGAAAACCCAGAAATCCAAACCAAGAAAAGTAGTAGAGTGAAGGAAAACCAATTTAAATCAAGTAGTTTCAATAGCATAAGCCGAATTATGCGGTTTTTTAAAATCATCAAAAATTTCCTGAAAATTTCGGCAGAGTCTCCTTTGTAAATACTGGCCCCCAAACGGGATACAACATGAATAGTATACGAAATCAATAAAAAGACATCCCCAAGCGGGAGCTAGCTCTTCGTCAATCGACGGCCACAACCACACAAGCAATATAATATACAATGCCAACGGCGAGTATCAAAACTCAAAAGGAAACTCAAAACCACAAGAAATCCACAGAAATATAACGCGCGACTCTAAGGTCGAAAGAATAACATCACTGGTCTCAATCTCAAAAAAAATACATGTTTGGTTGATGGAACTTCTAGATACAACAGAATAATGATATACAAGATATATAATGGGGGTACGATACAAGTAAACCCACCTACTGGCAAGTCATCCGGAAATGGGAAGCAGTGCCAGCAAAGCCGTAATGAAACCTGTACGGCAAAACCTGCAAGAAACTGGGGCACAACGCGGGTGAGTTGCCAACTCGTGAATAGAAAAACATCTACGAAAAGAAATCGCATAAATAACGCAATCCTAGGTCAATGATCATAATATATCCTCAATTATATGTATAACATGCAGCCTATAACAATGGCTACGGTAATATCTAACCGAGTGCAATCTCATGGGCCCGTGTCAGGGCCTCAGGTAGCAATATATCATATGGATGATGTATGAATGCATGAAACAGAATGCATGTACTGAAGAAAACTGCTTTCATAAATTAGTGAGATTTCTGTATTTTTAAAATGAGGTATCATAATGAAATCAGTATAAAACAGTGCCTAGCATCGGCACAAAACGTAATCCCAATATCTCGATATCTCTGTATCACAGTCTCTGTACCTCAATATCTCGAAATCTCAATGTCTCAATCGCAATATCTAGGGCGCCGTCAGTCCAGACCGGCCCCTACCATCCATCTCAAGACCACGACGGTATCCTCCGGATATCCGACGCGTCGGGTAATATCACCGGTCGGTAGTGCTCCCCTGCCAGGCTCAACGTCAACAACACGATTCTCTTGCCCCGGGGTACCGCACCGGGCCCACCATGTACCCGAAACGGTTTCTCCACTCCTCGAATCGGGTCTCGAAATCCATCAGCAAACTCATGGTGGACGACTCATACATCATGGGAAAAACCGCACCTTTTATTTAAAAAGAGAGAAAGCAGTTTATATATGTTTTGCGGTTTTCCTCCAAATCCAGAAAATATCATGGAAATCTGAATCATCAATAGCATGTAAAACCATGAATATAAGCATGAGCATCCATGAATGCGGCATATAATGAATAACAGTATGCATGAAGTGACAAGTAATAACTACAATATCTAAGCTGGCATATAAGGTAAGTACACTAATATTATGTCAAACTACTAGCTATCAAGCTAAGTTAAGCAATAATATTTTCTAAGGTGTACGTGATATGGCAATTATCGATGAAGATGTGTGTGAGCCGGCAAGTAAGTGTACGTGATACATACGCATCATCGGTAATGGTGCTGGTGTCCTAACAGCATAATGTCAACAATGCAATATGAAATAACAATGTAAGTATGCGATGCGGAGCGAGCAACCAAAATGAGCGGGAGCTAAATATTAAACAATGGTGCCATTTGAAATAACACGAATCGTGGGGTTTTGAAAATAGGGCTACGGTAGTTTTAAGAAAGGATACGTCTTTTGAAATACCCGTAGATCCCTTGACCTGTCTTTTAAAATACCCACGATCCGCTAGTTTTGAAATAGGTAGGAATCTAATCTAATCTAACAACTACACTAAACTATACGGCTGAACTAACAAGCTGAACTACAGGGAAGGAAACCGCCTATCATCTGAGTCGATACGTATACATACCTGTATATGTATAGTCGGTGATCCCGCCTCAATAATATCATATCCGATACCATATCTATAACCAGACATCCCACGTCAAGAGTGCGGATCAATCATCAAAATATAGCTCGTACGTAAATCCGTCGTACGACATCCCCAAATCTGGGTACGGGTCAATATCACATTCATCATACTATTCATCTGGTATCCTCTTTATCAAATATCATGATCGGGGTACTGATCTACGTCTAGTACAATACTGATACTGCCTAAGTATGCATGGACGTGTGTGAAACACTACGTCAAGGACCCGCTACAACGTCATGTCGTATCTCAAATACGAACCCTGCTATATCACCGATCTCACGGCCTCAAATCAAATCTCATCGACTCATCTCAAATCCCAAGTACTATCATCATCATCCATGCATGCGTATATGAATGTACATATGCATAGTCCCATACCCACGCATATATACATATATACACATCCCAATCTGCGCACAAGAAAGTAAAGTATGCAAGTATGAGTGCGCGTATGTGGGTATAACAACTACTCTAGGGTTTCGCAACTAACCCAAAGGTAAACCATGAACACATAAACATAACATGAATAAACATTCTCGTATCATAAAACACCTATATAAACATATATATATGAGCTACACTACGGACTGCGGGGGTACTATACGCCATCCACCCGACTTCTCCCCGTAGATATAAATCTACTCACCTGATCCTCGCTAGCCGGTGCCGACGTCGCCACACACTTGCTTGTCGTCTCAAAGTCCACATGGGGTACCTACATATCATAACGCACCGTGTCGTATTAAAATCCGACTCATGACCCAAAAACGACACGTGAATCCCACATAGGTCAAAACCTATGGTTGCTTTCACAAATCAACCCAAAAACCCTCGACGTCGGTGTACAAACGCTAGACCATCGAGAAAAACCCAAATACACTCATTTGCACATTCACGAACACTAATTTTAATATAAAATAGGTTAAAACTCACAAAAAAACCCCAATTTCACTTAAAAAGTCATTTTTCCGAAAATCTAGCAAGCACAATTCGCCGTTTTTGTACAAAACATGATATTTTAACAATTCTAGTGACCAAGATGATAACTTAATATCTTAATTATGCCATAGAAACCATTACGTAAATTTTAAACCCACAATTTAATTCGATTTCAAAAACCTAGTTTGCAATATTAACCAATTTTAACAATTTTATAGCAAAAATGAACAAACTACAATCTAGCTTGGATTTTCATGAACTAAAGCATTAAACCACTCAATATAATATTTATAATGACATGAAACCTAAATTTGAATTTTATCTCACAAGAATATAATTATTTAAAAAACCTAGTTTACCAATTATATAATTATCACTTTTAAATAAACAAATATGCAAACTAGCAACTTAAATTGGATTTAGCATAACATTAATATGTCAATTATTTCACATAAACTAAATCTCACAACACAAAATACCAATTTGAAATCAAACCCCTCTCTTGAATTTTAAATCATGCACCTAGAACTAATTAAAAACCTAATTAAACAATTAATTAAGCTAACCTAAGCAATTAACAACACATTAAGCAAAAATGTTTGAATTTATACCCAAATAATTTGAAGCTCCCACAAGCACACTTAGCCACCCAAATTGAAATCTAAATCCCTAGATCCATGCTATAGTAGCCAAGAAAAAATGGGTAGGAGGTGGATTTTGATTTTGGTTTGATTTTGGATGGAATTTTGGAGATTTTTGGAAGGGTTTTGAGTGGAATGAGATGAGGAAAAAGGGGAGGGCAGCATGAGGAGGCTCGGCTGCAGCAATGGAATGAGAGGAGAGAGAGTGAGGTGGGGAAAATAATTGGCCAAGTCAAGAAAAGTCCAAGTCAACCCAAATCCATACCTCATTTCTTATTCTTTCTTTTTTCCTTTTCTTTTCTTCTTAACTTTGAATCTTCAAGTGGGGAAAATAGGTGGGGCTGCTGAATTCAGCCAAGAGAAGAAATAAATGGGGGTGTGTGAGTGTGGGTATGGGTGTGGGGTGATGGAAAATGATAATTACAATACCCCAAACATCCATTTACACTATAAAAAAAGCCTTTTTCTTCAATAATTTCTAAACCGTTTTGGCAAACGATTTCGTTTCAAAAACCACATGATAAAATTTTATTTAATGTTTTATGATGCACAAAATTTGTTTCAACTCATTCCAATTTGTAATTTTCCCTAATTAAATGTATTAGTGACGGCTTAAAATAATATTAAAATAATTAATTTCGGAAAATTTTTCAGAAAATTTGAAATTTCACCAGTGGCTCAATAAACACCAAATACTAGCATTACATAGCTAGAATATGTATATTTAATTTTATAATAAAGATATTTGCATTTTGACTTTTTACAGAAAACCCTTTTATTTTTCTGTTTTTTCGAAATTTCACCGAAACGATTTTCAAAACGTTACACATAGGAATATCAAGACTGGGCATCGATATTCCAGAGTAAGCTAGTGTATACGTTTCTTGATCCCGACGAGAGGCGACGGCCGGTCTCACAGCCATTGGTGTCAGTTAGTCACGAAACATAGTATACAGGTGCTCATTGGGTTATGAATTATACTGGACGGACACACCGGGAACATGCTAGATGATATTATACTTAGTCATGTTGTCACTGTTGGGTAGTGGGAGCCCCCCGGCCATCGAAAAGTGGCCAAATACGGAACAAAAATTTCTTAAAACCCGGCGCTACCATTACCCGTTTTGCAAGATCGAAACCATTAACCCTAAAACTAGCAATCTAACAAAAGGAGATAGAATGGTTATACCTAACGGATCATGTCCTTCGGGTCTTCAACCATTTCCAAATTCCAAGTGATGCGGATCGACTTTGGTCGCCGGTCTTCCTTCGTCTCTGATGATCCATCCGAGGGAAACGGCGCAAGCTTCAGGTTCGCCAATCGAACCAACCGACCCTCCAAGATCGCTAGTAGTGGAGGATGGGGGTGTAGAATAGTCTCACTAAAAAACTCTCTCTCATAATCTAAGCTCATAAAGCAACCATAGAAGATAAAGGTGATGATCAAAGGTGTAAGCACAAAATTTGGCTAAGTTTTCTTTTGGTGTATAAATGAATGAATCAAGAGAGAGTAAGAGAGTGAGTGCCAAATGAGCAAAGCCCCCATATCCCCTCTAAAGTGGCCGGCCCCTCTTGCTCCCTCCACCATAATGCACACCAAAAAAACTTATTCATTTAGCAATAAACAATTCCAAAGCCCATACCAATCACTACATGAAAAAGCCATGCTTTGACCCAAATGACCATGCCATCCATGTCACCTTTTCCACCTCATTATAAACAAAATGATTTTCCAAAACAAAATCAATAATGAGGTAGCATCTTCTAGAAGCCATTCCGTATAAATACGGAATGCTTCCCGGTATATATATGTATCGAAATACACATACGCGTATTTGTACGAAAATACGAATAGCCAAAGAGAGAAAATAAATAGTGAGCAATAATACTAGAATACATATATATAAATACATATGTAAATTATTAAATCAAAACTTGATTTAACAATCTGGCTTAATCCTAAGCCGTTAGTATTATCAACCGTCCGATTAAAGTCCGTGCAGTCCGTGCACATATTTAATCGGACACCTGTATGTATCAACATATGTCACCTACACTATATCGCCTGAACCGAGAAAACCCTCTGTGTGGGACTCTAAAGACTCGTCAATACGCTGGCAATGGGTTTAACCACAAGCACGTCAGCGGCACTAGCTGTACGTAACGGCTACCCAGGTATTGAGCGAAAGGAAGGCCGACGGGCAAACTCATCCGAACCCCTACTGAGCCTGTCGGTGACAATATCCGTACAGTCCGGTCTGTTCGTCTAAGAGTATCGCATATCAAGTCTAGGAGGGTGGATAAAGTCAGACCCCTAACAACGCGATAATTCGTGTCGGTATGAAACCCATCACTACCCGAGAAACTATCGATCCTCGATCGGTAATTCTCACATACTCCGGCCGAGGATTTCTAGCGATGGCCATCCGTGCACTGCGCGGCATCAACCCCCAATACCGGGAGAGATGAATCCCCGACGATCCGCTCACTGCCTCCATGTGGCTCGGGACTGTACCCAACTAAAACCTGTTTGCACGACTCCTTTGAGCCGTGGTAGGATAGTAATCAAAGCACAGTGGGAACTCACACGAGACAAATGACGATCTCAGGTCGACAGACTAACCTGTACACATGTCACCAGGGAACTGCTATCTGACTATAGGTATAATACCAACTAGCATGTTCCCGGCGAGTCCGTCCAGTGTACTCATAACCCAATGAGCACCTGTATACTATCTTAAGTGAACAACTGACACCAATGACTTGTGAGACCGGCCACCGCCCCTCGTCAGGGTCTAGATAAGTATACACCAGTCTACACTGGAGTATCGACGCCCAGTCTCGATACTCCCACGACTAGGGACATTTAAGGATGTTCTTATAGACCCCCAGCTCCCACGTATGTGATCGCCATCACAATGCTGGCAGTCAAGCAAGATCCTAAGGGCTCTATCAGCATATACATGATGATAAAGACAAACCAGATAGCATACTATCATCTCGAGTAAGACTGTTTTATCGGTATAGGTCCTCGTTCAATCATCATGATCACATACCTGCGACTATGATAATTACCTTGAGGGCACTATAGCCAACAATCTCCAACTTGCACTTAAGGCTAATTATTGCGATGTCGCATACTCACAGCCCGTGTGATACCGAACACCCAACTCCTCTACTAATCAGTTTCACAAACCTCGTTTGTAAAACTATCGCGTTCGAGAAATAGCCTCAGTGAGTGGATCTGCTCCAGTGTTTCTCTCTATGTCTCTCTTTATCTCAACTTCGCGGAGAAAACTATCTCCCGAAATGAGCAATATCCGTCTTGGAATATTTCTGGATATCTGATGGGACCCAGTTCATCAAAGAACTCCAAATCCAGCAAACTTCTTAGACTGTATCGTCTACTGAACTTAATCAGTATGCTGCGCCATGCCTTTCTCAGTATCCGCTTGGACCACCTGTCCAAACTACTTCCCCTCGTCAGAGCGAAAACTATAACTCTGACAGTCACTCTGTCATCCAGGTCATCTTGGAAGCCTAAAATGATAACCGTCTTCAGAAGGAGGCTGCCGTTATCAAATCCCTAGAACATCCACTTATGTTCATAAACTGTTTCCAATCGTTTTTCTCCAGGATTGAATTAATATATCAACCTTTTGCATCTAGTGTAAAAACAACATCTGGTGTGGTACTCGACATGTCATGATTGGCTCAATTGCCTAAGCAAGTGATATGCCAATCATGCACATCCCTCTCCCATTTAGTCTGTAAGACACCTTTAGAGAGGGTGACTCCATCACCTGCAGGTTTACCACCATGCCAGGAGTCGTCCATTCTAAAACACCTTTAGAATACTGTCTAAGTACCCAGATTGGGACACTTCCCAAATCTAGATCTAAAACCATAGATCTAGTAACCAGAATGCCTGATATAATATCCATATCCTATGTGGAGAAACCACTGTGTGACTACCATAGTATAACCTGATCGTAGTATAGGAATTTTACTTTCTGCTCTGAGTATGTTATCCAAATACCAGGACAATACACCCTACTACCTTCTTAACAGATCCATCCCCTATTCTGATACAGTCAAAGAACTTATGACTGTCATATCAAAAATTAGATGATCTTTCTCCGCTATATCCGCTTTAGTCTATAAATAGACATAAGCTACTTGTCCACTACACTTCCGCTGCTCCCACTGATTACGACAACCCTCTGGCAGAGTCATATAGACGTGCACTTCTAAAGCTAGTTTAGAATGACGCTATACTTATCCTCCTGCCGGGTCTCATAGTCTGGAACAACTGTAGTGTCAAGTCTGGGTAAACAAGAACCTCCCTGTCACCGTTCTTAAGGATACCGAAGTAGCTCTCGGGTGCCTGAGGTAACCCTCCATATCTGCGGAGTGGCTAATGGAATGTCAATCCTGATTGAATCTTTAGGTCCTATTAAATCTTCCGTAATCGTTTGTGGTTCTGGAATCACTTCCAGTTCTGCCATACTCCTACTACTGTTTTCTGAAAAAATCCATTTTACTAAAACTGTGGCGAGTCAATAACAATATCACTATTGATCTTCCTGATGGTAGAAAGTTAACCCTCGTCAAAGCCCGGGATAACCCACAAACAACCATTACTGAAACGTGCCTTGAGTTTATCCGGATTCTGGTTTTAAGCATCAGCCGGACGACTCGCTATACCTTAACATCGTTAAGATATAAATTGATTATATATATATATCTAATATAGAAACAAAAGCACTAATTTAATTGGAACTAGATTCAAATCATGCAGCTGTCTCCAGTGCATGTCAACTAAATGGAGAGAGGTCGATCAACATTACTCAACATAGGAGTGCATCCAATTATGAGTAATCTGAAAAAGAAACAAGTTTCTCAAAACCATTACTATCAACTGAATACCTCATACAAGTATCTACATCTTCGATCACCTTGAAGAATCTCGATACTTGCAACACCTGGTTCTCTACTTTATTCTTGTACCTATAACTTCTCAAACTTGGACCTTGTGTTTCTACGAAACACTTGTCCAAAACTTGAGAAGAAATAAGTAAACAGAATATAGTACGGGGACCAACCCCTTTGTCCTAATGGACACTGGACAACATACAATACCTTGTATAAGTCCCCTGAGTTTAATAACTCAAACCCTGTGCGTCGTAGGTTGAAAACTGTACCCAGGTTGAAAACTGTACCCAGGTGACAATATCCGTACAGTCCGGTCTGTTCGTCTAAGAGTATCGCATATCAAGTTTAGGGGGGTGGATAAAGTCAGACCCCTAACAACGCGATAATTCGTGTCTGTATGAAACCCATCACTACCCGAGAAACTATCGATCCTCGATCGGTAATTCTCACATACCCCGGCCGAGGATTTCTAGTGATGGCCATACGTGCACTGCTCGACATCAACCCCCAATACCGGGAGAGACGAATCCCCGACGATCCGCTCACTGCCTCCATGTGGCTCGGGACTGTACCCAACTAAAACCTGTTTGCACGACTCCTTTGAGCCGTGGTAGGATAGTAATCAAAGCATAGTGGGAACTCACACGAGACAAATGACGATCTCAGGTCGACAGACTAACCTGTACACATGTCACCAGGGAACTGCTATCTGACTATAGGTATAATACCAACCAGCATGTTTTCGGCGAGTCCGTCCAGTGTACTCATAACCCAATGAGCACCTGTATACTATCTTAGGTGAACAACTGACACCAATGGCTTGTGAGACCGGCCACCGCCCCTCGTCAGGGTCTAGATAAGTATACACCAGTCTACACTGGAGTATCGACGCCCAGTCTCGATACTCCCACGACTAGGGACATTTAAGGATGTTCTTATAGACCCCCAGCTCCCACGTATATGATCGCCATCATAATGCTGGCATTCAAGCAAGATCCTAAGGGCTTTATCAGCATATACATGATGATAAAGACAAACCAGATAGCATACTATCATCTCGAGTAAGACTGTTTTATCGGTATAGGTCCTCGTTGATAATTGCCTTGAGGGCACTATAGCCAACAGTCACGCCCCGCTTCCCAGAGTACGCTAAAGTAGGCACGTGACATGGCCAACCATGCTACCTGTGGATAAGAATTATCCTTCCGCAGTCACATTACGGCTGTAAAGATATCGAGAACAATAACAAACTATCTAACACATGTCCATAAACCAAAATAAAATGAGTCAAGAATAAAATAATGCGGAAGCAAAATATCCAATACAAGATTAACTGGAAGGTATGTCCCATAATGCGGGCTCACATCAGGAATGAAAATACTGCAAATAAAAGAACTAACTGCTAACGAGTCCTCACTGCTCAGCCTGCTGACTGAAGTACTCCTGCTCGGACTGCAGCAAAGGTACGTGATCTGGGCCATGCAAAACCCAGACGTCAGCCCGTCATAATATCAAGCAATACTATAAACAGGGGGTAGCACTACATGCAGGTATAAGTATAAGCAAAGAATAAAGCAAGAATATATATATGACAGTGGGTATGTCAGTTTAAGTGACATGCAGTGATATCTAAACCGTGCTACGGGGTTATCTATTCTAAAGTCTTCGAAACCAAGTAATGTAATCCTCATCGTAACACATCAGTGATTTTATTCCGCAACGCCCGGAAAAACGGCAAACAATAGGTATTCCGTAACGCCCGGAAGAACAGCAAACAATAGGATGACCCTTTGAGTTACGTTCGGTTGCATTCCTGATTTCCCCATACCCCAAGTTATATATGTTCAAGTCAAGTATTAAATAATTTAGAGCTAATGCCAACACAGGATCAGGCAGGTACAAGTTTGTCTGGATAGATAACAGGAACTGTCCGTAAGGACAACAGGTCAGGTTTGTTGGCATTAGACACAAGATCAAGTAACAGGTAACGCCATGGTACATCAGGTCAAGACAGGTAGTATATAGATATCATGTCATGTCAAGAGTTGCACGGTACAATGTCGTGTCAAGTAATAGGTGTAACAAGTCATGTCCGGGTGCACAAGATGTCAAGTGGGTGCTCATAATCAAACTAGCATAAGCATGGGTATACAGAACAAGCATGGGTATTAATAGAACAATAAACTAGAACATGTAATATGATATGCAAATAGTTACAGATTAAACTATATGGATGTACAGTTATCGATTAGAGTTAGAATTATGGTTCCAACATTAATTACCTTACACTTTAACAAATTTGGATTGTTAAAATCTTGTTATTATGGGTTAAAAGATCTAGGGATGCAAATGTATTTAAAACAGGTTAAAGATGCACACGGGTGTCCAATAGGGTAAAACTATAAAAGGGTACCATAGACTATGTAAATAGGTATCATGTGATTTAACATACAGATGTGGTTATTAGGTATAGTAAACTAAAATGCAACGAGTATGTTTCAAGTTCTGAATCTAAAAGATCTAAACGGAACATCAAACTGTTAACTTGGAACACGTGACTTTAGATTCGATCCATAGGCTTAATATGAAATTAAATAAATAAGTATAGAAATATTATGAATAGCATGTAGCAAGTTTCACTTGCCTCGACAGATCAGAAACGGTTATACGGAACGTCACACGTCGGCGGGAAAAGTCGCGACGCGCGCACTGTGCACGGAACGGCTCTAACAACGTACAAGGGGTCACACGGGTCAGGTATGCTTGCTGGATCGTCGACGACGTCAGGACTCCGGCAATCTACAGAGGTTTAACAAATTTTACAGAAAAGAAAAGATACAAGAAAGAAAGAATAGCAAGAAGAAGAAGAGAAGGAAGAACGAGAGAAAGGAGGCTCACTGGGGTTGCACTGGTAACGTGGAGACGAGATGGTGGTGACGAGATCAACGGAGTTCCGGCCAGGTATTGTGCAAGGGTGTTCTTGGAGGCTAGGGTTTCAGCTAGGGTTTTGCTGTTGATTTTCTTGGTGGGGTGTTGTCTGTGTGTAGGGTAATTGGTGTAGGAGAAGTAATGCAAAGGAGAAGAGAGGTGGAAGGAGATAGCGACGGCGAGGGGTGATCGGCGACGAGGTGAGGTCGCGGTGCAGGGTTCTTAAGGGTTGAGCTGGGTGCAGGGTATGTGCAGAGGTGCTCGGTGTGCAATGGAGTTGGCGAGAAGGCTCTGAGGGAGTTGAGGAGGAAGCGGAGAGTTAGGGTTAGGTTTTGAGTTGTGAGTATGCGTTGAAGGCGATGGGGCTCGTTGGGTTTTACCGAGAGGAAGAAGACGTGAAATGAGGAGGAAGTTGAGGGAAAGAAGGAAGGTGAGCGTATCAGAGAAGGAGGTGACGAGATCCTAACTTACCGCGAGAGGAGAGAGAAAGATACGCGAGAGGAGAGAGATAGAGAGTAAGCGAGAGGGGAGAGAGAGAGGAGAAAGAAATTCGTCGGTAGTGGGGAATAGGAAGAGAAGAGAGGAGAAAGAAGAAAGAGAAAGAGAACGAGAAAGAGAGAGACTGGGCTAGTGAGGGGTGTGGGGTCCATAGGAGAGAGAGTTTTATGAGTTGTTACAGAGAAATATTAGTTATGATTTTATTTATAAAATTTCGTTAGTTTAAAAATCTTTTTAAAAACAAACTGTTAACTAAATTTAAATATTAAATAATATGAATTTTGGCGGGATTCAAAAATATTTAAAAATGCGCCCGGGTCGGATCTAAAAATTTAGATTTAAAATACAAAAAATATATGTGACTTCCAAATTCTAAATTGAATGTTCAGTTAACAAATATGTATACCCCCAAGAACGGACACACGTACTTGCGCGTAGCCATCCAAACACGTCCGTTTCACTGAACGGGACGAGAACACGATGTGCGAACGCTACCACGGGGTTAGGGGTATCATGCAGGCTATGAAATGCAATTTTAATTTATTTTATGTGATCTAAAATGTTACATGATAAAATGTGCGATGCCAAATAAAATTAATATGCAGTCCATATTAAATGCACGTGTCTATTTAACAAGCCAGGGTAGTCTATAAATATGAATATGAGTTAACCCACCCAATCAAGCGGGTCGGGTCGAAAGCAATGTAAAAGTAAACTACCATTCGCATCCAAACATGATAAATCAATGAAATACTACAGACAAACAAATACGGAAACAGAAATTGGTATAACTGAACTCGATTGTTACATTATACCGAACTACAAAAAGAATTTCGTTCTCGAAATTCCAAGAACAAGAAAGGATAAACATTCAATCATACTACAAGAATAGATGTGGATACTTCTGCCGGATTTCATCTTCTCGTTCCCAAGTTGATTCTCCATGTGAGCGATTACCTCAAGAAACAAGTACAAGAGGGATAATTTTGTTCTTAAGAACCTTTTCTCTCCGATCCACAATCGACATCGGTCGCTCCTCAAAAGTCAAATCTTCTCATACAGTCAGCTCCGAATGATCCAATACATGTGTTTCATTTCGAACATACTTACGGTGTTGAGATACATGAAACACCTCATGAACATTCGCCGAGGATTGCGGCAACGCCAATCGATACGCTACTTCTCCAACACGCTCCAAAATCTCAAAAGGTCCAACAAATCGCGGACTAAGCTTTCCTCGACTTCTGAAACGGATCACTCCTCTAGTCAGTGATATCTTCAAGAATACCAAATCACCAACGGCGAACTCTAGAGGTCTGCTCGATGTATCTGCCCAACTCTTCTGTCGGTCTTGTGCTGCTCTCATATGGTTCCGGATAGTGTTAACCTTCTCAACTGTTTGCACAACCAAATGTGGTCCCAACAATCTTCGTTCACCAACACCGTCCCAACAAACAGGTGACGACACTTGCGACCATATAAAGCCTCGAATGGAGCCATCTGAATAGTCGCCTGGAAACTGTTGTTGTAAGAAAACTCCACCAAGTGTAGATGATCCTCTCATGAACCCTTGAAGTCTAACATGCAAGCTCTCAACATGTCTTCAAGAGTTTGGATCGTTCTCTCCGACTGGCCATCTGTTTGAGGATGATAAGCTGTGCTAAACTTTAATCGAGTCCCCAAACTTTCCTGTAAGCTCCTCCAAAAGTGTGATAAGAAACGAGTGTCACGGTCGGACACGATGCTCACCGGTACTCTATGCAATCTTACAATCTCCTGCATGTACCGTTCTGCCAAAGTTTCTGTTGATTGACCAACTCGAAAAGGGATGAATGAGCTGCCTTGGTCAATCGGTCAACAATCACCCAAACTGCATTGTTGCCTTTTGGACTCCGCGGTAGAGCCATCACGGAATCCATGGTTATATGTTCCCACTTCCACTGAGGAATCGGAAGTGGTTTCAATAAACCAGCAACCCTTTGATGTTCAGCCTTAAATTTCTGACACACCAAGAGCCTTGCTACAAAACGGACAATCTCCCGTTTCATGCCTTCCCACCAGAAATGCTGTCGTAAATCTTGGTACATCTTCGTGCCTCCTGGATGTACGGGATATGCTGAATTGTGCGCCTCCTTCATAAGTTCTTCACGAATATCGGTAAATACCCGGCAAGTCCAAGAAAGCTTCTGATCTCTGCAACGCTCTTCGGAATCGGCCAATCTCGAACTGCTGCAATCTTTTCGGGATCAACGGTGATTCCATCTCCAAACACGACATGTCCCAAAAACTTCATTTCTTTAAGCCAAAACTCGCACTTGCTCATCTTTGCATACAAATTTTCTTGCCTCAACATCTGCAGTGCGATCTTCAAATGTTCTGCATGCCCTTCAATACTCTTGGAGTAGACCAGAATATCATCAATAAACACCACTATAAACTGGTCCAAGAATGGTGAAAGATTCGGTTCATCAAGTCCATAAATATCGCCGATGCGTTCGTTACTCCGAAGGGCATCACTAAATACTCGTAATGTCCATACCGAATTCGGAACGCCGTCTTGCAAATATCTTCTGTTTTAACTCGGACCTGATGATATCCGGATCGCAAATCCAGTTTCGAGAATACCCTCGCGCCACAAAGCTGCTCGAATAATTCGCCAAGGCGAGGGATCGGGTACTTGTTCTTAATAGTTATCCGGTTTACTTCTCGATAATCGATGCACATCCTCCTTGTACCATCTTTCTTCTTTATTAGAAGAACTGGAGCTCCCCAAGGCGAGTTACTGCTGCGAATCCAACCCTTCTCAACCTGTTTCTTTACTTCTTCCAACTCCACTGGTGCCATCGGAAAGTACGCCTTTGAGATTGGCGCTGCACCAAGAACATGATCGATCGCGAACTCCACATCTCGTTTTGACGGTAAACCCGAGATGTCCTCGAACACGTCCATGAACTCTCCAACTACAGCTGGCGCTTCATCTTTAACAACCTTCATCGACGAAAGAACATTAGTTGTCGGCCTAGCCCTAAACTCGACTGACCCGACAGAACTGCTTCCTCCAGACAACCTCTGGATGTCCGGGAATCTGGAAATTCGCTTTCTTTACTCTACACTCAATGTGAGCGTGGAAAGTGCCGAAAAAATCCATTTCCAAGACGACTTCATAACTGCCGGTAACAATCACCAAGAAATCTGCAAATAGCTCCCGACCGCCAACTACAACAGAACAATCTTTACACCCTCTATTAGTTATGATTTTCCCATTCCCAGTGTGTATGTCCCAATAACTAAACAGGGTCGTGTAAGTCATCGAGTGTATAGTAATAAACTTGGAAGACATAAATCAATGGGATGCACTAGAATTGAAAAAAAAACGCTAATGCGAGAAAACCATGAATAAGCAGGGTATCTGAAACGACTTCCTCTGAAGCTCTAGCCTCTTCAGCCGTCACGGTAAAGGCTCGAGCTTGATTGGGTCCCTGAGTTAACAGCTTCTGCTCTTGAAACTGTCTCTGCGGTGGCTTCTGAGTATCTTCCTTCAACCGTAGCTTCGACGGACAAGTATCAATGGTGTGATCAGCTGATCCGCAAATAAGACACAGTCTAAGCCTCTTACGACAATCTCTTCGATAATGACCCGGTCGTTGGCAGTAATCGCACAACACCCTTCCTTTTCGCTCAGGCAAAACTGGCTTCTTCATTGGCACGACGCCACGCCTGTCCAACGGAATATCTTTGCGTCCATGTGCTCGGTTCGGTGCAAATGCCGGCTTCCGTACTGTAACTGCTGGCTGCGGTGTACTCCCGGTCTTCATAGATAGACTCTGCTGCTCTCGGGCTGTTGTAAGTACTTGTGAGAAAGTGGTCAAACCCAGGGAGACAATCTGCCTCTGGATGTCCACATCCAAACTGCGCATGAACCTCCCTGCCCTATCAGCATTGTTGGCAACCAAAGGTCCAGCGAATCTACTGAGCCGCGTCCACTCAGCGACATGTACATCTACAGGTGCGCCATTCTGCTTCAAACTGACGAATTTTTCTTCCATTTCCTCCCGTGCAGTCCGCGGGAAGAAGTTCTCCAAGAAACTCTTCGAAAAATCCGCCCAACTGATCGGCTTGGGCAAGCGGGTCTCTTCCACAAGCCACCATTCACGGGCGTAGTCTACCAACTGGATGCGTACCACATCCACCCTCTTATCTTCTGGGATCTGTGCCGCAACGAGTAAATTCTCCGTGTCAACCAGCCACTGCTCCGCTGGCAACGACTCCTCTAAGCCAGTAAAGACAGACGGATCCAGTCTCCTGAAATCCGCCACGGTACCCACACGATCTCCCGGTCTGGCCACAACATTGTTCACGGACTGCTGAACGGTCCGCAAACCTTCCTGAAAAGATTCAGCTTGCTGCTGGATCAGCTCAGTCTGTCGCTTTTGGTTCTCCAACATCCCACGTATTACTCCCAGCATAGCGGCTTCGTCAACACGCCTTTGGTACGTCTTCAGATTCTTGTCTGCCATGTTCCTGAAATCAAAGCACCCAAGAATTAGCATGATAACAGATTCAACATATAGATCAAGGGTATGAATCAAGGCTAGAACTCCAAGTTACTTAAATAGAGTACAACATTGTAACCATGCCGCGGTATCATAGTTGCAATCACATATCTCCACCCAAGTCGCCTAAGCTCTAGAGATAAACAATGAAACCAGGTTTCGAGTCGATATGCAAAGAAGGTTTGCATATCGCAAAAATATAATCAGGAGGAGGTTAAGATTCAAAAATGGTAAGACGGTAAGATGGCAGGACATGTTTCCTAATCACGAGTATTCTGATTCATGTATTGGGTCCAATACCCAACTACAAAAGAATCAAACCCGATTAACCAATATCCTATGGCTCTGATACCAAAAGAACCATGTTACGCCCCGCTTCCCAGAGTACGCTAAAGTAGGCACGTGACATAGCCAACCATGCTACCTGTGGATAAGAATTATCCTTCCACAGTCACATTACGGCTGTAAAGATATCAAGAACAATAACAAACTATCTAACACATGTCCATAAGACAAAATAAAATGAGTCAAGAATAAAATAATGCGGACGCAAAAGATCCAATACAAGATTAACTGGAAGGTATGTCCCATAATGCGGGCTCACATCAGGAATAAAAATACTGCAAATAAAAGAACTAACTGCTAACGAGTCCTCACTGCTCAGCCTGCTGACTGATGTACTCCTGCTCGGACTGCAATAAAGGTACGAGATCTGGGTCATGCAAAACCCAGACGTCAGCGCGTCATAATATCAAGCAATACTATAAACAGGGGGTAGCACTACATGCAGGTATAAGTATAAGCAAGAATAAAGCAAGAATATATATATATGACAGTGAGTATGTCAGTATAAGTGACGTGCAGTGATATCTAAACAGTGCTACGGGGTTATCTATTCTAAAGTCTTCGAAACCAAGTAATGTAATCCTCATCGTAACACATCGGTGATTTTATTCCGTAACGCCAGGAAAAACGGCAAAAATAGGTATTTCGTAACGCCCGGAAGATCGGCAAACAATAGGTATTCCGTAACGCCCGGAAGAACGGCAAACAATAGGATGACCCTTTGAGTTACGTTCGGTTGCATTCCTGATTTCTCCATACCCCCAAGTTATATATGTTCAAGTCAAGTATTAAATAATTTAGAGCTAATGCCAATACAGTATCAGGCAGGTACAGGTTTGTCTGGATAGACAACAGGAACTGTCCGTAAGGACAACAAGTCAGGTTTGTTGGCATTAGACACAAGATCAAGTAACAGGTAACGCCATGGTACATCAGGTCAAGCCGGGTAGTATATAGATATCATGTCATGTCAAGAGTTGCACGGTACCATGTCGTGTCAAGTAATAGGTGTAACAAGTCATGTCCGGGTGCACAAGATGTCAAGTGGGTGCTCATAATCAAACTAGCATAAGCATGGGTATACAGAACAAGCATGGGTATTAATAGAACAATAAACTGGAACATGTAATATGATATGCAAATAGGTACAGATTAAACTATATTGATGTACGGTTATCGATTAGATGTAGGATTATGGTTCCAACATTAAGTATCTTACACTTTAACAAATATGGATTGTTAAAATCTTGTTATTATGGGTTAAAAGATCTAGGGATGCAAATGTATTTAAAACAGGTTAAAGATGCATACGGGTGTCCAATAGGGTAAAACTATAAAAGGGTACCATAGACTATGTAAATAGGTATCATGTGATTTAACATACAGATGTGGTTACTAGGTATAGTAAACTAAAATGCAACGAGTATGTTTCAAGTTCTGAATCAAAAAGATCTAAATGGAACATCAAACTGTTAACTTGGAACACGTGACTTTAGATTCGATCCATAGGCTTAATATGAAATTAAATAAATAAGTATAGAAATATTATGAATAGCATGTAGCAAGTTTCACTTGCCTCGACAGATCAGAAACGGTTATACGGAACGTCACACGTCGGCGGGAAAAGTCGTGACGCGCGCACTGTGCACGGAACGGCTCCAAACAACGTACAAGGGGTCACACGGGTCAGGTATGCTCGCTGGGTCGTCAGGATCGTCGACGACGTCAGGACTCCGGCGATCTACAGAGGTTTAACAAATTTTACAGAAAAGAAAAGATACAAGAAAGAAAGAAAGAATAGCAAGAAGAAGAAGAGAAGGAAGGAAGAACAAGAGAGAGGAGGCTCACTGGGGTTGCACTGGTAACGTGGAGACGAGATGGTGGTGACGAGATCAACGGAGCTCCGGCCAGGTATTGTG
This sequence comes from Agapanthus africanus, assembly GCA_030015575.1. NCBI lineage: Eukaryota > Viridiplantae > Streptophyta > Magnoliopsida > Asparagales > Amaryllidaceae > Agapanthus > Agapanthus africanus. Next base: position 436,289,103 of record JASDDO010000014.1, read on the forward strand.
CAAGGGTGTTCTTGGAGGCTAGGGTTTCAGCTAGGGTTTTGCTGTTGATTTTCTTGGTGGGGTGTTGTCTGTGTGTAGGGTAATTGGTGTAGGAGAAGTAATGCAGAGGAGAAGAAAGGTGGAAGGAGATGGTGATGGCGAGGGGTGATCGGCGACGAGGTGAGGTGGCGGTGCAGGGTTCTTAAGGGTTGAGCTGGGTGCAGGGTATGTGCATGGGTGCTCGGTGTGCAATGGAGTTGGCGAGAAGGCTCTGAGGGAGTTGAGGAGGCAGCGGGGAGTTAGGGTTAGGTTTTGAGTTGTGAGTATGCGTTCAAGGTGATGGGGCTCGTTGGGTTTTACCGAGAGGAAGAAGACGAGAAATGAGGAGGAAGTTGAGGGAACGAAGGGAGGTGAGCGTTTCAGAGGAGGAGGTCACGAAATCCTAACTTACCACGAGAGGAGAGAGAAAGATACGCGAGAGGAGAGAGATAGAGAGTAAGCAAGAGGAGAGAGAGAGGAGAAAGAAATTCGTCGGTAGTAGGGAATAGGAAGAGAGAGAAGGAAGATGAGAGTGGAGAAAGAAAGAAAGAGAAAGAGAACGAGAAAGAGAAAGACTGGGCTAGAGAGGGGTGTGGGGTCTATAGGAGAGAGAGTTTTATGAGTTGTTACAGAGAAATATTAGTTATGATTTTATTTATAAAATTTCGTTAGTTTAAAAATCTTTTTAAAAACAAACTGTTAACTAAATTTAAATATTAAATAATAAGAATTTTGGCGGGATACAAAAATATTTCAAAATGCCCCCGGGTCAGATCTAAAATTTAGATTTAAAATACGAAAAATATATGTGACTTCCAAATTCTAAATTGAATGTTCAGTTAACAAAAATGCATACCCCCAAGAACGGACACACGTACGTGCGCGTAGCCATCCAAACACGTCCGTTTCACTGAACGGGACGAGAACACGATGTGCGGACGCTACCACGGGGTTAGGGGTATCATGCAGGCTATGAAATGCAATTTTAGTTTATTTTACCTGATCTAAAATGTTACATGATAAAATGTGCGATGCCAAATAAAATTAATATGCAGTCCATATTAAATGCACGTGTCTATTTAACAAGTCAGGATAGTCTATAAATATGAATATGAGTTAACCCACCCAATCAAGCGGGTCGGGTCGAAAGCAATGTAAAAGTAAACTACCATTCGCATCCAAACATGATAAATCAATGAAATACCACAGACAAACAAATACGGAAACAGAAATTGGTATAATGGTTGTTACACATGTAGCAGTTCTCGGTGATATGAGTACAGCTTAGTCTGTTGACCTGAGATCGTCATTTGTCTGGTGTGAGTTCCCACTGTGCTTTGATTATTAACCGACTACGGCTCTACTGAGTCGTGCAAATAGGTTTTAGTTGGGTATAGTCCCGAGCCACATGGAGAGAGTGAGCGGATCGTCGGCGATTCGTCTCTTCCGGTATTGGTGGTAGATGTCGCGCTAGGCACCAGTAGTCATCACCAGAAATCCTCGGCAAAGGTGGACGAGAATTACTAATTTGGATCAGTAGTTTATCAGTGAGTGATGGGCTTTACACCGACACGATTTATTGCGTTATCAGGGGTCTGACTTTATCCACCTCCTAGATCCGATATGAGATACTTTTAGACGAACATATCAGACTGTACGGAGACTGTCACTTTCAGGCTCAGTAGGGATATGAACAAGTTTGCTTGTCGGCTTTTCTTTCGTTCAATACCTGGGTAGCCATTACATACAGCTAGTGCCGCTGACGTGCTTGTGGTTAAACCCACTGCCAGCGTATTGTCGAGTCTTTAGAGTCCCATACAGAGGGTTTTCCCAGCTCGGGCGAAATGATGTGTACGTATTTTGATACGTACTTAGTTCGATTAAAACACGTGCTTTTGTGCACGTACTTTTAATCAGACAATTTGTTAATACTAGCCGGTTTGAAAGATACCCGGGTTATCACATTTTGGATTAAATGCGAGTTAGTATTATATCTCTTTTAGTGTCTCTTTTCGGTATTCGTATTTTGACAGAATACGGTTTTTATACGAATACTGGTATTTGTATAAATACGTGTATTTGTGTCTTGATATTAATACTGGTATTTGTATCATTAATACAAATACGGGTATTCGTATTTTATACGAATACGGGTGTGTATTTGTAGCATATACTTGTATTAGTGTATCTGTATATATTTAGATATATACACATACATATGTATATGTATCCAATGAGGTGACCTTTCCTTTCCTTTTCCTCTCTTGAACTTTTGTGAATGGTGTGGGCTTGTGGTGAGTCACAACCCACTCATTCATAAAAAATAAAGAAGAGAAAGAAAAAAGAAGTGATGAAGGATATTCTTGAGTTGCCATGCTTGTTAATACTTCACAAGTTTTCTTCTTCTCTTCTCTTGTTTTTCTAAGTGGAGAATTGGAAAGGGTTTATGAGAGATCAACTAGAGATTAACCACTACATTATCTAGTGATCAATTCTTAGCAAGTCTTGATCACTAGGTGCTTCAGTTGTGAAGCTAGAGTCTTAGCTAGATTCCTTCGAGGTGGATTATTTTCGGTAAGGAAGACCGACTTCCAAGCTCGTTCCCGACGATCTAAGAGCTAAGGAAGTGGGAAAGAAGACGAAGGACACGACTACAAATGTTGTTATCACTAACCTAGTAGCTAAACTTCTTCATGTAGTTTCTAGTTTGGTGTTTGGATTCGATTCTATGTTGTAGTGTTCGTACTCGAGTTTAGGAAATTTTCATTTTGTATTCCGCATTGCCGCTAGTTTGCGGCATGAGCACGAGCGTCTACTTACTGCTTGATCCCAGACGAGCAACATTTTCTTATTAACCAATTCAGAGGAGTTAATCCTCTATTTTATATTCATCGAGAACGGTAAGCTTGCCTTCTCGATACCGTTTTTGAACCCAATATTTGAAGACCAATCACTATTCGAGGGTATGCCCAATCATTCGATGATCTCGGTAATATCTCGGATGTTCTTTTTTATTTATATTTTCGGGCTTCTTGGGGGTAGGAAGTTGTAACCCATTCTTCAAAACTGCTTCGAAGATGATGCATTCTTTTTTTGAAAGAATACCTTTTATTCAGCTTTTCATCGAAGGATATTTTGGGACGGTTGCCCCCCTGACGTTCCCAGTCGACCAGCGAGTATTTTCATCAGCCGTAGACCGGTAGACGCTTCATTCGTATCTACCACCATTGGTATGGCTTGCTTATTCCTCAGAGGATATTGAGCTTTTTGGTAAAACTCAAGTTTTTATGAAATATTATCTAAGGATCAGTCAACAACGCACGTTCTACGCTCTCTAATATAGATATCTGCTTGATTAAAGAGGTGAACGTTTTATGTTTGATTGACAACGGGAAGAGTTTGAATTGTCCCGGGATTTGAAGATCAAACATTGAACAGTCTGGTCCTGTGGTACTGTGTCTCGCATTGGATGTTGGTGATCATCCACCTTTGGACAAAATCTACGAGTGACTTGCTGCCCCATGGGATCATTGATGTGAGATGCATCAAGATGACCTTGTCGGAGACACAACTTCCAAATCGCTGATTAAATTTATCAGTATGATGATCGAATGTACTTACCAACCCTGGTTCCATTTCTGCGAATCGGTTAAAGGCCACACCGGTCAAACTTTTAGGGAACTGGCGCAGTAGGAGCCGATCTTTCGCCGAATCTCCGCAATTTATTTTAAAGTGAACAAGATGTTGCTTAAAGTTTCTTATCCCGTTGAACATGCTAAATGAAAGGATGATGTAACCCGGTGGACAGGGCACGTCATTATATTCATCGGGATATGGTTGACTTGCCACTGGCACAACTAATTGCTTCATTTTTTCAGCAATGAACTTCTGTAGAGCAGCCATGTCCATATTAGTGACAGACGAAGGCCCTGTTGTCGAAGTAGAGGGAGACGAACCAGGAGCTGCGGCTGTTGGAGCAGTGCCACCACAATTGTTGTCGCGAGTGTGTTCGGATCCACAATCGCGATCACACTCTTGAAGTATTAGAAAAGAGATTTGAGTGAAATCGAAATAGTGTTTCATAGTATAATGTAGTATTGGAATTAGCAACTTTGCTTTATTAGCGGAATTGTTAATCACATGTCGTTCCAACAAAGATTAAGGGCGGAGGTCATGCATTCAACGCGAGATATAAGGGGTTTTGTTTTGAAATATTCTTGTGAATGTTTTTGAAAAGAAACGAGAATGCAAAGGGGAAAGAATTTTCTAAGAAAACGAAATTAGTGACGGATCTTAAGATAACCTAATTTACTCTCCCTCTCTTGATTTCCTTCAACAAAAACGAGCAATCTCCAAAAGTATAAACTATCAAACACTCACCATGTAGGTGGTGGAGCATGATCTATCAAATGGTCGACCCCCCCCCCCCGCATTTGGTTAAATAAGAACTCAATCTAGCCTTGATCTAAGCGTTATGAGAACAAACCTTCAAACATACACCACAATGGGTAATGAAGTATGGAATATCAAATTAGACGCCTAGATTCAAGTCCTAGTTGAAGTCGAGGATGTCAATAAGGGACTTCAAAATAGCTTGTGAGGTAGCTAAACCAACCTACGCAACAACCGTGGCTTAGTTTCCTTATCTTCATTATCTCACCTCTACCTTGATTAAGATTAATTAATCCTTACATAAATCGCATAATCATCCAGTCTCGCCGCTCTCGGCAAGGACTATATAGGAAGATGTGTCTACTTGAAATCAATTAAAACAACCACCATAGAGTTTTATCACAATTACATAATCAAGACAGAGTGAATTGGATCATTTAATTACCATTCACTGTCCTCAGTTCCTTAACAAATTACAATTACTCAATACATCATCATCACAAAGAAACAATAAGAGTGCAAGAATGGAAACATCATAAAATACAAGGTATTTAAATGCATAAGAGAGAGAAAAGATGGAAGAACACCAATTGATTTTCAAATTACCTTTGATCCAAGTCTTGATCTTTAATCTAATTACCATTCTTTATGATTTTTAAAGTGGGAAAGAAAGAAAAATCTAACCTAAGATCCAACCTCTATTGATAGCTATGAAGAAACTAACATGAGAGGAGGAAGAAAGCAATGAAAATTACAATTAAAATTCGAAATTAAATAAAAGAAAAATTCAAGTTCTCTTAATATATGCTTTTTATATAGATTTACTAACGAGAGTCTAGAAGTTTTGAGATTGTAACCATTTGATGATGAGGCATGGGTCCAAATTCGAGCCTAATCGGTTTCGGCACGACCGCGGAACTGCGGTCTAAATGAACTGTCCTGACCGCGGAACCGCGGTCGACTTGCATCCAAATGGTCTTGAATTTGGTTTTGGTTCTTCTGTTATGTAGTTGCTCTTTTTCAACCCTGAGAAATTTTTCCAAGCAATCTGTAACTATGTACCAGAATCTGTATCCAATATTTATCGATCGAGCTCAGATGCGATGTTTTTAACCAAGATTCCGACTTTTTGGCTTCTAGACCAGTTTCCTGTACTTAGGTAGTAGTCAAGAGTTAATAACATTCATTTATATACAAAAAGGGTTAGGAATAGATGATATAAATGCAATAATCCATGGTGAAAAAATTGTAGGGATTGGTGTGAGGGTCGCTACACTAGCGGACCGCGGCGGAAAACATAACAAAAATTTATGTAAACTTAGCACCAATTCCAACCATAGATCATAACAAATACTTATAGTTGACAAAAATTGGAGAGCAATAGAGTTAGAAGGCTACAATCTTTATAGCGTGCCCATCCAATTGTGAAAGACCCATACTAGACTTCGACGCCATCCTGATCGAGTTTGCAAGCCGGTCTCCATGCCGAAGATGATCCACATCGAGGAAACCCCTATATAAGCTCCATCTCCACTCAAGAAACATCCAAGTGAATAAACCTAAGCTACTAGATTATGGATGTAGTTAACACTCCCATAACTCAAGAGAGCATAGAAGAAAGAGAAGAGATGAGGAGATGGCACACAAGAATGAATGGCTAAGGAATAAAACAATATCAGCCATTTTCCAATTAAATAATAAAAGCACATTCCTCTCTACATCCTTCTTTCTACCTCATTTCTTTTCTATTTAAATTAAATAAAACTAAATGAGGTGTCCCCGTCTAGATGATACACACATACATACACATATAAACATCAATTTGTGTATCATATACACAAACCCGTATTTGTATCGCATACAAATACCAATGAAAGAAATATAATGTGAGCATAATACTAGAAATATATATATTATTATTAAATCATCACTTGATTTAATAATCCGGTTTAACCTAAACCGGCTAGTATTTACCAAACGTTCGATTATAATATATAATCGAACTCCCGCACGTATTGCCATACATGCTCACTATATCGTTTTGCCTTAGCGGGAAACCTTTGCTTGGCACTCTGAATACTCAATCAATACGCTGGTAGTAGGTTAGGATCATATCTATCAACCCACAAGTACGTCAGCGGTACTAGCTGTACGTAACGGCTATTCAGGTATTGCTTAAAAGAAAGGTCGATAAGGAAACTCGTCCGAACGCAATCAGAGCCTATCAGTGACAGTCACCGTACAGTCCGGTCTCTTCGTCTGAGTGTCGCATACCGGGTCTGGCGGGTAGAATCTATCAGACCCCCAATAACCTAATAAGTCATACTGTCAGGGAACTCATAACCATCAGAAATACAACTGATAACATTTACCAGTTTATCTCGACTTTTATAACCATGGACTTCTGGTTATAGTCATGTCCTGCACAACGCGATATCAACTCATTATACCGGATGAGAGGAATCCCTTCGACCGCTCACCGCCTCCATGTGCTTCGGGACTGTACCCAACTAAAATATGTTTACATGACTCTTTAAAACCGTAATAGTGTAGTAATCAAAGTACGGTAGGAACACTCACAAGACACTATAGCGATCTCAGGTCTAGGGACTACCCTATACTTATGTCACCAAAGAACTGCTATCTGACAATTGGTATAATACCAATTAGGAGTGCTCGGCGAGTCGATCCAGTGAAACTCATTCTTCAATGAGCATCTGTATACAATCTTTAGTGTCAAACACCAATGGCTATGGGATCAACTATCATCCCTGTCGGGATCAAGAAACGTATACACTAAATCTAAACTGGAGTACCGATGTCAGTCTCAATACTTCAAAACTTTTAAGGATGTGCTTCTGGACTGACCAAGCCCCACTAGTATGATCCCTATTATAATCTTGGTAATCAAACAAAGATCTTATGGCTTTTATCTCATGTGTGAGCGATACATGATAAAAAGTAAAATGTATCCACATGAAAGATAAAGACAAATCAGATAATATACTATCATCTCGAGTAAGACTATTCTCCGTATAGGTCCTTCTTGAATTCAGTAATTGCCTTCTTACAATTACGATAATTGATTTGAGGGCACCTATATCCAACAATCTCCCACTTGCACTTAAGGCCAATTATTGCGGATTCACATACCCACATCTCATGTGCTATCACATACCCAACTTCTCTACAAACAGTTTCACAAACCGTGTTCGAGAAACAGCCTCAGTGAGTGGATCCGCTACAATGTTTCTAACTGTATCTCTCTGCATCTCAGTCTCGCGGAGATCAACTATTTTCTGAATTGAGCGATACATGCCTTAGAATTTGTCTGGATAGACGATGAGACCAAGTTCGTAAATGAAATTTTTTATCCAACTTCTTAGGCTGTATGCTCTGCTGAGTCATAATCAACATCTAGCGCTACGACTATCTCTGTATCCCGCTTAGAACTTTTTCCAATATACTGCTCCTCAGAATAGGGTAAACTTATAACCCGCGACAGACACTCTGTCATCCATGTCATATTTGAAAGCAGAATCGGTAACCGCCTCTAGTAAGAGGCACGCTTTGCCATACACCAAGAAAATCATCATATGTTCTTCACTGTTAACCTATGTGACAACCATAGTTTGACCGTAACATAGCATAGGAACATCATTTCCTATCAGAAGTATGTCATCTACATACCATATGAAGAATATGATAGTACTCCCCACTTCCTTACAAATACCAGGTTCATCTATCATTTTTATGAAGTCAAACACTTTGACCGTAATATCAAAATAGACGATCCATCTGAAAGTCTACGCTAGCACCCCCACTGGGTTTTACAAGCATCAAGCATGCCATTTTAAAATTTTTTGGTGTGCTAACTAACACTAACCTAGATCGTTAACTAGATGATTAGGGTTTTAGGTTTGATATCAACTAAACTATAAAGAAGTGAAGATGGCTATACCCTCGTAGATCGAGCCCTTCACTTCACATGCTCTGTGTCGTAGTCCCGCGACTCCACTAGGCTCCACTTGAGTGTTTGGACGAGCTTCCTCCGATGACCTACATGCCGAAAATGATCCACGCGAAGTCTCTCCAACTCAAGCTATCTCTACACTAAACTCTTTTAGTATAGGAAACACGCTACACTTGATCACCAGTCAAGAGTAGGATGGTGAAGTAGGGGATATGAGGCCCACTAGTGTTGGATATAGTGCCCTCAAAGTCAATTATTGGATCGCAGGTACGTGATTGCAATGATTGAGGGAGGACCTATACCGATATGAAAGTCTTGCTCGAGATGATAATATGCATCTGGTTTGACTTTATCATCATTTACATGCTTTAGTTCTCTATTGCATGTTGATAGAGCCCATAGGATCCTTGCTTGACTGCCAGCAGTATGATGGCGATCATATACGTGGGAGCTGGGGTCTGTAAGCACATCCTTAAAGTGTCCCTAGTCGTGGGAGTTTCTGTAGGGTTCCTAGGCACTCTTTTGAAGGTTCATAAAGCATCAAACATGCCCGGATTAAATTTTAGACGTGCCGAACAACCCAAAGCCGGGATCTTTGCTAGATTATTAGGGTTTAACATGCAAGAAGATAACTTTTATCTAAGTGTGAGGGATTACAACCTTTGTAGTCCGCTCCTTCACTTCACAAGCTCCGAGTAGAAGTCCCTTTGCCGCGATCCACGATCTCCCGGACTCATGAGAGGCTCCACGACTCGAACGATCCATTCTAGCTTGTCGTAATCCAAATCTCCGATGATCTACCTTGAAGTTGCTTCGACTCAAGCTTTCTCACTCAAAAGAGAAGAACACACTAATCTCAAGGGCTAGATGAGATGAGGATGAGAGAGTAGTAATTTTGCTTTCTTTTTATATCATTTTCTCATATTTTATCATCACTTTAGGATTTTCAAGAGAGCTTCTTCAAGAGAGAAGAAGAAGAAGATAATCGATAATGATAATATGAATTAATCCTTTTGTGATGAATAGAAAATAAAGTATATGATTGATATGTGAACCATGGTCAAGGATGAATGGATAAGAATGAGTAGAGAAACAACTAGGGTTAGGGTTTGGTTAGGTTAAAAGAATGTGTCATTCTAAATATCTTAAGAATGACAAAAGAAGAAAGCTTCTAGAAGGAACTTGAAGCATCCAACCCTAATCAAACCTTAACCTCAATTAATCATCCTTAAACATGTTTAACAATTAATCATATCATGTCACAATAATATATATCACATATATATTATATATTTGCAACAAAAGAAAATAATACAATTAACATATATCGCATATATATCAATGTATCATCCACTGAGAAAATGAAATAATAAAGTGAGCCAATATTAGATAATGTAATACAATATATCATATATATCATTATACATTAAATCATCGAATCAACACTTGATTCGACGATCCGGCTATATCGAATATTACCGACTAATATATCATGTACCGATTCATCGAATCAACACTTGATCCGATGACTCGGTTCATATCTATATATCGCGAGAATATAATACGGTATCCCATATCGCATTATTCTCATTCCTGCGCATATCACATATGTGCCTCTACTCCGTTTCGCCTGAGCCAAGAAACCTCTGTGTAGGACTCTAAAGAATCGTCAATACGCCGGTAGCGGGTGATGATCATATCAAACACCCACAAGCTGCAAGCGGTCAGCTAAACGTAACAGCCACCAAGGTATTGAGCGATCAGAATATCAACAAGCTAGCCTGTGCGTTCTCCTGTGAATCCGATCAGTAACACTCCCGTACAGTCCGGTCTGTTCGTCTGATATGTCGCATATCAAGTCTAGGGGTGGTATACGTCAGACCCCAGTAACCGATAAGTCGTGTCGATGTATGGCTCATAACGGGTCGAGAAACTACTAGTAACACTTACCAGTAAATCTCTAAATCAGCCCTGGCCAGGGACTTCCAGTTATAGCCAATCGAACACAGCACAACATCAACTCCCTATACCGGGAGAGACGAATCCCCTCCTATCGCTCATTGCCTCCATGTGATTCGGGACTGTACCCAAAAGCCACCGTTTTGCACGCCCTCTTGGACGTGGTAAGGTGGAAATCAAAGCACAGTGGGAATCACACAAGACTCTATGACGATCTCGGGTCTTCAGACTACCCTGTACCTGTGTCACCGGAGAACTGCCATCTGACGTGTGGTATATCACCATCTGGGAGTTCTCGGCGAGTCCGTCCAGTGTACCCAGTCTCCACTGAGCACCCGTACACCATCTCTGATGTCAAACACCGATGGATATGGGATCATCCATCGCCCATCATATGGGTCAAGATGCGTATACGCTAGTCTACTCTGGTGTATCGATGCCCTGTCTCGATATACCCTCGACTAGGAACAGTTATAGGATGTACTCATCGACTACCGTGGCCCCACTAGTATGATCTCATCATAGTCCCAGTAGTCGAGTACAGATCCTAAGGGCTTTATCAACATGTGAGAGTAAAACAGTAAACCAATACAAGTCAACATGTTAAGATAAAGTGAAACCAAATAGCATACTATCATGACGAGCAAGAAAGTCCTCTCTGTATATATCTAAGCATCCATCATAATATACATCATATGTACAACAATGGCCTCTAGGGCATATACATAACTAACAATCTCCCACTTGCACTAAGGCCAGCTGCTGTAGTATCTCATACCTAGCATCCCGAATAATCTCTCAAACTGTATCTGGGGAATAGCCTTCGTGAATGGATCCGCAGTGTTGTCCTTCGTATCTACTCTCCTGACCTCGATCTCCCGGCGATCAACTATCTCCCTGATCAGGTGATACCGCCTCAGAATATGTCTGGACTTCTTATGGGACCTGGGTTCCTTGGCTAATGCCACAGCTCCATTGTTATCGCAATACAGAGGTATTGGATGCTCAATGGATGGAACCACACCAAGTTCACTAATGAACTTCTTGATCCAGACAGCCTCTTTGGCAGCATCGTTGGCATCGATGTATTCAGCCTCCATCGTCGAGTCTGCAACGGTATCCTGTTTGGAACTCTTCCAACATACCGCCCCTCCATTGAGGGTAAAGACAAAACCCGAATGCGACTTCGAGTCGTCCTTATCACTTTGGAAGCTGGAATCGGTAAAGGACTCCACCTGGAGTTCTCCGTTACCATACACCAAGAACATCTCCTTAGTCCTTCGTAAGTACTTGAGAATGTTCTTCACAGCTGTCCAGTGACTCTCTCCAGGATCTGCTTGATACCGACTCACTACACTTAGTGAGTATGCTACATCGGGTCTGGTACATAGCATCGCATACATGATAGAGCCTACTGCCGAAGCATAGGGTATCCCTTACATGCGAGCTCTCTCCAAATCAGTCTTGGGAGACATCTCTTTGGAGAGAGTGAGTCCAGAGATCGTGGGCTGATTCCCACGCTTGGATTCTTCCATACTAAACCTCTTTAGTATGGTGTCAATGTACCTGGATTGGGACAATCCCAGTATCCGTTTAGATCTATCTCTATAGATCATGATTCCCAATATGCAGGAGGCATCACCTAGATCTTTCATTGAGAATCTCTGTGATAAGAAGAGCTTGACTGATTGCAGCATAGGAATATCATTTCCTATCAAGAGTATGTCATCCACGTACAATACGAGGAAGACAACCTTACCCTCTGCTACCTTCTTATAGATACAAAGTTCATCTATATTTTTGATGAAGTCAAACTCTTTGACTACAACATCAAAACAGATGTTCCAACTCCGCGATGCTTGCTTTAACCCATAAATGGATTTAAGCAGCTTGCACACCTTTCCGCTGCTCCCACTATCTATGAAACCCTCTGGCTGAGTCATGTACACGCACTCTTCTAAATCACCGTTTAGAAAGACGGTCTTAACATCCATTTGCCAGATTTCGTAGTCATGATATGCAGCAATGGCAAGTAAGATCCGGATGGACTTAAGCATAGCCACTGGAGAAAAGGTTTCGTCATAATCCACACCTGGACGTTGACGAAAACCCTTTGCTACTAGTCTAGCTTTGAAAGTCTCAACTTTTCCATCTACACCAAATTTCTTTTTAAAAATCCACTTGCTCCCAATGGGTTTTACCCCTTCAGGAGCATTTTCTAAAATCCATACTTTATTGGTGTACATGGATTCCATCTCAGATCGCATTGCATCCAGCCATTTCACAGAGTCACCACTCGTGATGGCCTGCTCGAAACTAGTCGGTTCATCATCATCCATGATGCAATCCTCGCTTCCATCATCAATGAGAAAACCGTAGTATCTCTCAGGTGGACGAGAAACCCTACTAGATCGGCGGAGAGGCTGGGGTTCGTCGGGTACTACTGAATTCTCTGGTTCTACCAAGTCTTCTGTTATAGTTTGTGTTGCTGGAACCTCTTCCAGTTCTACCTCATTGCCATTAATTTCTTTTGCAAGAAATTCCTTTTCCAAAAAGATGGCATGTTTAGAAACAAACACCTTTTGTTCCTCAGTGTGGTAGAAGATATACCCTTGTGAGTTCTTGGGATATCCTACAAACTTACATAAGACAGATCTTGCCTCGAGTTTGTCCGGATTTTGTCTTTTGACATAGGCTGGACAACCCCATATCTTAACATACTTAAGAGATGGTCTCTTCCCTTTCCATATCTCATATGGAGTGGTAGGCACTGATTTGGTAGGAACCATATTCAATAGATGTATGGCTGTCTCAAGCGCATACCCCCAGAAGGAAATAGGCAACTCAGCCTCGCTCATCATAGAGCGCACCATATCTAATAGGATGCGATTCCTCCGCTCAGATACACCGTTGTGCTGTGGTGTATAAGGAGGAGTAAGCTGAGAGAGAATCCCATTCTTTTTTAGATAATCTAGGAACTCACCGCTTAAGTATTCACCTCCTCGATCAGATCGAAGAATCTTAATACTTTTGCCCGTTTGGTTCTCTACTTCGTGCTTATATTCTCTGAATTTCTCAAAAGCTTCAGACTTGTGTTTCATCAGAAACACATGTCCGTATCTAGAGAGATCGTCAGTGAATGTAATGAAGTAGGAAGAACCGTTCCTGGCATGCGTAGACATGGGATCGTATACATCACTATGTATCAGTCCTAAGAGTTCGGTAACTCTTTCTCCGTGTCCACTAAACGGAGCTTTGGTCATTTTTCCTTTGAGACATGAATGGCAAGTATCATAAGATGATAATTCGAACGGATTCAAATAACCATCTCTATGTAACTTAGCCAGTCGTGTCGCATTGATATGACCAAGTCTACAATGCCACAAGAAGGATTCGTTCATATCTGAACTTTTCCTCTTGTGTGTGTTTTGGATATTTAGGACTGTATTCTGATTTAGAATGAATATGCCATTATGTAACGAGCCTGATGCAATCAACTTTTGATGTAGGAATATGTTCATAACATTATCCTGTACTACAAAATTATATCCTTCTTTACTTAATAAAGAAACAGATATAATGTTGCACATCATGTTCGGTATATAATAGCACTCATTTAGAATCAGTGTATTACGACTTGGTAATACAAGGTGATATTCGCCAACTGCTTTGGCTACAATACTTGCACCGTTCCCTACTTGAACGGAATGATCACCTTTTCCCAGTTCTCTACCTTTACGTAGCCCATGTAACTGTTTACATATATGGGATCCTGATCCGGTATCTAATACCCAGGACGTAGGGTGAACTGAGAAACAGTTCTCAATAACTAACATACCCGAAGAAGATGCATCAACATGCATGTTCTTTTGGGCGGCGTGAGAATCCAGATATTCTCCTGTTTCCTGTTCAGTCTTATAACTCTTATAAGAAAGAACGGGTCCAACAATCCCTAGCTCAGTACAATAATCGTGTTCAGTCAATACATCAATATTATTATCTTGATTATGGCCTGACATGGTCGCTACCTGGAGAGAGAGAGAAGAAAAACACTTTAGTGTATGCTCTTGCAAGATTAGATTGGTTATTATCTTATCTAATCAGGATGTCTCCCACTGTTTTTATCAAATCTACCTTAAAACCCTAAAAGGTAAGATTAGCCGGGATTAATTACACCCTACAATTTCGTCAATCTTTCAGCCAGACTTTGAGGGAGGTTCCTCGTGCTTTCGCACGGACCTAATTAAAGTAAACCTCGTTTTCCCAGAGGCGTAACCTCGTTAACACTTTTCTAGACACCTACTTGAATGACTAATTGTCCTGTGTAAAACTCCCCCAGGAGTAACTCTTACTCGCAGTGGGTATCGGGATCCAACTATCTCATAGGAGGTATGCAATCTCATTGCAAATTTCAACACTTGAAATTCCCGATAATATTTTTTACCCCTAGCATCCTATGACCTTGACGAAAGCCAACAAACCATAGTGCGCTAGTCAAGTTCAACCCGAACATTTCTTGATTGAATTAAACCCAGCCGTACGTCCCTTGACGAAAGCCAACAAAGCCGCACGACTACCCTAACCCAATCTCATCATATGTAACAGATAAGTAATAATTAGCTACCGCACACTACGCCTTGACGAAAGCCAACAAACGTAGCACGAATACTAAGTATTACCTATCTGAAATGTCGGAGGGCTACGCAGGTTTTTCAGAAAACCCTGAGCGTAATGAACTTGATATCGTCGTAGAATCATGTAGTTTTTGAAAAGGAGTGTTTTGAGGCTTTTCTTAGTTTCGCTAAAGGGGTCACTCCCGGTGAAGGGATCGTCGGCCCTTTCCTCATCGAATAAGGTGCATGATATATCATATATACCGCTGTGCAAAGCAAAACACTAAAAGCAAACAAAAGACAAACCGCGTTTTGTAGCATCTGCCAGTTTCGCTAAAGGAGTCACTCCCGGTGAAGGGATCTCGGTCCTTTCCTCATCGAATAAGGTGCAGGATATATCATATATATCACTGTGCAAAGCAAAACTGTAGCTACCCTTTTTATAAAGTTTTTGATTCTACAATATCTTTAGGTTTCTTTTCTTTTATTAATCTCATTAATAAAAATCCCATCAGCTTATGCTTCCTAAGCATCACAGAAGAAACGAAAGCAGTAATATTTATATATCAACATATATATATAGTATAAGCATTCGTCTCAGGCAGTAATATGATCTCATCACAGAACATTGCAGCAGAAGAACATATATGAAATATTGGATATACTAGGACGTCCGTGTTTTCAATACGAGCCTGTATAAAACACGGATTCCACGGTCACGACGAATAGCCAAACCCACATCCCAAGACCCCTACGAGAGCGGCAAGTAACACCGCCAATTCTAGGGTTAGAAGATCCGGTCTCGACTCCTCGAGATGGCCTCCCACTGGACCCTAGAACCCGGTTACTTGTGCTCCCCACCTTGGGTCTACCTAATACGGAAAAGTAAATAATATACACTGGTGACAGCAACCGCAACCTGGAAGTGCCCCAAATAAAAGAATATTACATTACAAATGAATTTTACATGAATGAAAATAAAAACCCTCATCTCACATAAAACCCCCGGCTATTCTGATCGCGACGATCTAATATAACATATCACAGCAACACATAATATCTTATATCATCAACGTAAGTAAATATGCACATCCCAATTGTCGTTGACATATAGCAACGAAACCGGCGATATCACATATTACACTTACGGTCACAGAAAAGAAAGTGTAAAACTACAATATTTGGAATCCACAATCATTTTAGACATCGTAAATCCGAAATATCACATACTCCGCATTTCATGCCTAACTCTATGAATTCCACATATTGTATCACATTCCAGATAAATAGACAGTATTAAACTTTCCGAACAGATAATCAAATACCCAAAATTTCCCAAACTGCTCAACACTTGAGCGGGGTTCAAATAATCCCAGAATATGACACAGTACCGGTGATCCAGCCGTAGAAGGGTCAAGCCAACGCCTCACATGTGGCACGCCGTACTGCCCCAAACCCGAAGGTTCAAAAGGCAGTTCAAGACGGTCACATAATCGAGTTAAGGTTTGTTGTCTTCTAGAGGGTCCACCGCTTAACTTGTACAATTTTCCGAAAGATTTAAACCCGAATAAATTTCAACACTTGAAAGTTTGCCGTACCGGGAAACAGTAAGTTAATGATATCTGTTCAAATAGTTTAACAGTTTCTAAATATCCGGATAGAAATACGAATTTAAATTTCCGATCGAGTCTACTATTACAAAACAAACCCCAGAATTTTAAACACCTGAAACAGATTAAAAATACCCAGAATAGTCAGCAAGTACCTACGGTTATTACCAAGAAGCCACGTGTCGCCAATCGACTGTTCCGCCGCGGAAGCGCCGCGCAAGCAAGCTTGCACCGCGCTTCCGCGGCCGTTTGGTCGAATTGGGGGCTCGGGCTTCTTGGTAATTGTTAGAATTCCCTGCTGATTTTTTTACATATTTTTAATTCAGAAAAATCCCAAAATTTAAAAAATTTCCAGAGAGGGGTCAAGTTTCGTCGTTTCGGGTTCGATCGGAGTTTTAACTTCGTAAACATATCGCCTAATGCTCTAGCTAGGCTCTGATACCACTGTAGGGTTCCTAGGCACTCTTGTGAAGGTTCATAAAGTATCAAACATGCCCGGATTAAATTTTAGACGTGCCGAACAACCCAAAGCCGGGATCTTTGCTAGATTATTAGGGTTTAACATGCAAGAAGATAACTTTTATCTAAGTGTGAGGGATTACAACCTTTGTAGTCCGCTCCTTCACTTCACAAGCTCCGAGTAGAAGTCCCTTTGCCGCGATCCACGATCTCCCGGACTCATGAGAGGCTCCACGACTCGAACGATCCATTCTAGCTTGTCGTAATCCAAATCTCCGATGATCTACCTTGAAGTTGCTTCGACTCAAGCTTTCTCACTCAAAAGAGAAGAACACACTAATCTCAAGGGCTAGATGAGATGAGGATGAGAGAGTAGTAATTTTGCTTTCTTTTTATATCATTTTCTCATATTTTATCATCACTTTAGGATTTTCAAGAGAGCTTCTTCAAGAGAGAAGAAGAAGAAGATAATCGATAATGATAATATGAATTAATCCTTTTGTGATGAATAGAAAATAAAGTATATGATTGATATGTGAACCATGGTCAAGGATGAATGGATAAGAATGAGTAGAGAAACAACTAGGGTTAGGGTTTGGTTAGGTTAAAAGAATGTGTCATTCTAAATATCTTAAGAATGACAAAAGAAGAAAGCTTCTAGAAGGAACTTGAAGCATCCAACCCTAATCAAACCTTAACCTCAATTAATCATCCTTAAACATGTTTAACAATTAATCATATCATGTCACAATAATATATATCACATATATATTATATATTTGCAACAAAAGAAAATAATACAATTAACATATATCGCATATATATCAATGTATCATCCACTGAGAAAATGAAATAATAAAGCGAGCCAATATTAGATAATGTAATACAATATATCATATATATCATTATATATTAAATCATCGAATCAACACTTGATTCGACGATCCGGCTATATCGAATATTACCGACTAATATATCATGTATCGATTCATCGAATCAACACTTGATCCGATGACCCGGTTCATATCCATATATCGCGAGAATATAATACGGTATCCCATATCGCATTATTCTCGTTCCTGCGCATATCACATATGTGCCTCTACTCCGTTTCGCCTGAGCCAAGAAACCTCTGTGTAGGACTCTAAAGAATCGTCAATACGCCGGTAGCGGGTGATGATCATATCAAACACCCACAAGCTGCAAGCGGTCAGCTAAACGTAACAGCCACCAAGGTATTGAGCGATCAGAATATCAACAAGCTAGCCTGTGCGTTCTCCTGTGAATCCGATCAGTAACACTCCCGTACAGTCCGGTCTGTTCGTCTGATATGTCGCATATCAAGTCTAGGGGTGGTATACGTCAGACCCCAGTAACCGATAAGTCGTGTCGATGTATGGCTCATAACGGGTCGAGAAACTACTAGTAACACTTACCAGTAAATCTCTAAATCAGCCCTGGCCAGGGACTTCCAGTTATAGCCAATCGAACACAGTACAACATCAACTCCCTATACCGGGAGAGACGAATCCCCTCCTATCGCTCATTGCCTCCATGTGATTCGGGACTATACCCAAAAGCCACCGTTTTGCACGCCCTCTTGGACGTGGTAAGGTGGAAATCAAAGCACAGTGGGAATCACACAAGACTCTATGACGATCTCGGGTCTTCAGACTACCCTGTACCTGTGTCACCAGAGAACTGCCATCTGACGTGTGGTATATCACCATCTGGGAGTTCTCGGCGAGTCCGTCCAGTATACCCAGTCTCCACTGAGCACCCGTACACCATCTCTGATGTCAAACACCGATGGATATGGGATCATCCATCGCCCATCATATGGGTCAAGATGCGTATACGCTAGTCTACTCTGGTGTATCGATGCCCTGTCTCGATATACCCTCGACTAGGAACAGTTATAGGATGTACTCATCGACTACCGTGGCCCCACTAGTATGATCTCATCATAGTCCCAGTAGTCGAGTACAGATCCTAAGGGCTTTATCAACATGTGAGAGTAAAACAGTAAACCAAAACAAGTCAACATGTTAAGATAAAGTGAAACCAAATAGCATACTATCATGACGAGCAAGAAAGTCCTCTCTGTATATATCTAAGCATCCATCATAATATACATCATATGTACAACAATGGTCTCTAGGGCATATACATAACTAACAGTTTCGAGACAGGGCATCGATACTCCAGAGTAGACTAGTGTATACAGTCGAGACCCCGACGAGGGGCAATGTCCGGTCTCACAAGCCATTGGTGTCAGTTGGTTCACCTAAGATGTATACATGTGCTCATTGGGTTATGAGTACACCGGACAGGGCTCGCCGGGAACATGCTAGTTGGTATTATACATATCGTCAGATAGCAGTTCCCTGGTGACATGTGTACATGTTAGTTTGTCGACCTGAGATCGTCATTTGTCTCGTGTGAGTTCCCACTGTGCTTTGATTTCTACCCTACCACGCTCAAAGGAGACGTGCAAACAGGTATTTTTTGGGTACAGTCCCGAGCCACATGGAGGCAGTGAGCGGATCGTCGGAGATTCGTCTCTCCCGGTATTGGGGGTTGATGTCGCACAGTGCACGGGTGGCCATCACTAGAAATCCTCGGCCGAGGTAGTGGAGAATTAATGATTTGGATCAGTAGTTTCTCAGGT
The DNA here is from genome assembly GCA_030015575.1 of Agapanthus africanus. Lineage (NCBI taxonomy): Eukaryota > Viridiplantae > Streptophyta > Magnoliopsida > Asparagales > Amaryllidaceae > Agapanthus > Agapanthus africanus. Next base: position 436,308,798 of record JASDDO010000014.1, read on the forward strand.
GGTGATGGGCTTCATACCGACACGAATTATCGCGACTCGATATGCGATACTCTTTAGACGAACGGACCGGACTGTACGGATATTGTCACTGTCAGGCTCAGTAGGGTTTATGGATGAGTTCGCTCATCAGCTTCCCTTCCAATCAATACATAGGCAACCGTTAAGTACAGCTTGCACCTCTGACGTGCTAGTGGTTATATCCAGTGCTAGTGTGTTGATGAGTCATTAGAGTCCCCCACAGACACTTTCCCAAGTTCGGGCGAAACGTTGTAGATACTGTATGGTTTTATGGCAGCGTTCGGAAAATGCACGTGCGTTTACGCACGTGTCATTTTCGGGCAGATAATACTGGTAGGCTTTGGTTTAAGCCGAATCCCAGTATTATACTGTGTAGATATAATATCTTTGTCTCAGTTGCATTTGTATTCGGTCGTAATACAAATACGGGTATGTTTATACTGTTACGGGGTTATCCTGAAATTCGTTTCAGGATCACTTTTGGAAGTTGCCAGTTTCCAGTTTTCTATCGCCCGTCTTTAACGTTCGGTTAAAGACGGATTTATCTTTTCTTGAGATGGGTGTGGAAACTTCTAGATGATGACTAGGATTAGTGACTCGGGTGCATTAATGGTTCATTTAATGCTATGATGATGTGTTAGATGATTCATTAGTTCATTAATGGTTTTTGGTGACAAGGTTAAAATGACTCATTCTTTCACTAATATTGTGGTCACCCCCTCCTCTCTCCTACACTCACCTCCCTCCTATATGTATGTGGCCGGCCCCTCTTCACAAGATGGTATGGTTGCTTGAGAGGAAAAAGATGATAGTTTTAGTGTATGGAAATTTGATAGATACTCATTTCACATTTTCACCCGATCCAAAAGGCAACTTCATTAACCGTTCGTCCATAGCTTTGGACGTAACGAGACAAAGTGTTCTACTCATTCTCTACATCAATCTTGGTCATCTCTTTTAGCAAACTTGATGATCGAGTTGCCTCGGTTCAGAGACGGGAGCTCGTTTAAAGATCCGTCGACGTGGTGCCACCTGGACGAGAAGACTGGAGATTCAGGAGATCGGAGCAGCCGCAACAAAGCATGGGATGATGGTTGAAGACCGAAGGACTCGGATCGTTCGGTATAACATTTCTACCCACTTTGTAGTTTGTTAGTTTAGCTTTAATGGCAGATCCGGGTTATAGTACGCGATAGCGCCAGTTGTAAAAGTTTTTGTTCCGCATTTGGCGTCTGTTAGACGGCCGGGGCGCTACCGTGGACTTACAGTGGTATCAGAGTCTCACCATTAAGCTATACTAACTTGTGCTCACGCGTTTAAAAGATCGATCGAACGGAATTTCCGAAACTACAATTTTCTGGTCTAAAGTTTCTGTCGATTTTTAATCAGGCCCTAAAATTATTTTGAGCACTACAGAAAATTCAGCAGGCTTTTTGAAGAATACTGGTGAAATTTGGTAGCCCAAATCAACAGTACTGCCGCGGATCCGCGGCCCAAGCCAAGGTTTGGCCGCGGTTCCGCCGCCAGTTTGTGGGATTGGAACACCAATTTTCTACAGTAGGTTCTTCACAGTAAATTGTGGTTTCTGGAATGTTTCTTTTGGGCCCATATTTTATTACTGTACAGCAGATGTTTGTGGGGCCCATTTTGGGAAATTTTGTCGATCGAAATTTAAACGTGTTAGTTTACAGTACTTACTTTATATCTCCGACCGGGAATGTCATTCGAGCGGTAAACCGGGTCTAATTGCTATAGTTCTTTTAGACGGGTTTGCGAACATGACATCCGCGTTGATGTTCTGTGTTGTGCTGTGATGTTGCGGATATGTCGTGGTGGATAGCAGTGTGCAATGGTAGTGCAGTTTGGATTTATTTGTACATTTGATATTGCGGGGCGAGTGTCCAACATGTGGACTGCCGTCTCTGCGTGTTTGTATAATATTCTTTTGGGGCACGACCGGGTTAAGGTCGATGTACCCGTTGTATATATTTTTATTTCTGTACTAGGTTTACCCCGTGACGGAGTGCACGAATAGCCGGGTTCTGGAGGGCAACGGGTCCGTATCTCATGGCTTTGAGAGGCAGAGGGACCTCACTCTAGAATTGGCAGACTATTCGCCGCACTCGTAGGGGGTACAGGTTGATCCAAGGAGGGGTGCTTAATTTACCGGATTCTGTGAAGTGCCGGGTGTTCCATTCACTATGCTCTGGGGGACTACCTTGCTTCATGTTTTGGCGGGTAACTTGCCGCACCCGTAGGGATCTAGGTTTCATTGCACAGGCTATCCACACGACCAGGGGAACGTCGGGTTTCAGTAGCGGCTCTGTGAAACCCGGGGATCCCAGATTTTCTGTATTGTTCTGTGATGCTTATTACTTTTCTGTAATGTTGCATATTATCACGTCTGGAGCGATTATTGTATATTGGTATATATACTATCAGATGTATATGTTTTACACCAGCGCTAGTCCAGCCTCCGCTCTGTCGTTAGTTAAGTAACATAACCGGTGATGACGGGACCCAGTGGCAAATGCGGATGGCATATACGTACATTATATTTTCGTTCTTTTCTGGTGTGATTGATTGATGGGACTGCATTGATTCTTATCAATGCTAGGATAAAACAAACCTATATTTGATGTTGTTGGAACAAATTTTAAAAAGGTGTTATTACAAAGATGTTTCCTTTTGTTTTGCATAGCGGTATTCAGTTGGAATATCCTGCACCTCATTCGACGAGGCAAGGGCCGAGATCCCTTCACCGGGAGTGACCCCTTGGGCAGAAGTTTACGTCAGGGTAATAACTTCACTATAGTCGATTACAAGTTGCTTTGCATCGCGGTATTCAGTTGGAATATCCTGCACCTCATTCCACGAGGAAAGAGCCGAGATCCCTTCACCGGGAGTGACCTCTTTAGCAAAGGTTTTCGCCACTATATTTTTATAAAAAGCTATCAGGTTCCTTCAGCGATATCAAGTTCGTTACGTTAAAGGTTTTTCGCCAAAAACCAGCCGTAGCCATCCGTCATTTCTTTTGGGTATTCAGTAGTATTCAAGCTATGTATTTTGACCTAACGCCAAGGCATAGTGTTTGGTAGCTGCTAGGTATTCAATTGTTGCATAGATAGATGGGTTGGTTTGGGACAGTCGTTCTGCCATTTTGACCTAACGCCAAGGGCATGTGCGGGTGGGTTCAAATTAACCTGGATAATAATGGATAGAACTTGACATGTGACTTATGATATTTTGACCTAACGCCAAGGTCATAAGAGCATGGGGCAAAAATTACATCGGGAGTTTCAAACAAACAACAAACTTGCCAGGCATGCGCATATCTTCTGGAGTGTGATAACTTGAGTGGCTTCCATCAAGTTATCATGCGATGCTAGTTGGATCCCGATTCTCACTGATGAGTTGGTTTACTCTTCGGGTGATCCCGACTAATTCTTCTTTAAGGTTTGGAGGAGAATTTGAGATTACAGTGGGAGGTTTCCTGTTTAGATAAAGTGATAACCATTCTGATCTAGGTTAGAGTGCACGCAGAGTGTTTCTTTTCTCTTTCTCTTTGGCAGCGACCTTTGACCGACCCTAAACTATGAATCAGTGACCAAGTTGATCGGATCTTCTTAAAATACTGGCTTATGGACTGTCCGAGTTGCATAAGTCATTGCCGCTCCTTTTACCCTTTGAATTTCTCAGAACATCCCGTATTACTACGGACATCCACTTCCATTGGATAGATCCATCGTATGGTTATATACGAACTCGAAGGTACTACTTCGAGGATGGATCCAGGTTCAGGAGAAAAAGAATTGGTTTATTGAGTTGTCTTTTATTATCACCTTCTCTCAGGTTGCGAGGGTTCCTTAGTTAAGGAGAGTACACCTATTACGTTTATTGGATAGTCTTATTCCAAACCATAGGCAGGTGCCGAAAGGAAGGGAATGAAGAAAACCAATTATCCTAAGTAGGATGTACAGAAGGTAATAACTGCGACTGCTATAATTCACGACCAAACCTCGTACTTCATCGCCACTCCTATTTCACCTTTGCTTTTTCCCCCAGTTTGGGAGAAATAGAATAAGATATTATTCAATTGTCTTTTATCATCACCTTCTCTCAAGTTACGAGTACTCCTAGGATTAGGAGAGTACACCTATTATGCTTACTGGATAGTCTTCTTCCAAACCATAGGCTGGTGCCGAACGGTAGGGAAGGAAGAAAACCACTTAGCCTAAAAGGGGTGTACAGAAGGAAATGACTAAAGACAAACAAAGGGATTTGGAAAGATGGCAAAGAATTATACGGTTACAGTCATGAATTGGATTATGGATGAGGCATTACTAGGAATACCAGGATATCCCTACGAAACATTTTCATGTTTCAGTTACACTGTGCATTGTTAAAGGAAAACTGATTTCCCGATTAGATACTTACTCCGGGGTATGTATTTACCAGGTATGATTCTCACATCCGTATGGTTTTACAGATGATGAGTGGGAGTAAGTTATTGGGAATTTGGTGATCATTCTCATTATATCGGAATTCGTTGTAATTGGTGATATTTGAGGAAATCGCCTGGGTACAGTTTTTAACCTACGATGCACAGGTTTTGAGTTATTCGACTCAGCGGACTTATATAGAGTATTGTATGTTGTCCAGAGTCCGTCAGGACAAAAGGTTTGGTCCTCGTACTCTGTTTTGTTTGCTTACAACTTCTCTAGTTTTTAGACAAGTGTTTCGGAGAAATACAATGTCTAAGTTTTGAGAAGTTGTGGGTATAAGAATAAAGTAGAGAACCAGGTGTCACAAGTATCGGGATTCTTCAAAAAGATCGAAGATGTAGATTCTCGTGATTGGTATTCAGATGATAGTAATGGTTTGGAGAAACTAGTTTCTCTTTCAGGTTACTCAGATATGAAAGGATTCCTAAGTTGAGTAATGCTGATTAACCTCTCTCCATTAAGTTGATGTGCACTGGAGACAGTTGCATGGTTTGAATCTGGTTCCAGTTAAATTAGTGCCTCTATTTCTATATTGTATATAGAATGATTCATATCTTAACGATGTTAAGATACGGGGAGTTGTCCAGCTTATGCTTAAAACCAGACACTGGATAACTCAAGGCACATTTCTGTAATGGCAGTTTGTGGGTTGACCCTGATTTTGACGATGGTTGATCTACCATCTGGAAGATCAATAGTGATATTGTTCTTGACTCGCCACAGTTTTAGTAAAATAGATTTTTTCAGAAAACAGTAGTGGGGAGTATGGTAGAACTGGAAGTGATTCCAGAACCGCAAACGATTACGGAAAATTTAATAGGACCTATATATTCAATCAGGTTTGACATTCCATTAGCCACTCCGCAGATATGTTGGGTAACCTCAGACACCCGAGAGGTACTCCGGTAGCCTCAAGGACGGTGAAAGGGAGGTTCTTGTTTACCCAGACTTGACACTACTGTTGTTCCAGACTATGAGACCCGGCAGGAGGATAAGTATATCGTCGTTCTAAACTAGCTTTAGAAGTGTATGTATATATTATTCTGCCAGAGGGTTGTCGTAGTCAGTGGGAGCAGCGGAAGAATAGTTGGCAAGTAGCTTATGTCTATTTATAGGCTTGAGCAGATATCACGGAGATAAGATCATCTATTTTTGATGTGACAGTCATGGGTTTGACTTCATCAGAATAGGGGATGGATCTGTTAAGGAGGTAGTACTGTGTGATGTCATAGTATTTGGATGACATACACAGAGTAGGAAGTAAAATTCCTATACTACGATCGGTTACACTGTGGTCGTCACACAGTTGTTTCTTCACACGGGATATGGATATAATATCGGACATTCTGGTTACTAGATCTAGATTTGGGTAGTTTCCCAATGTGGGTACTTTGACAGTATTCTAAAGGTATTTAGAATAAATGACTCCTGGCATGGTGGTGTACCTGCAGTTGATGAAGTCACCTCTCTAAAGGTGTCTTACAGACTAAAGGAGAGTGGGATGAGCATGATTGGCAGATCACTTGCTTAGTCAATCGTGAGATGTCAAGTACCACACCAGATGTTGTTTTTGCACTAGATGCGATAAGTTTATATTAATCCAATCCTGAAGAAACATAAGGAAGCAGTTTTAGAACATAAATGCATGTTCTACGGATTTGATGACGGCAGCCTCCTTCGGGAGACATTTTATCATTCCAAGCTTCCAAGGTGACCTGGATGATAGAGTGATTGTCGAGTTATAGTTTTCCCTCTGACGAGGGACAATATTATGGACATGTAGTCCAAAAGGATACTGTGGGAGGCATGGTGCTGGATACTGATTAGGTTCAGTGATCACTACAGTCTAAGAAGTTTGGATTTGGAGTTCATTTATGAACTAGGTCCCATCATATATCCAGACATATTCTAAGACAGGTATTACTCGATTCGGGAGATGGATTTCTCCGCGAACTTGAGATTAAGAGAGATATAGAAAGAAACATCAGGGCGGATCCATTCACTGAGGCTAAGAGTATGCGACATCGCAATAATAGCCTTAAGTGCAAGTGGGAGATTGTTGGATATAGTGCCCTCAAAGTCAATTATTGGATCGCAGGTACGTGATTGCAATGATTGAGGGAGGACCTATACCGATATGAAAGTCTTGCTCGAGATGATAGTATGCTATCTGGTTTGACTTTATCATCGTTTACATGCTTTAGCTCTCTATTGCATATTGATAGAGCCCATAGGATTCTTGCTTGACTGCCAGCAGTATGATGACGATCATATACGTGGGAGCTGGGGTCTGTAAGCACATCCTTAAAGTGTCCCTAGTCGTGGGAGTTTCGAGACAGGGCATCGATACTCCAGAGTAGACTAGTGTATACAGTCGAGACCCCGACGAGGGGCAATGGCCGGTCTCACAAGCCATTGGTGTCAGTTGGTTCACCTAAGATGTATACATGTGCTCATTGGGTTATGAGTACACCGGACAGGACTCGCCGGGAACATGCTAGTTGGTATTATACATATCGTCAGATAGCAGTTCCCTGATGACATGTGTACATGTTAGTTTGTCGACCTGAGATCGTCATTTGTCTCGTGTGAGTTCCCACTGTGCTTTGATTTCTACCCTACCACGCTCGAAGGAGACGTGCAAACATGTATTTTTTGGGTACAGTCCCGAGCCACATGGAGGCAATGAGCGGATCGTCGGGTATTCGTCTCTCCCGGTACTGGGGGTTGATGTCGCACAGTGCACGGGTGGCCATCACTAGAAATCCTCGGCCGAGGTAGTGGAGAATTACTGATTTGGATCAGTAGTTTCTCAGGTGGTGATAGGCTTCATACTGACACGAATTATCGCGTTATTAGGGGTCTGATTTTATCCACCCCCTAGACTCGATATGCGATACTCTTTAGACGAACGGACCGGACTATACGGATATTGTCACTGTCAGGCTCAGTAGGGTTTATGGATGAGTTCGCTCATCAGTTTCCCTTCCAATCAATACATAGGCAACCGTTACGTAATGTCTGTGTGTATAAAAACTTTTACAACTGGCGCTATCGCGTACTATAACCCGGATCTGCCATTAAAGCTAAACTAACAAACTACAAAGTGAGTAGAAATGTTATACCGAACGATCCGAGTCCTTCGGTCTTCAACCATCATCCCATGCTTTGTTGCGGCTGCTCCGATCTCCTGAATCTCCAGTCTTCTCGTCCAGGTGGCATCATGTCGACGGATCTTTAAACGGGCTCCCGCCTATGAACCGAGGCAACTCGATCATCAAGTTTGCTAAAAGAGATGACCAAGATTGATGTAGAGAATGAGTAGAACACTTTGTCTCGTTACGTCCAAAAGCTATGGACGAACAGTTAATGAAGTTGCCTTTTGGATCGGGTGGAAATGTGAAATGGGTATCTATCAAATTTCCATACACTAAAACTATCATCTTTTCTCCTCTCAAGCAACCATACCATCTTGTGAAGAGGGGCCGGCCACATACATATAGGAGGGAGGTGAGTGTAGGAGAGAGGAGGGGGTGACCACAACATTAATGAAAGAATGAGTCATTTTAACCTTGTCACCAAAAACCATTAATGAACTAATGAATCATCTAACACATCATCATAGCATTAAATGAATCATTAATGCACCCATGAGTCACTAATCCTAGTCACCATCCTAGTCATCATCTAGAAACTTCCACACCCATCTCAAGAAAAGATAAATCCGTATTTAACCGAACGTTAAAGACGGGCGATAGAAAACTGGAAACTGGCAACTTCCGAAAATGATCCTGAAACGAATTTCAGGATAACCCCGTAACAGTATAAACATACCCGCATTTGTATTACGACCGAATGCAAATGCAACTGAGACAAAGATATTATATCTACACAGTATAATACTGGGATCCGGCTTAAACCAAAGCCTACCATTATTATCTGCCCGAAAAATGATGCGTGCGTAAACGCACGTGCATTTTCCGAACGCTGCCATAAAACCATACGGCCTCTACAACGTTTCGTCCGAACTTAGGAAAGTGTCTGTGGGGCCCCTAATGAATCATCAACACACTGGCACTGCGTATAACCACTAGCACGTCAGAGGTACAAGTTGTACGTAACGGTTGCCTATGTATTGATTGGAAGGGAAACTGATGAGCGAACTCATCCATAAACCCTACTGAGCCAAAAGTACATCCTTTAACTGTTCCTAGTCGAGGGGATATCGAGATCAGGGCATCGATATTCCGGAGTAGACTAGTATGTACGATTCTTGTCCCTTAGAGGGCGATGGCTGATCTTACAGCCATTGGTGTGTGACATCAAAAATTGTACACAGGTGCTAATTAGAGAATGGGTACACCGAACGGACTCGCCAAGAACTCCTAATTGGTATTATACCTATCGTAAGATAGCAATCCTCTAGTGACACTGGTACAGGTTAGTCTGTGGGCCCGAGTTCGTCATAGAATCTTGTGTGGCTCCCACTGTGCTTTGATTTCCTCCCTACCATGCTCAAAGGAGACGTGCAAATTGGTGGATTTTGGGTACAAACCCGAGTCACATGGAGGCAATGGGCGACAGGAGGGGTTTCGTCTCTCCCGGTATTGGGGGTTGATGTTGCACTATGCTCGATTGGCTATAACTGGAAGTCCCTGGCCATGGCTGCTGCTGAGATTTACTGATAAGAGTTATCAGTAGTTTCTCGAACCGTTATAGACCATACATCGGCATGACTTATCACGTTACTGGGGTCTGACGTTTACCACCCCTAGACATGATATGTGACGTATCAGACGAAGAGACCGGACTGTACGATAGTGTTACTGATAGGCTTCATGGTGAGCATGGACAAGCTTGCTTGTTGATCTTCATATCGCTCAATACCCGGATAGTCGTTACGTCCAGCTAGTACCGCTGACGGCTTGTAGGTGACTGATGTGATCATCACCTACTGCTGGCGTATTGACGAGTGTTTAGAGTCCCACACAGAAGTTCCCTGGTTCAGGCGAAACGAAGTATGACACTGTGATATGTGCATGGGCCAGATTAAATACGAGTATGTGATACCGTATTGTAATTTGGCAGTTATTTGTTATCAAGTTCGATTATATGTGATATAACCAGATTATCGAATCAAGTGTTGATTTGATAATGCGATACACAGATAAATGATATTAGTCGGTTATATGTGCTATAATCGGATTATTCGGCATTACCTGGGGACCGTTACGCACAGCTAGTGCCGCTTGCGGTCTGTGGTTAAACCCACTGCCAGCGTAGTGTCGAGTCTTTAGAGTCCCATACAGAAAGCTTTTCGCCTTTAGGCAAAAGAATAGAGGTCGCATGGTTTTGCGACAGGTCGCATGGTTTTGCGACAGGGTTCGGTCACATCCGTGCACTTGTGCACGTACAGTGTCCGGACAGTTTACACTAGCGGGCTTTGGTTTAAGCCAGATCCTAGTGTACGTATTGGGATTGGATTTATCCAGTTTGTATTCGTGTTCCTCGGAACGCGGATGCGGGTGTGTATGCACAGTTGACGGAGAGACAGAGGCAGAGGATTCTCATTAGGGTTGTTGACAGTTGACTATTGACCTTTTGCTCAACCCTAATGAGAATATGATATGTGATTAACAATTATATTAATTAAGTATTATGGTGACATGGTTGTTGATGGATTGACTTTGTTGACTTGTTGACTTTGTTGACCGGTTGACTAGGCTTGACTAGTTGACCATCATGATAACCATAGCTATCATTTCATGGCAAAAACTTTTGCTTGCTTGCTCCTTTGTGCAAAATGAGTGCATGAAATGATATTGCTATGGTTGCTTCAACCATCACATAACACTTGATTGGTATGATGAGTTATGATGGTTATGGATTATGAGAGGGTGAAAGGCAAAAGAGAGGCTCATTCTTGCTTGACCATTCTCTCTCTTGTTCCTGAGCTCTCATACTCTTGCTCTCACCCTCTTCCTCTTGCTCCCTCTCTTGACTCTATGGTTCACTTGTCTCATGAGTTGAGAACCAAGAACCATAGATAAAATCCCATACAAACTCTTCTCTACTCACTCTAGTTCACAAGGTTTAGCAAACCGAGTGAACTAGTTTCTTCAAAGTTCGAAGAAGGAGCCAAAGGTTGGAGCTTTCAGGTGGATCTATTTTCGGCGTAAGGAGACGACGGGAAGAAGCCGATCCGGACCACCATCGGAGTTTGAAAACGAAGGAGTTCAAGACAAGCAAGGTATAAACCCCCTAACCGAGTAGTTAACGACTCCTAGTTAGGTTGTTAGAATCAAGTGTTGATTTAATAATGTGATATATATTATATGTGATATAATTATATCTTAACTAATATCATTAGCTCACTAATTATTCTTCATAATATATATGATATATTTATATATATATATAATAATGAAGCATGGCATGAAATTCTATTTTTGTGAAAATAGAAATGAGGTGGAATTTGTGGAGAGGTGAGGCATGGCTTGATCATTTGAATATTTATTTATTTGACACTATAGAAGCATGGTCATATTTGTTTATTGTAAAAATGTGCATGCTTCAATAAGTGTGAGAATTTTATCAAGCCATTCTTCATCTCATTCTAGAAAGACTTAGCCATTTTCAAGTCTTGCTCTCACTTTGCTCTCTACATCTTCTTCTTCCTCCTCTTCATGAATCAAGGTTCCAACCCCTCACATGAGATGTGAACCATGGAACCTTGAACACAAACTAGTTGTAAGTCCACGGTAGCGCCCCGGCCGTCTAACAGACGCCAAATGCGGAACAAAAACTTTTACAACTGGCGCTATCGCGTACTATAACCCGGATCTGCCATTATCAGGGTCGCAAAACCCTTGAAGACTGACTAGGGTTATCTCAACCCTAGCCTCCAAGAAAACCCTAGTCAGTCTTCTTGTCGGCATTACCTGGGGACCGTTACGCACAGCTAGTGCCGCTTGCGGTCTGTGGTTAAACCCACTGCCAGCGTAGTGTCGAGTCTTTAGAGTCCCATACAGAAAGCTTTTCGCCTTTAGGCAAAAGAATAGAGGTCGCATGGTTTTGCGACAGGGTTCGGTCACATCCATGCACTTGTGCACGTATAGTGTCCGGACAGTTTACACTAGCGGGCTTTGGTTTAAGCCAGATCCTAGTGTACGTATTGGGATTGGATTTATCCAGTTTGTATTCGTGTTCCTCGGAACGCGGATGCGGGTGTGTATGCACAGTTGACGGAGAGACAGAGACAGAGAATTCTCATTAGGGTTGTTGACCGTTGACAGTTGACTATTGACCTTTTGCTCAATCCTAATGAGAATATGATATGTGATTAACAATTATATTAATTAAGTATTATGGTGACATGGTTGTTGATGGATTGACTTTGTTGACTTTGTTGACCGGTTGACTAGGCTTGACTAGTTGACCATCATGATAACCATAGCTATCATTTCATGGCAAAAACTTTTGCTTGCTTGCTCCTTTGTGCAAAATGAGTGCATGAAATGATATGGCTATGGTTGCTTCAACCATCACATAACACTTGATTGGTATGATGAGTTATGATGGTTATGGATTATGAGAGGGTGAAAGGCAAAAGAGAGGCTCATTCTTGCTTGACCATTCTCTCTCTTGTTCCTGAGCTCTCATACTCTTGCTCTCACCCTGTTCCTCTTGCTCCCTCTCTTGACTCTATGGTTCACTTGTCTCATGAGTTGAGAATCAAGAACCATAGATAAAATCCCATACAAACTCTTCTCTAAGTCTTTTTAGAATGAGATGAAGAATTGTGACAATCTCGGTACTACTGAGCCTGAATGTGACAATCTCGGTACAGTCCGGTCTGTTCGTCTGATACATCGCATGGCGGGCCTAGGGGGCGGTAAACGTCAGTCCCCCAATAGCGGTACAAGTCGTGTCGGAGTGAAGCCCAAAACACCCTGAGATAACACTGGAAGCCTACCAGTATATCTCGTTTGCCCTGGCCATGGACTACTCGTGTAATGGCTCTCCTAGACACAGCGCGATGTCAACCCCCAATACCGGGAGAGACGAATCCTGTCTAACCGTCACTGCCTCCAAGTGCTTCGGGACTGCACCCAACTACCACCTGTTTGCACGACTCCTTTGAGCCGTGGTAGGGTAGTAATCAAAGTACAGTGGGAACACACTCGAGGCGAAGTGACAGTGTCAAGTCAGCGGACTAAGCTGTACTCATGTCACCTGGGAACTGATAACTGACGATAGGCATAATACCAACTAATCAGTTCCCGACGAGTCCTGTCCAGTGTACTCGTAACCCAACGAGCACCCGCATACTCTCTCAAGTACGACGTACTGATGGCTGTGGGACAGACCATCTCCCACACTGGGATGAGAAGCGCATATGCTAGTCTACTCCGGAGTATCGATGCCCTGTCTCGATAGTCCTGCGACCAGGGACCTGCATAAGGATGTGCTTATAGATTACCCAGCCCCACTAGTGTGACTGACATCACAACGCTGGTAATCAAGCAAAGTTCCTAAGAGCTCCACTAATGTGTATAGGCGATATATTAAAATAAACACATGTACACATTGAAGTAGAAACAAACCAAGTAGCATACTACTATTTTGAGCAAGATTGTATATACAAGGTGAATATCCCAAGCTTCCATTAAGTAATATACAAACTAGTATGATACAGTAATGGTCTCTAGGGCATATACACTAACAATCTCCCACTTGCACTAAGGCCATGTACTGGCGTATCGAAGACCTATCATCTCGATCAGCCGCTCGAACTGAGTCTGGGGCAGGGCCTTGGTGAATGGATCTGCAGTGTTATCTTCTGAAGCGACTCTCCGAACCTCGATCTTCTGGCGATCTACGATCTCCCTGATCAGGTGATACCGCCTTAAGATGTGTCTGGATCTCTGATGGGACTTGGGTTCCTTCGCTAAAGCTATAGCCCCGTTGTTGTCGCAATACAGAGGTATTGGATCAACAATGGACGAAACCATCTGAAGTTCTTTCAAGAACTTCCTTATCCAGACAGCTTCTTTTGCGGCATCAGATGCAGCGATGTATTCCGCTTCCATCGTCGAGTCTGCAACGGTTTCCTGTTTGGAACTCTTCCAACACACCGCCCCTCCATTGAGGGTAAAGACAAAACCCGACATGGACTTGGAATCATCCTTGTCACTCTGGAAGCTGGAGTCAGCAAAGGCCTCGATCTGGAGGTCTTTTCCGCCATACACCAAGAACATCTCCTTAGTCCTTCTCAGGTACTTGAGAATGTTCTTTACCGCTATCCAGTGTTTCTTCCCAGGGTTTGACTGATACCGGCTTACCACACTCAGTGCATAAGCTACATCCGGTCTGGTACACAACATCGCATACATTATAGAGCCTACCGCAGAAGCGTAGGGTATAATAGACATGCGATCCCTTTCCAAATCAGTTTTGGGAGACATCTCTTTAGATAGGGTGATCCCGTGACAAGCCGGTAGGTTACCGTGCTTGGAATCTTCCATACTGAATCTTTTCAGTATGGTGTCGATGTACATGGACTGTGAAAGTCCTAATATCCTCTTGGATCTGTCACGGTAGATCCGGATACCCAGAATGTATGAGGCATCACCCAGGTCTTTCATGGAGAACCTGTGTGACAAGAACCCCTTGACAGATTGTAGCATAGGAATGTCATTTCCTATTAAGAGAATGTCATCCACGTATAAAACGAGGAATACTACAGTTCTCGCTACAAATCTACTATAGATGCATGGTTCATCTGGATTTTTGATAAAGCCAAATTCCTTGACCGTCTCATCAAAACAGATGTTCCAACTCCGCGATGCCTGCTTTAGTCCGTAAATGGACTTAAGCAACTTGCACACCTTTCCGCTGCTCCCACTCTGAATGAAACCCTCTGGCTGGTCCATATAGACACACTCTAAATTTCCATTTAGAAAAGCGGTCTTTACGTCCATTTGCCAGATCTCATAATCGTGGAAGGCAGCAATGGCAAGAAGGATCCGAATAGATTTGAGCATAGCCACTGGAGAAAAGGTTTCGTCATAGTCCAAACCAGGTCTTTGACGAAAACCCTTTGCTACAAGTCTAGCTTTATAGGTCTCAACCTGTCCATCTACACCAATCTTCCTTTTGAAGATCCACTTGCATCCTACGGGTTTTACCCCGTCTGGAGCAATGTCCAACGTCCATACTTTGTTGGTGTACATGGACTCCATTTCGGTCCGCATTGCATCCAGCCATTTTACCGAGTCGACGCTCTGAACGGCTTGCTGGAAGCTAGTAGGCTCATCATAATCTATGATGCAATCCTCTCTATCCCCGTCTATGAGAAAACCGTAGTATCTCTCGGGCGGATGAGACTGCCTACTACTCCTGCGGAGCGGCGTAGGAATGTCCTGTTCTTTTGAACCCTCTGGTTCCACTAAGCTTTCAGTAATAGCTCGTGATTCTGGAATTTCTTCCAGTTCTACTATGCTCCCACTTATCTGGGTTTCCAAAAACTCAGTTTCCAAGAAGTAGGCATGACGAGAAACAAGAACTTTTTGTTCCTCTTCGCAGTAGAAGAAATATCCCTTGGAGTTCTTTGGATATCCCACGAACTTACACTGTACTGAGCGTGCCTCGAGCTTGTCCGCATGCTGCTTTTTGACAAAAGCTGGACATCCCCATGTCCTAATGTGCTTAAGATAGGGTCTCTTCCCACACCACATCTCATATGGTGTAGTAGGCACAGTCTTAGTAGGAACTCGGTTCAAAAGGTATGCAGCTGATTCTAGCGCATACCCTCAGAATGATCGCGGTAACTCAGCGTTGCCCATCAGGGACCGTACCATATCCAATAGGGTTCGGTTCCGTCTCTCCGATACACCGTTATGTTGCGGAGTGTATGGAGGAGTAAGCTGAGAGAGAATTTCGTTCTCTTTTAAATAGTCCAGGAACTCGGCACTTAAGTATTCTTCACCTCGATCCGATCTTAGAATCTTGATACTTTTGCCGGTTTGTTTTTCTACTTCATTCTTATATTCCTGGAACTTTCCAAAGGCTTCGGACTTATGTTTCATTAAGAAGACATAACCGTACCTCGAAAAGTCATCCGTAAAAGTAATGAAGTAAGAATAACCGCTTCGCGCATGTGTAGACATTGGACCGCACACGTCGCTGTGTACGAGTCCTAAGAGCTCGCTCGCTCTTACTCTATGTCCAGTGAACGGAGTCTTTGTCATCTTTCCTTTGAGACAGGATTGACAAGTGGTATACGATTGATATTCGAACGGATTCAAATATCCTTCTGTATGTAACTTCGTCAACCTTCTCTCATTGATGTGACCCAGTCTACAATGCCATAAGAAAGTCTGATTTATTTCCGGAGACTTTCTTTTGTGTGTATTCTGGACATTGAAAATCTGTGGTTGGTTTAATACGTATATACCATTGCTCAATGTACCTAACCCAAACAAAACTTGATTAAGGTGAATGTTTACAACATTACTTACAAACGCAAATTCATAACCTTCTTTAGAAACTAAAGATACAGAAATGATATTACAAGTTGCGTTGGGTACAAAAAAGCAATTACGCAAAACCAAAACATGTCCATCTGACATTCCCAGGTGATAGTCCCCCCACGGCTTTAGCATCCATGCTAGCTCCGTTCGCAACTCTGAGGGTCATGTCACCTGCTTTCAAAACACTACGGTTTCTCAACGCCTGCAAATTATTACAGATATGAGATCCTGATCCGGTATCCAATACCCAGGAAGTAGAGTTTATTGAAAGACAGTTTTCAATAACATACACACCTGAAGCTGAAGCCGCAACCTGCTTCAATTCCTGTGTTCTGGCCTTCCAGGCCCTGCCATCATTCTTCCAGTGTCCTTTCTTATGACAATAGAAGCATTCTTCCTTATCCACAAGCTTCCCCGCTATCTTTGTTGCTTTAGTTTTTCCCTTCGTATCCACTTTACTGACACCGCATCTTGGTTTGGCGGGGGCTTTCTTCTTCTTTCCCTTGGCTTTCTCCTTGGACCTAGAAGAAGATGATCCTCCTACAAACAAAGTGGATGTTTCCCTACCTTTCTGTAGGGTGCCCTCTGTGCTCCTCAGCATGTTGAGGAGCTCTGAAAGTTCAACTTCTTTTTCTTGTAAGTTGAAGTTCAGTATAAACTGGGCGTAAGTGGAAGGAAGGGACTGGAGAACTAAGTCCACTCTCCAATGTGGTCCCTAGGTCCGCGAGCTCCTCAATGTAGCCGATCATCTTAAGCACGTGTTCTGCTACTGATGATCCGACGGCCATCCTTGCCGAAAATAACTTTTTCGACGCTTCATATCTTGCGATACGAGATTGCTCTCCATACAGTTCTTTTGTATGAAGAAATATTGATTCCAAGTCCATATTCTCGTGCCTCCTCTGATGTTCATTGTCCATAGAGGCAAGTACGAGGAACTTGGCCTTCGCGCTATCAATCTCCCAAGTCTTGCGGATTTCCTTATCCGCGACGCTGGAAGTGGGACCAGGGACAGGGGGAGCTTTGGTGGTAAGAAGATACCCCAGCTTGTCGTAAGTGATTGTCATCTTGACATTCCTGAGCCAATCTTTGTAGTTTGGCCATGTCAGTATGTTTTTATCTAGAAGTAACTTAAGTCCAGTCATTTCGATTGGTCGCTGCAATTAGGAGAGAGAAGAAGAAACACTTAGCATGATACTCTTGCAAGTTTAGAGTGGTTTTTAGTTTGTCTAAACAGGATGGCTCCCACTGTTTCTCGAATCCCTCCTTAAAACCAAAAAGGAAGAATTAGTCAGGATCAATCTCACCGTACAATACTTGCTTAACCGTTCAGCCAGGCCAGTGTCGGTATTTCGAGGGAGGTTTTCCAACGCTTTCGCGAAGTTCCTTAATTTAAGAACCTCTTTTCCCTGGGAGCGTAGCCCCGCTAACACCTTTCTAGACACCTACTTGGTTTATAGCATTGATCGTTAAGTGAGAAATTTTCCGAGGAGTAGCATATACTCACAGTAGGATCAGGATCCAAATATCATCACGTGACGAAACTGAAGGAATCCTACCAGAATCATCACACTCCAAATGGTATGCAACACTAGCAAGTTTCAGTTCTTTTGAAACTCCCGATGTGGATTTTTGCCCCATGCTCTTATGACCTTGACTTTGGCCAACAAATCATAAGTCACATGTCAAGTTCTACCCGTCGTTCTCCAGGTTAATTTGAATCCACCCGCACCTATCCTTGACTTTGGCCAACAAGGCAGTACGACTGTTCCAAACCAACGCATCTATCTATGCTGCACATGAATACCCAATAGCTACCAATCACTATGCCTTGACTTTGGCCACCAAACACAGCTTGAATACTATTGACTATTCATGTGAAACGACGGAGGGCTACGAATGGTTTTGGCAAAACCGTGAACGTAGTGAACTTGATTTAGTCGATGGAACGAGATAGCTTTTAAATGGAGTGGCTCAAACTCCGCATTTTAAAAGTTTGTTTTGAAAAGAACCGAGTGGTTTTTCGAAAGTGTTCCAACGACTTTTACTTGGTTTATTTTCTTGCATTAGTTCTTTTAATGCGCGATATTCTTGCATTAGTTCTTTTAATGTGTTCCATCATTTAATCCTACCATTGCAGAAAACAACCAAAATATGACATACGCTTATGCCATTCGCATTCGCCACGGGGCCCCGTCATTACCCGTTAGGTTACTTAACTAACGACAGAGCGGGGGCTGGGCTAGCGCGGCTGTAAAACATAAGCAACGCCTAAATAATATCATATATAGATATATTGCAATGATAGACATTTCAGATCACAGATGAACACATTGGATATACTAGGAACCTGCAATTTGTACGAGCCTGTAACGAAAAGCAGATTACACGGTCGCGGTGAATAGCCAAAACCCCACCCAAGACCCCTACGGGTGCGGCAAACTACCCGCCAAGTACCCGAAGCGAAGCAACCTCCCTCATCCCCGTGAGTAGGCCACTCGGCACTTCGGCATACCCGGTAGTTTGTGCACCCCCTCCATGGGTCTATCCTAGAGCAAAAACAGTAAAAAGAAATTATACAATGACGGCTACAACCCCGACCCGGTTGTGCGGCCATACAAATAATTATTACATCAATTTACAAATTTACATGAATTGAAAGAAAAGAAAACTCTTGTCTCACAACCCCCGGCTATTCACCCGCGACAATCCAATGAATTCATATACACATTCCAGCAACATTACAGATCACAGATTTGTATAACCCCCACTAATCGACATATAGCGATTAGTAGACGTTCAATACAAATATCACATCACAGAAAAACCCGTCAGCTTAAGTCTTTTAGAACGATCAAAAATACGGATTTATAGGCCCCAAATACAAAATTTTCGTTCTGGAAAATCTGGGCAGAAAATACATATTCCAAAAATCCCAAAATACCCCTATGAGCAAACTGCAAAGACGAAAACCCATGACCGAGTCAACTCGGCCGCGGTTCCGCGGCGGGAGCAAGCTCCCGCCGCGGAACCGCGGCTCTTTGATCGAGTTAGGGTGTCAAATTTTTGCAGTTTCTTCAGAAAACCCTGAGTCGATTTTTGGTGTATTTCAAAAAAGTTTTCCAGCACTTTTAAAATCGACAGAAAGTTTAAAAACGGGGTTCGTTTTGCGACTTTTTCTTTGATCGATCTTCTAGCTATTTTGCCAACATGTTAGATAGAGTTTAACTAGGCTCTGATACCACTGTAAGTCCATGCTACCTCTCCCGGTACTTTCGGGCATGCGGAATTTGATAAAAAACGATTTTCTTAGAGGTGGTAACATGGACTTAAAACCCGGATCTTTGTTAAACATCTAACTAACAACCTAACTAGGAGTCGTTAACTACTCGGTTAGGGGGTTTATACCTTGCTTGTCTTGAACTCCTTCGTCTTCAAACTCCGATGGTGGTCCGGATCGGCTTCTTCCCGTCGTCTCCTTACGCCGAAGATAGATCCACCTGAAAGCTCCAACCTTTGGCTCCTTCTTCGAACTTTGAAGAAACTAGTTCACTCGGTTTGCTAAACCTTATGAACTAGAGTGAGTAGAGAAGAGTTTGTATGGGATTTTATCTATGGTTCTTGGTTCTCAACTCATGAGACAAGTGAACCATAGAGTCAAGAGAGGGAGCAAGAGCAAGAGTATGAGAGCTCAGGAACAAGAGAGAGAATGGTCAAGCAAGAATGAGCCTCTCTTTTGCCTTTCACCCTCTCATAATCCATAACCATCATAACTCATCATACCAATCTAGTGTTATGTGATGGTTGAAGCAACCATAGCCATATCATTTCATGCACTCATTTTGCACAAAGGAGCAAGCAAGCAAAAGTCTTTGCCATGAAATGATAGCTATGGTTATCATGATGGTCAACTAGTCAACCGGTCAACAAAGTCAACAAGTCAACAAAAGTCAACAAAGTCAATCCCTCAACAACCATGTCACCATAATACTTAATTAATATAATTGTTAATCACATATCATATTCTCATTAGGGTTAAGCAAAAGGTCAATAGTCAACTGTCAACGGTCAACAACCCTAATGAGAATCCTCTGCCTCTGTCTCTCCGTCAACTGTGCATACACACCCGCATCCGCGTTCCGAGGAACACGAATACAAACTGGATAAATCCAATCCCAATACGTACACTAGGATCTGGCTTAAACCAAAGCCCGCTAGTGTAAACTGTCCGGACACTGTACGTGCACAAGTGCACGGATGTGACCGAACCCTGTCGCAAAACCATGCGACCTCTACTCTTTTGCCTAAAGGCGAAAAACTTTCTGTGTGGGACTCTAAAGACTCGACACTACGCTGGCAGTGGGTTTAACCACAGACCGCAAGCGGCACTAGATGTGCGTAACGGTCCCCAGGTAATGCCGACAAGAAGACCGACGAGGCGAAACCCATCTGAACTCCTACTGAGCCTGAATGTGACAATCTCGGTACAGTCCGGTCTGTTCGTCTGATACATCGCATGGCGGGTCTAGGGGGCGGTAAACGTCAGTCCCCCAATAGCGGTACAAGTCGTGTCGGAGTGAAGCCCAAAACACCCTGAGATAACACTGGAAGCCTACCAGTATATCTCGTTTGCCCTGGCCAGGGACTACTCGTGTAATGGCTCTCCTAGACACAGCGCGATGTCAACCCCCAATACCGGGAGAGACGAATCCTGTCTAACCGTCACTGCCTCCAAGTGCTTCGGGACTGCACCCAACTACCACCTGTTTGCACGACTCCTTTGAGCCGTGGTAGGGTAGTAATCAAAGTACAGTGGGAACACACTCGAGGCGAAGTGACAGTGTCAAGTCAGCGGACTAAGCTGTACTCATGTCACCTGGGAACTGATAACTGACGATAGGCATAATACCAACTAATCAGTTCCCGACGAGTCCTGTCCAGTGTACTCGTAACCCAACGAGCACCCGCATACTCTCTCAAGTACGACGTACTGATGGCTGTGGGACAGACCATCTCCCACACTGGGATGAGAAGCGTATATGCTAGTCTACTCCGGAGTATCGATGCCCTGTCTCGATAGTCCTGCGACCAGGGACCTGCATAAGGATGTGCTTATAGATTACCCAGCCCCACTAGTGTGACTGCCATCACAATGCTGGTAATCAAGCAAAGATCCTAAGAGCTCCACTAATGTGTATAGGCGATATACTAAAATAAACACATGTACACATTGAAGTAGAAACAAATCAAGTAGCATACTACTATTTTGAGCAAGATTGTATATACAAGATGAATATCCCAAGCTTCCATTAAATAATATACAAACTAGTATGATACAGTAATGGCCTCTAGGGCATATACACTAACATTCCTCTGCTTCCACTGACTACGACAACCCTCTGGCGTAATCATATACACGTACACTTCTAAATTCCCATTTAGAAAGATATTATAGTCATCCATTTATCAGATCTCATAGTCATGGAAAACAACAGTGATAAGTTATATCTGTATGGATTTCAGCAAGGACATTGAGGTAAAAGTTTCATCACAATCCACACTGGGTATTTGATGAAAACCTTTTACTACAAGTCTAACCTTATTAGATTACTACCTTTCCATCTGTACCGACCTCGAAAAATCTACTTGCTCCTAATGGGTTTTACCCTTTCAGGAGTATCCAGTAAAATTCATAATTTGCTGGAGTGCATGGATTCCAACTTGGATATAAAGTATCTAGCCATCAGTCGGAAGCCGCCACTTCCCATCGCCTGCTGATAACTAGTAGGGCTATCATCACCATGATACAAACCTCCCTGTCACTGCCTATGATGAAACCGTAGGATCTCTCCGGGGGCTGAGGTCACCTACTAAATCTGCGGAGTGGCTAAGCTTTGTCAGGGTTAATTGAATTTCCAGGTTCTACTAAATTTTCAGTAATCGTTTGTGGTTCTGGAATCTCTTCCAGTTCTACCATACTCCAACTAATTTCGTTTGCCAGAAATTCATTTTCTTAAAAAGTGGTGAGTCAAGAACAAATCAACTTTTGATCCTGAAAATGGTAGAAATTAAACCTTTACGAAAGTTTGGGATAACCCACAAACTGCACATTACCGAAACGTGTCTCAAGTTTGTCCGGATTCTATTTTTAAACATAAGTTGGATAACTCAATATCTTAACTGCCTTAAAATATGCTCATTCTATATCACATATAGAACCTGAGGTATGAATTTAGATGGAACCATATTCAATTAGTATGCAGCCGTTTCCAGTGTATTTCCCCTAAATGAAAAATGCCACTCAGCATTACTCATCATGGAGCGTACCGTCGTATAAGTAATCTGAGAGAGAATCTAATTCTCAATACGGAATATCGAGTATAAGTATCCATATCTTCGATCACTTCGAAAAATCTTGATATTTTCAACGTTTAGTTTTCTACTTTATTCACATACTCTATGAACTTCTTAAAATCTTTTGACCGCGTTTCAATAAGAATCCACACTAGAGAATTCATAGGTAAACGGAATGAAGTATGAGTACCAATCTCTTGTCCGTGTGGATATCAGACAACATACATCACCATATATGCCATCTTCCATAATGTTATGTTAAGGACCGTTTTTTTCGGTTAATTAATAATTAACATATCATTCTTAATTGCTTTTATCCATGCTTGTTTAGATCTATTCTTATTCCTAGTTGCGGTATCAACTACAATTTTGTCACTTCTTCGAACCGGGATATTGATTGGTCTCTGTTGAACATGTCCAAACCATCTCAGTTAGTTCTCTCTCATCTTATCCTCTGTGAGAGCTATATCTTATTATGAATATTCACTTTTTATCCTATCTTTTATCATAGGTTTTTTTTATTTACCCCACTCAAAACTTTGATATTTTAAAAAATCACACTCAAAACTTAATATTTTTAAAACCCCCATCCAAATCATAACCGTTATCTAAATACCCCACACTATTAGTCAAATATGTTAAATAGATTAACCATGGTTGAGTTAGACCTTTTAGTCTCTAAGCTACCATCTGCTCTCGCTCTCTCTTTTCATCTCACCCTCGCTTTCAATCCTCCATGAGCTGCTCACTTGATGACCATACCGGTAGCCAACCACAATACCTCTTCTTCTCTTCACATCCTCTCTTCTTCGCTTCACTTGCCCATCAATAACATGTTGAGGAGTTTCCCATCTTATTTTCTCGCAAAGACAACAACTTAACCTATGTTGGTATGCATTGTTGTGTTTGATTTTTGAAATAGTGTGCTGAAGTTAGGGTTTTCAGTTTGAGGGGTTAATTTTGTCAAATTTGTGAGTTTAATTTTTTTCCTATCAAGTTCAGGTTTTTACTGCCAATAGCAATAGTAAAATCAGGGGGGGGGGGGGGGGGGGTTCAATGCCATTTTTCAACCAAATTACGAACTTTCTGTGTAATTAGACTTTGGATGAGTTGAATTCAGGCATTTATTTTGTATTTCAAATTAGGGGTTTGCCTTTTTGATGTGCATTTCATAAAAGGGTTTTTTGATTGTCAAATTAGAGTGCATTTCACTGTTCCTCTTTTGATGTCACCTTATGTAGAGAGGGGGGAAGAGGAAGAGAAAGCAACATAAATTATAAAAGAAGTAGGGGAGAGAAAAAGAAAAGCCCATGTAAACCACGGAACTAGCTATTAGAGGGGTAATTTCGTATTTTTACCCCTCTAACCGCTATTTTTGACAGTGAGATTAACAATAGATGGATGGAAGTTAACCCAAGTGGGTTTTCTAGTTTAGTTTAGAGTTTTAAGTTGGGATTTTAAAAATATGAAGTTTTGGGTGGGATTTTTAAAAATATCAAAGTTTTGAGTGGGGTATATAAAAAAAAAACCTTTATTATATTACCACTCATCACCAACTTAACATTCTCATTTCATCCACACTCATTTTTTCGACATTTTGTTCATTTTGTTCCTTAATTGCCCAACATACGGATCCATAAGGAAGTACTGGTCCTGATTTGGTTAATATATTTTGGACAATGCTGCTATACAAATCATAACATAAAATTTAATCGCGGACATTGAATTACTGATAGGCGAGCAACATATCTTTTTTTTAGGGAATGAGCAGAGCAGAAATGCCTGTCCCAATATATATATACATATACACATATACATATAAGAAAAATGTAGCAATACACATCAGCCCCATATATATAGAGAGAGAGAATAATGGAGGAAAGAGGTTATATGAGGGAATATTCTCCTATGGCGTCAAAAAAATATATCCATCGTTTTTTCTGACGGTCGGTATCCATCATCTTCATATTTATCATCTAAGATGTGTGTACACCAAATTTCATGTAATTCTACATCTTTTTCACCGTTGATTTAGCATTATAAAATTAACGGTTACCTACAATAGAACTATTTACATTGCTAAATCAACAGTGAAAAAGTTGTAGAATCACATAAAATTTGGTGTTCCCACATCTTAGATGGTAATGATGAAAATGATGGATGCCGATCGTCGGAAAAAACAAGCGAGGGTATATTTTTTCGACGCCATAGGAGGAAATCCCCTCCTATGGTCTCTTTTCTCCATTATTCTCATATATATATATATATATATATATATATATATATATATATATATATAGCAATACACATCAGCCCCATCTTGGGCAACACACATAGTTTCTATTAAAAGCCAACTACATACCAACAGCTAGCGGGAAAACATAAAATGAGGAATTACAGGGTGTAGGGATTGGAAGGAAGAGAAAAAAGAAAAAGAACAGGTCTTCTCATATTTTGATCAAGATTAAGATTATCTTGATCAAGATTATTCGTAACTTTGTTTTAGCATCATGTAGCTTTATCTATAAAAAGGTTACTAAATATCTGAGATAATGTTTCTTGAGGGTTCAGATATTCTGTTATAGAATCTAGTCTGTTTTTGGCATGTTTGAGTTTATGTTTTGGTCAATCTATGTGTGAATTTCCTTGATCATCCAGATTGGAGGGAACTTTTGTCAAGAATCCAGCACTTTTGAGTACCATGAGTGCCCTTTCTCTTCTTTGATATTTTCTCCCATAAAATATTGCTTCTCTTACCTAGCCCCCATCCCCATTATTTTATTCTCCCCTGTGCACCTCTGATTTATTGACAATTTTCCCCTCCTAGAATTGCCCTACATTTATAGTGATCTCTTACTAATCATTATATGAGTTTGAAATACAGTGTTCAAAAAAACGGTTTAAACGGCCGTTTAAAAGTCATTATGCGGTCAAAACGTTTACACGGTGATTATACGGTTTAAACAGTGATTAAATGGTGTTTATCCAATTTTAACTGTGTTTAAACGGTGTTTATCCAATTTTAAACAGTGATTATACGATTTAATATTTTGTTGATTTTGAATTTATTTATAGCCCGTAGGCCTTTTGTGTTTGCTTATGTTTACGTAACAGTGAGTAGTGACATAAGACATTTATATGTTATTTTGGTGTTATGTTTTTAGGCTTTAGCATGTATGCTCTAGGGTTTGCTTATATTTACGGGGTTTCTTGTTGCATTGCAGTGTAATTTGTTTTTTGGTATGAGTTATTTTTTGTTGCATAGCGAACGATATATATTGTGTTTCAAAAAATTCCATTGACTAGAATGCATATCCGGTGGGATTCGAACCCACAATCTTCCGATTTTGTTCGGGCGCCTTGCCATTTAGGCCACGGGTATATTTCAAATTTTCAATATCTATAATCCTATATATATGTCATAATTTTATATATAATAATTATACTAAAATAATATAAATATGGCTGTATAATCTGTATAAAACGTTTAATCACCGAATAATTCGATTAAACGCTAAACACCTCCCAAACGAATAGTGAACGAATACGTATTTTACAACATTGTTGGAATATATGAGCAATAGTTTACTATTGATCCTAGCTTATTGTACTAATTTAATGGCGTCTGAAGTTTCTTGTTGGTTTCAAAATAGTCGAACAAAGCAAAATATTCTTCAAGTGCTTGTAGATTGTAACTTAGCTATCTATATATTTAGATTAGATATTTATTTACTGCAAAATGAAATATAATTTAAAATATCATGTATTTTTATTATTTTGTAGCATTGCATTCAAGTGTCATAGTTCTTACAGCTAATTCGGAACCGTTATTTTTCTCAAGTAGATCAATTCATAGCATGTGGTAAGCCCCGAGAAAAGGCTCATGAGCTTGCATCACATATCTGGCTGGCTGTCATCAACAATTTGGAAGAGAACGAGAACACTTTTTTGCTTCTGAAACGGCTTGCTCTAGAGGGAGACGTACGAATCTCTATCACTTTGCACAAGGATGTAACTGAGCATACTCTTTATACAATTTGATTACAGATGCTAGAATATTTTCGGTACATTTGGAAAGTATTAAAACCTTTTTTTTAGCACTTATATTATATTAACTGGTGTAGTGAATATGTACAAGAATATGCCCATATACATGTAATGCCTAAATTTTGGTAATTACTGTAAATATATAAGAAATAAGTTTTCTTGGGAAAAGTCAGGAAGAATAGACACAGTAGCAAAGAAGAGTAGGTTGTTCCATTCGGCATTAACTGCACATCTATTCTTCATGTAGGTTCTTACAGCAAGTTCTCTTCACAGTAGTTTCGTAGTCCGAGGTTTTGGTACAAATTCAAAGACTGAACAATAATGTGGTTTCTTTGTAGTTTGTAAATCCTTTTTGTGATACATGTAGGACAATTTGATTTAGGAAAACTAAGTGGCTGTTGACACATTACCTGGTTTTTTAAAATTGTCAAAAAATTAGCTTGACAAGGTCCTTCATGTAACATTGACAGCGACATTACTGTTACGATATAGAAATGATGACAAATCTCTACAACCAGTCCATGGATTTTATATTTCTTATTAATTGCTAGTTTTTTGTTTGCAGTACTTTCTCCCGTTCCCTTATTCACGATCCTACCAGGTCCTGCGGAGGATATTCGAAAAGCTCTTCACAGATTTTCGCGACTGCTTAAAGCACGTGGATTACTTTGATATATTGGCATGTGCAAAGTCTAGGTTCCAGCCGATACCATCTACTTGGTTGGGTTACTAATTAGGATGTTGTATAATAATAATCATAATGTACATGGATACGGATATGGACACGGATACGGTTGTTGTCCATAGTAAAGGTATACATATGATAGTTAAGTTGCATACATATGGTATATGTCTTGCAAGTTGCATAGTAAACAATGTAAATCTTCAGCTTTTACTTTGTAATGGGAGCACAAATGCAGCGATTAACAAGTTGTCTATCTTTCCTGTTCATTTTTTCCCTCAGCTGTTGTGGTGTTTATAATTTGTTTCTATCTGTCGAGTCTTGCATTGTGTTCCATATATTTGATATTACGAGTATTTGTACCGTCTTATTTCTTACAGCTTATCAGTGCATGGAAGGAAAAATGGCATATTGGAAATAACCTAATCAGTTTGCGTATTATCTTCATAGCTTATGCTCTAGTTGCCAATAATATTAAGAATTGTAGCGCTCGATTATTTGTTTCTTTCTTGTTGTATGTTCGGACTGTCTGTGTGAGATGCGGTGGTAATGAAATTGTGGGGAAATGAGGCAGGGTTTCGATGAAAATACAAAGCTGTTTGGTAAGCAACAAGGAGGAATTGCAAAATTTGTTACATGCAACAAATGCATTTTAATTGCAGCAACAAATGCATTTGTTTATTTTACATGCATCAAATACAAATTGTTGCGAGCCTCAAACCATTGTTTTGGTTATTTTCAAGTTTTGCAGTTGGATTCCCAAATAGGAACAAATTTTGTCTTGTTGAACAAAAGGACACGCAACACTCATTGCGAATCAGCTTATGTTTCATATACAAGCTTATATGACATTCATAATTACTAGCAAGTGCCCGGTGCATGGCACGGGCATAGCGTGTTGTCTAAAATGAATATGCAAGCTATCGCATGATTATCAGAATCGAAAATAAATTTTATTGTAGTCTAATTTTTCAATCTTGACCTAAATTCTTTAGAAACAATTTAGAAAATTTATTCATTCTTTCGAAATAGTTCCATCTTGGATGTCAGCAAAAAAATATGTTTTACTAATCCTAATTATCAACCTAACAAAAATGGCGCATTTATTTAATAATGATCCAATATCCAACTTAGTGCTTAATGAAGATTTCACTGACATTCCTAATTTAGTTTCAAAGGACTCTTTAAATTTGCATTTGCAACATAAGCACGAAAGCTTTAAATTGATTTAATCATGGCATGTTAATTTGCATCGAATAAGCATGGACTCAAAAATCATTTCAAATGAAATGTCAAATATGATCCCTTATTATTCTTTTATTCCTATAATTTTAAGATTAACGCCCGTATGTATATGTAATTGTAGTTAAAGAGGTTTCAGCAGTTTGTACGTATAATAGTATAATAGTTGCTTGATTCTTTTTAAAAAAATAAATTCTAACAAATTTAAGCAGCACATTAAATAATTGTAAAAGAGTATGTGTATATTAGAAAGATATTTTTCCAAGTATATCCAATTACTTGTGTATGTATTTTTATATACAATTGTGAAAAAAAACTCGTTTATTTCTTATTCTCGTATCTTTGTCCAACCAACACTTTTTCCATAGGCTATTTGTATATGTCTATATAATGAATAATTTTCCAGCTAACTCCAAATTACTCCAAATTAAATAGATGATGACCCAACCAAGGTTTAAAATGCATTTTTTAAATCATGATATGATTAAGCCCAATTAAAAGTCTCAGCAAACTATTTGTATTTAAAGCTAACATAGATTAGTTCGTGAGTATAATTTTCCAAATAAAGTGAAGGTTTTATTTATTGTAAACAAGTTTTGAGAGAAGTGGTAGAAATTATTTTTCCAGCCAACTCCATGATGATCCAACCAAGGTTTAATGCTAATGGGATTTGGAGGGAAAGGGTAAAAGATAATTTTAAAGCGAAGACAAAAAAAAACCTTGAAAATGGAATCTTTTCCAATATAACTTTATAATATAATAATAGATAGATAGATTGCAAGTTTACCATTTCCAAAGTTGTAACAATGCATCTCCAATTTTATTTCCAACTCAAAAGAATGCAATAAAAAGCTAAAAAGACGGTAAATAAAACAATAGTTACAGCTTTTATCCTTTATTCAGATGACTCGTGTTGATGGATTAAGCCATGAAGGTAATAAATAAATTAAAGAGAATATAAAATATTCTGTCATCAACAGCAAAACATGAAAGGCCAATACTGACTCATTGTACAGTTTTTGGGTGCGTAGCCATTCTTCTGTACTCTCCGTTTGAAATGTGATTCCTTCAAGTAGAAGTCCAGCCTCGGGTGAATGCTGTAGAAGCGAAATTCTGAACAATTCATATGAAAGTTTACATTGTTGATCCTTCACGCCGATTAAAGCTTCTAAGATTTAGTAGTTTGATTTTGTGGCGACTCAGCAAGCATAAAGCGACCTTCTATGTTCGGTATAAAGCCTTTTCTGAGGTCCTTGAACTGCCCAGATAGTTTGAAGCTCTTGCCTTGAATCCATATAACTCTGTACGTATCAATCGACTATGTCAGAATCTGCCATTCCATACGGAAAGAAGGTGTGTGTGTGTGTGTGTGTTGGGGTTGGAGGGGTGGTGGTGGTTAGTTTCAAAAGAACTTGAAAGAAACATAACATTGTGCAGATGCATACTTCTATATTTGTGTCAGTAAACTTCATTGAGGAACAAACATAGCTAGACATAAATACGACATTAGCTATCATCCGCAAAAATAATACATTAGTGATATGCAAATATTCAATGAATAAATTTTGAAGTATTTGTAAAATTTTGTAGACAAAAAAGCTTAATTTTTATAGCTCAGAAGGTACCTGAACATGTTTTATGCATATGCATTCCCTTGTAATTGTAAACATCTGTTTAATGAAATGTAAATTTCATTACTCTAATTTTACCTCAAAATGTATGCATTCACAATAGCTCAGTGTCTGGAATATACCCTTCCAACTTCATCTCCTCGACTAAAACATCAATCACCCAATTAAGGTCCAAAGTTTCAGGGTGCCGTCTATCGCCAGCATGAAAATTAAAAGCTTGGCCATTAATCTCAATCCAACTACAGCCAGGAGTCTTACTCACTCCCCTCTCCCTCATCAACCCCCTCATCTTCGCCGACTCCTCAACCCTATTACAACGCGCATATATCTTTGAAGCAATCACATAGTTCCCTGAATTCAACGGCTCCAACTCCAGAATTTTCTTCATCACCCTTTCTCCAATCTCCACATTCTTAAAATTTCGACAAGCATTCAACATAGCCCCGAGCATCACTGCGTCAGGTTTTTCAGGTATTTTTTCAATAAACTCCCACGCTTCTTCCAAATGCCCAGCTCGTGCCAAAAGATCGACCATGCAAGATCTATGCTCGATTTTGGGTACTATTCCAAATTCTGCATCCATCAGACCAAACCATAGTCGACCCTCATTAACAAGTCGAGTGTGAACACAAGCAGAAAGAAGACCAACAAAGGTGATTTCATTTGGCGGGACTTCTTCCTCATCTAACATATGGCGAAATAAATGAATTGCCTCCTGGCCCCGCCCATGTGACGCCATGCCTGTTATCATGGCATTCCATGACACGATATTCTTGTTGGGCATGCGGTCGAAGATTTGGATGGCACGGTTGAGGTTTCCGCATTTTGAGTACATGTCGATCAATGCAGTGCTGATGTGAACGTTGTTTAGGAGGTTATTTCGTGAGGCAAATGTGTCGAGTTGTGAGCCTAATTTGAGGGATCCAGTTGATGCACAGGCTGAGAGAATTGCGGCTATGGTGAATTTGTCTGGTTCGGTTTTTGAGTCGCGCATGGTGTTGAATAGCTTGATGGCTTCTTCTGGTTGGCTATTCTGTGCATACCTGATCAATTCTGGAAAGAAACTTATAAGTCCGAAATTTTATGACTTGTAGAAGATATTCATATGGAATATGGATTTATGATGCATTACTTGGTTAGATAAAAACTTTTTCTTATGAAGATCAGTTTTTTCCCCCTTTTGGTTTTGCTTTTAATGAGAGAAACCGATAATTGTATGCTGAGAAAAGTGCAAGAAATTCACTGATGAAAAAAGTCTTAAATTCACCTTATATAGCTAGAAGATGCAAATAATCCCAACACAAAGCAAATGGAATAACTATGTCATATCTAAATGCGAGTGAAAACAAGAACCAAATAGGCAAATACAGTAAAAGAAATACAAACATCAGAAAACAGCATCATTAATCATTAATGTCTATATATCAGCAATAACAAGTATCACTTTAAAAAATATAATTTTAAGAATTTGCAAGAGAAAACATAGAGATACTTCAATAATGGTGGCAAAGAATAACTAGCGAAAGTAGGATAAATTTAATACTTGCCCTGCAATCATCGAATTCCAAACAGCCAATTCCCTCTTCTTCATCGCATCAAATACCCTTCTCGCAGAAACCAAATCCCCGCACTTCCCATACATATTCACCAACGCAGACCGAACAAATGACCCCTCCTCAATCCCTCTCTCATGTACAAACCCCTCCAATTCTTTTCCCAACTCTTTATCCCCGAAACTCCCACACGCCTTCAAAACACTCGCCAGCGTCCTCTCACAAGGCTCGAACCCCTTCGCTCTCATCTCTCTAAACAACCCCACCGCATCCTTTGCAAAACCCAATTCCAAAAACCCCGATATCATTGAATTCCATGACACCAAATCCTTTTCATTAATTTCATCAAACACTCCGCGTGCGCAACCCAAATCCCCGCATTTAACATACATCGTAAGCAACGAATGGCCCGTGTGCATATCCGAATCCCAGCCCGCCTTGAATATCGAGCCGTGGACGGTTCGACCGTGAGATAAGGATTGCAGGCTGGAGATGGCTTTGAGGACAAATGGGTAGGTGTAGTTGTTGGGTTTTTCGCGGGATTCTAGCATTTTGAGGTAGAACTGTAGCGCGAGAGTCGGGTTTTGCCAAGAGAAGGAAAGGGCTCTAATCATGATGTTGAAGGAGAACTCGTTCGGGTTCGGGATTTGGGAGAAGAAGAGGAGGGAGTAGGGGAGGTGTTGGAGGTGGATGAGCTTGGAGAGGAAGTGATTGGGGTGGTTTAAGGAGTTGATGATGAGTTGGGTTTGGATTTGTTTGAGGGAGTTGAGGGATTTGCATTGTTTTAGGAGATTGAGTATTTGATCAGGAGATGGCTTGGGTTTCAGCTTTGGGAGCTTTTGTTTGAGCATTTTCTTTGTTTTAAGTTTGGAGTTGGCGGGAGAGTACTGGAAGAGGTTCTTATACACGGGATTTCTGGAAACACAGGTTTAGTGGGGATTCAAATCGGGCTGATCAAGAAATGCCCGACCCAACTCCCGGCCTGCCCGAATTTGGGCGGCTTTAAAATTGGGCCAGACCGGTTTGGCAGTCAAACCCACGAAAATGCGGTGGGTACGTTCGGATCTAGCCTTGGAAATTCCAGACCTGACCCTATCCGACCCATCCGAAACATAAAATCTAGTATATGTGCCTGCGTGCACACGCATGTCAGTATGTGTAGGACTAAAGCCTTTGGTCCAAGAGACGGTTGTTTGGCAAGATAAGCCACAAACCTATTTCTACTGGTGTGGGTGTGGTGGGTGGCTGCAGGCATTAGTAATAAACCCTTGATATAAACATGGAAAGAGTACAAAATTATACTTTAAACATGGTATTAGAACAATCCTTGTTCAGTTCCCACCACTCCAATAAAAAAAAAGCCGCTTAATCTGCAATGGCGTGTCGAAATATTAAAAACAAAATCCTTGACCCTTACCATAAATTCATAGCTTTGTTGCACTGAAATAGATATTTCAAAATCTTTATGTTTACTAAGTTGTTGAATCCGCGACCGATCAAAGATAAAAAGTGTTGAAATCACATAATGTTTTTATGTGCGTTTATTGTAACATTTTGAAGAAGTTGGATAATCTCGATTATTAAAAATATTCATAGGTCGTTGAATTTTAATAGATCCGGCAGAGTTTCCTCCTAAAATTAGTTGAGGCACAATCCTCAAACAATTTGTGCTGCTTCCCTGTATGAATTAGAATTAGAATTAGAATTCAGTCAACATGGAGGCAAATGAATAAAGCTCTCTACTTTATACTTTATTTCATTTTAAACGATTTTTTTTTTGTTAATGGAGCATTAAAGGAATGGATAAGATCCAATTACTCGCTGATTTGATTAAGGATTCTTATTTATTTGTCTGGGTGGCAGATTAAAATAATGCACATGGATCTAAATGGATCCTTTTTATAAAGTTAGGTCTGAGAAGGTGTATCTACTTGTAAGTTTAATTAATGAAGACTTTAATCAAGATTCTTTGGGAATCCAATGATCAAAGACCTGAATAAGGTGGGAGTGACAACCAATGCTTGTCAAGCATGAGAAGTATTTATTTTAATACATCTCTACTATTATAACTCCAAATTGATTTCAATTTGATGGTCTAACATAATCTCAATTAGTGCCGCATCAGCAATTAAAAGGTTAAATGCAGAATTTTCTTAACAAATATTTAATAAATACAACCATCAATTGAATCCGTTATAACTATACAATCATCTCTACTAATCTTAAATAACTATTAGAATCATTTTGAAAACAATTTAACCACTCCCACCATATAAGTTTTAATTGTCCTTAATTTTTTTGATTTCATATTTAAAATATTAAACATAATTTTTATTTGAACACATGCATCGCACGTGCAAGATAAATACAATTCTTAGGGTAGTTGCAATTAGAATTTCAAATTGGAGCAACATGCAATATATGGATGCCACGTGGAATTTTAATAAAATTTGAAAACTAACCAGACGAGTTCAGGGTTCCGAAAGGAAAACCCTGAAAAATTTGAGGAAAAAAGCAAACAAAATATTAAAATAGAATTAGGAGTAGGCTAAACAGGATCAAAACAAAAAATGGGGAAAAATCGAAAAGATTAATAAAGATTTTTAAAGATATTTACTTAAGTTAATAGATTTCTTAAAGACTTTTGGTTAAGATAAAAACCTTATTTTACTATATACGTGCATTGTAAGTGCATACTACTAGAGTATTAGTTCTTACCCAGGGTTGGTTTGAAATTTGCTGGAAGACTTACTTGCATATATCACTTAAAGACCGTTTGGCTGAATGTAATAAGAACCCTATGTAGGATCAACATCCAAAATTCAAAAAAAAAAAAAATAACCATTTGGTTTAAAATAATTGTTGCTTTACTTATAACGATTTGAATTAGAAAATATGTAGTTGTAGATATGTTCAATTTCAACGTTTTTCAAGCTACAAGTATTTCTTTCTTTGTTTCTTTTTCCCTTTTTTGTGAAAGAAAGATGTCCGTAACCGATTATATTAAACCGAATCCAATATCATCCATATAAATACAAGCATGTAAAGAAATCGGAAGGACGAAAACATCCATCTCCCAATTAGAGAAGAAGAAAGAAGTTCCTTCGCAATTCTGTAAGCTACATCCTTCGAATGAAAGACGGAGAGATTGAAGGATTATTATTTAAAGGGTAAATTTTAGTAAACCTCATCCACCTTTTGAGATTTTTGAGATAACCTATTGGATTTTAAAAATGCTATAAAACTTTATTGAAGGGTATTTTCATGAAAAAATTGAAAGGTATTTTTGTCAAAAAATATCATACTCCGTTTATTTTGAGTTTATTTAATCTATCCGTAAGATATGTTGGGGTTATTCAGTCCAATTATGGTTTGCAAAAGTTAATCAAACTGACGATTTGTTCAATATTAGTAGTTCAGCGAGGATTTATAGCGATTTTAAAATTCAATTGAGTTATCTCAAAACCCAAAAAAGATGGATGGGGTTTAGTAAAATTTATCCTTGTTTAAAATGTGATGTTTTGACAAGGGCGTTCACAACATTTGATGCATCACATTCAAACAACAACTGAGCCTTTTATCCCAAGCATAAGGGGTA
This sequence comes from Agapanthus africanus, assembly GCA_030015575.1. NCBI lineage: Eukaryota > Viridiplantae > Streptophyta > Magnoliopsida > Asparagales > Amaryllidaceae > Agapanthus > Agapanthus africanus. The sequence goes on from JASDDO010000014.1 coordinate 436,343,962, forward strand.
GGCTACATGAACCAACATGAGAATCACGCCGGGTCCAACACATGAATCCTCTGTCTCCACTCACTTCTATCGAACAATATACTTTCATTGAGTCCTTTAGCAACCATATCATTTCGTATCACCTCCATCCATGTTTTCTTCGGTCTCCCTTTTGCCCTTTTGCCATTACCCATATCGAGAGTATCTATTCGTCGAACCGGTGCTTCCATAGGTCTGCGTCGCACATGACCAAACCATCTAAGCCGGTTTTCCCGCATCTTCTCCTCCACGGGTGCTACACCAACTTTTGCACGGATATCCTCATTTCGTACCTTGTCTTTTCTAGTGTTACCGCACATCCAACGAAGCATGCGCATCTCCGCTACGTGCATTTTCTGTGTATGATGCTTCTTAGGATTTGATGCATCACATTGAATAACATATTTGTGGAGATGCCAGCTTCCTTCCTTGATACCTTTGAGGACACCTAAAGCTTCAAAAACATTCAAGATCGAGTAGGGAACCGGCTGCTAAACCTAAGACCTTGCCTGAAGAGTTTATGCATACCTGTTTGGATAGGATTATTTTTGGTTAACAAATGATTAAAAATCACATCAAGATGAACCGTAGCATCAACATTGAAAGTAATATGAGTTTGGAGTGTGAATAACAAGAGCAGTAATTCAAAAGTGGAGCAGTGAGAGAGTGCGAGTGAGGAGGACCAGCATGTAACCGTACTGGATTTCTATATGAGAAAGTGCCCATAAAAATCTCTCATCTTTCGCTCAATATCATTTGCAACATTAATAAGAATTAAACCTATGAGGCTTTGCCCATGAGATATGAAGGGATTATGATGTTAGTGATGATTTTATGAAAAGTTAAGAGAGGAATGATCTTCGAATGATAAGATAAAAAGATGGGGCTTGGAATGACCGAAAAGATACATAAAAAGGGCTAATAATCATTGTGTTGCATGTCGATCCAAACAAATACATATGTTCTCAATATACAGTTAAAAATACATTTTATCCAAATAAAAAAAATTGATGTTGCAGCGGTAGTATTTGAATTTGTATGTAGTTGCAAACAAATTATGTCTCCAACTAGCAATCAAACACGTCCATAATATACTGTTTCCTTAGTTCTATCTGTGACGTGTAATTTGCTCAAATATATTATGTCAGTTTCTAAATAAATAAATGAGCAAACTTGACTTTATAAAACTTTTTTTCTTTTTAAATGTCATTCCGAAATATTATTGTTAGGAGCCGAGAGACCACCAGTCCAACATTCCGAAATATTATTGTTAGGAGCATGTGGTTGAATTATCTACAATTGTATGCAAAAATTACCAGTGCAATCACTACAAAGAAACTGGGATTTATTTTGAAGGGAGGTTTGTTTTGATGCAAATATACCAAAGAAATAGGGTGTCGATTTCTGAAAATTTGTTGACTATTGTCAACATCTATTTCGTCGTGAGTCTCATGTCGAAATAGATGTTGACTAAGTCAACATGTTCTAACACCCTTATCAGACGCCCTTTCCCCTCTTCCCAAATTAATTTGGATCCCAAAAAAAATTCCCCTCCGAGCCCCCCTCCTCCTTCCTCCTCCGATCCCCATTTCTTGACCCCTTCTCCTCCATCGAGCCCCCCTCCTCCTTAGAGCCCCCGCTTCCTCCTCCAACGGGCCTCCGTCTCCGGGCCCTTCCTCCTTCACCAAGTTGCCACCGCCACCGAGCCCCTCCTCCTCATCGTCAACCCGAGCCCCGCCTTCACCATTTCCCTCCTCCACCGATCTACTTCGACACCAAATCGGCAACGAAATTAGGTGAGTTCTTCTTAATTTTGTTAATTTGTTGTTAGTTTGAATTAATTTAGGGTTAGGGTTAATTTTAGGGTTAGGGTTAGGTTCAACATGAATGATGCATGTTTGGAAGTCTTGATCATCATCATAGGCATAATTTGAGGGGAATTAATTCTAAGAAGAAAAGAAAGATGATGAAATGAATGAAACTTTTCATATTTTATATGAATATATTGGATTTGATGGCGCGTGAGAATTATACATATATATATATATATATATATATATATATATATATATATATATATATATATATATATTGTTGTTATTTATAAAGAAAGGAAATGTTGAACTAAGCTAAACATTTGTAACTAAAAAATTTGTGTGATTGTAGGTTGACGTCGGCGCGATTGCTCGCTCTTTCTTCGCTTTCTATATATATCAGTCTCCGGTACACAACTCTATCCCTTTTAATTCTTAATTACTAAATTTAGACTAAATGTGTAATATATTGTGTGTCTGCTATGAATGTGTGTTTACTATATGTGTGCAGTATATTGTGTATGGATGTGTGTATCGTGTGTGAAATATGTTGTGGACATGTATGTTTGTGAGAGAGAGAGTGTGAGACATCCTTTTATGTAACGTTCGTTGTATGGATGTGTATTTATTTTAATGAATCCAGATGTTTCATTATTAATATCAATTGTTTAAGTAATTTACCATTCAAACTGAAAATTCCAAAACCCTAAACTAAATACTTCAATAACCGACAATAAAGAAACGATAACTATCAAAACTAATCTAATTAAGTGCATGATACTTGATGATGACAAAAAGTAAACCTGTAAGGTTTTGACAATCGTTTATGGAGATTTTCCGATTATCGGTAAAATAACTGGTGTTTTCCGTAAAAACCAAGATATAATTATTTTTCAACATAGACTTAATTATACCTATTTTAGCTATGTAATGGCTAGTATTGATATTTATTTGGTCACTTATAAATGGTTAGTTTACTTAAATATTTTACCTTAATTAATTATTTTTAATATTATTTTAAGCTTTCACTTATACATTTAATTAGTGATAATTACAAATGAGAATGGGTTAATACAAGCTAAACACATATTATAACATGTTCTTTTAAAGAAAAATGTTTGGATGGTTCTAGATATTTCTATGTTTAAGCTAGAAAATGAACGAATTAAATAAATAAATAAATGAGATTTGGTGCATGTTGATTTGAGTTTTGGGGCATCTTTACATGGAAATCCCCCCAACACACACGCACACCCATACCTGGCCGAGCACAGCCCCCTCTCCATTCAACTCTTCTTCATCTCATCAAAGAATAAAAGAAAAAGGAAAAAGGGAATTTATTAAAGAAAGAGGTATGGGTGTTGATGTGAGGTATGGGTTGATTCTTGACTTGGACTCACACTCTCTCTCTCCCTCTCCTCACTAGCAGCAGCCCCCATCACTCCCAAGCTTGGCCAGAATTCCAACAGCCCCCTCCACATGTTTCTCCACTTATTTTCCATCACAAAAATCCACAAATTGCATTAAAAATCAACATAAACTTCCACTAATCCCCAATTAAATCCTTGCCCATTTTTCCTTGGCCTATTGTCACGGCCCAAAATTTGGCACGTGACCGGCACTTAAACCACATAACGTCTACAGGCATAACGCAATTTAAGTAAGCCGAAAACCCATAAATCTAAACCATCAAAAGCAGTAAGTGATAAAACATTGTTAAAAACATTTGGAAATCTTATGTAAAAATTTTTAAAGTTTAAATTTATTTTCTTAAAAATTTCGGCAGCACCTCCTTTGTAAAACTAGCCCCGAAACGGGTACAAATATAAGATATAAATAAAGCAACATATGATATAAATAAAGCATCCCCAACGGGAGCAAATCATGCCCAAAGGCGGAAACAACCACCACAAGCATATATACGACGCCATAGCGAAGAAATGGACAATATAAGTGAAAAACAACATAAAGGATAAAACTGCATAATAAAGGCCGGCTCACACGAGCTCGACACCCAGAGTCACAAAATAATATACAATATCGTCCTCACAACCCGTCTCTAAGTCAATACATGAAATGGTAGATGGAGAGTACTAGATACGATAAGATATATAATGGAATATAAAGTCGGATAAGCGCAACCCACCTACAGCAAAACGGCTCACAGCCAATCGTAGCGGTACCCGCAAAATAGAAATAATAAGCAGCCTACCGCGACTACTCTGAGAGTCAACCTGCAAAACACTGTGGCACAACATGGGTGAGTTGCCAACTCGTAAATAGTAAGTAATATCGTACAGATAATCGCAGGTATGCATGTACTGCGATACTCCATCACATGCAATCTGATAGTATCAATGTGGTAATATGGATATGCAACAATCATGAAAGGTACTCTATCAGGTACTACAAATACATGAAGCAGTGTATATCAATGAATGCTAAGTATAGGATAAAACATATCATCATCACGAATCATCATTGTGGAAAAACCCGGTGTCCATCAACGACACCCCAAATCCCAATAACTCAGGCGCCGTCACTCTAACCGTCCCTCATATCCTGTAAATCTCATGGAACCCGAGTGCCCAATATCGACACTCGAAAACATCATGAAATACTCGTGTCCATCATCGACACGCAAATTCACATATATCGGGCTTCGTCAGTCCGGATCGGCCCACGGGCTCCGTCTGTCCGGATCAGCCCTCGGGCTCCGGCAGTACGGGTCGGCCCATATCCATCTCTCGACTCCGGTCGGTATTCTCCGGATAACCGTCAGGTCCAACCAATCACCGGTAGGCAGTAGTCCCTCTGCCAGGCTCATTGTCTACACCACAAAAACCATTTCTCTCTCCGGGGTACCATACCGGGTCCACCATGAACCCGCAAACGGATCATCGAACTCCTCAAATCGGGTTTCTATCACACGTCTCAGAACCGAGAAAACGCATGATGGACGCACTGAAATATCATATCAAGAGAACCGAGTTTTCAAAACAATGCACACTTTCTTGAAATAATACTACGGTTCAAATCATATGAAATCCGTATCTCAATGCGTAAATCCATGCAATATGATATATGCAACATAAAATCGTAATATGAGCATATCAAGGGAAAACCGCTCTTTTAAATGAATCCAGTTTTTAAATATAGCATGGGGTTCCCAATTTTCTCCAAAATCAATCCAATATTATATAAAGGTGTACATGTAGCTATAGCAAGTATGGGTGTATACATGTAAGTATGTATGCACGATGTATCTCATATGCGCAATAGAACAATAATCCAGGTGTCAATATCAACAACAGTACAATACTGCATAAGTGTATAGGTGGTGAGTGTCATGGCAATTATGACGGTGTGGGTGTAGCATACAATTTAGTGCTCATGCAACATGAGCCGTCAGTAATGGTGCAGTGTCCTCTAGGTACTAAGTCAAGGCACAACAAGTAATGGTATATATGATGCTCATGCACAATCAACATATATGAATATAAACATGCGGCTATAATATCCTATCAAGCCCTGACGCATAACGCCATACGGGCGATTTCCCCTTAGATGTTAAATCTACTCACCGTGATCTCGAGCTAGGTATATCCAACCACCTGCTTCCCTTTCTTCGCAGCGTCCGAAGTCCCCGCACTCACCCCTAAAATCACACAAAACATAGCAAGTGCAACTCAGAAATCGACCAATAATACATACAATTACGTTTAAATCGACGCACCGATTCCAACACCCTCTAAAGTGTTCGCTTAGTGGCTAACGTGTGTGGCGATACTACTAAAACAAACCCTACGTGTAGAAATCACGCGAAGCACAGAAACTGAATCGGACACCGTATCGCGCGTCGTCGAAACAGTAAAAACCAGCTAATCGATCCCAGATTTTACCCACAGTCAAAACATCAAAATCTAGCAGTACCAAACAACCTAAAATAACTGCAGACAACTACCCACAAAAACTCAATTCCCCAGTCCACTCCTTGGCCGAGCTCGCCGGAAAAAGACCCCATATCACCGCCAAAACCGCTCAGGTTGGGCTCGTGTTACTGCTGTAAGTCGATGTAATACACCCCAATACTTGTGGGGAGGCGGAATTTTCAAAAACGAACTTGTTTAGTGAACGAACATCGACCAACCGCTTGAATCGAAGCTAAACTATAAATAATCAAACACAAAGTGTTTCTAAACTACTGTGTTTAGGGATTATACCTAATGAACCAACTCCTTCGTCTTTACGAACTCCTTGTTCTCCTCGGCCTTCTCGAAGTAGTAGACGATCCACCCGAGAGCAAAACTCCAAGCTTAGCCTCTAAACTTGAGGCAACTAACCTTCTTGGATTGCTAATCAAAGAAGATAGATTGAGATAGAGTGATGGTTATGGATTGTTTAGTCTTACTAACCCTTGTACTCAACTCATGAGAGGGGAGGATTAGTCTTTTGAAGAGAGAGAGCTTGAGGAGAGAGAATGTGTAGATCATAATGAGATGAGATTATTGAGTATCATAATATATGTGAAGCATTATTTTTTTATCAAGAAAAGAATAATACATGATGAATAAGCATGCTTCACAAATATCTAATGGTGATTAATTATCATGAGTCATTAAGCATTTATTGTGCTTTAATGACATGAATGAATCACCCTCATGACTCACTAACCTCATTCATTGCATATGACACCTAAACCTCCTTAGTCACCACTTCTAGAAGCTTCTCGCACAATTACGAGAACGCCCCTCCAATCCGCAAAAATACGGAAAAACTTTAGACTGTAAAAATCCAATAACCGGATACCAGTAACTGGCTTAAACCAAAGCCGACTGGTAAAAACTGTCCGAAAGTCGTACGCGCGTAAACGCACGTATGCGTCCGAACCTGTAACACCTTAGAATGTGTTTTATAGCTAATTATATTTTAATATATTGTTTTCAATAAAAAGTTTACCAAATTAAGTTTTAAATATTTTATCCTAATTATTGAGTATTTTATTAGAATTTTGTTAGACACACACACACTTGTGCATGATTACTAGGCTTGTTTTGGTGTTTAACCATGATTGGCAACCATGGTTAACTAACCATTTCTCTAATCTAGTGTTAAGTTTTGTTTAAGTGTTATGGTTGTTATTAGTATGGGTTTTTGTCATGATAGCTTTTAATTTAAAAAGGATTTTAAAATTTAGTTTTGATTTGTTTATGTGGTTGACTTTGGGAGAGAGAGAGAGTGACCATGGGCATCATGGCTCATGCCATGCTCATTAAATGAGGGAAGAGAAAGAGAGTGGAGGGGTTGTGCTTGACTCTCTCATTTACCTCCTTGTTCTCTTCTTTCCACTCATTCTCTCACTCTCACCCACACACACACACACACTCACAGCTAGAGAAAGAGAGAGAGAGCAGCAGAAGCAGCAGAGGCAGCAGCAGCAACAGAGTGAGAAAGAGAGAGGCAGCAACAGCAACAGCTTCACACACACACACACATACACTCTGCCGAGAGAGAGAGAGAGAGAGGGGGGCAGCAGTTTCAGCAGCAACACCACCATCACCACACCAGCATCATCATCATCAGCAGCAAGAGGTGGCAGCAGCAGCAACAACAACACACAACAACAGCAGCAACAACAACAACACACAACAACAACAGCAACAGGCAGCCACTGTAGCAGCAGCAGCCCCAGCACCTGCACACACTTCTTCACCTGCTTCTTGGGGGTCTTTAGGGTAAAATCTCTGAACCCAATTCCCCTTATTGCTTGCTTATGTGATAATTGGTGTCGATTGGTGTTTATTTGTGAGATTAGTGCTAGTTTATGGTGTTTAAGTGGAATTGTGGTAAATTGTTGATTTGGTTAGCTACCCTAGGTTATTTAAGTGCTAATAAGGCCACCTCAACTGAGATTTTAGCCAAACTTCACTAAAATACCATAGATTTCTTAAATTGTGCAAATTTGTGACTTTTGATGCGATATTGTGATATCTGGAACCTGCTGTGACTTGAGATGTATACTAGTAAATTCAACATAGTGGTAGTGTTGTACTAGGGGACCTAGAGCACCACCCCCAAGACGAACCCCATGCCACCGGCCAGGGCCGGCGACGGCTGAAGGAGGGGCCGGCGACGCCGGGCTGGAAGAGGAGTTAGGGTTAGGGTTCTTGTTCTGTAGGTGTCTGCAATGGTTAGGGTCCCTCTGGTCTTGTTGAATTGATTAGTTTTCACAGTAGTCAAAATCTGGGATCATATGTCGGTTTTGGTGTCCGTTGTGTTTGCGCGATACGCGCGATACGTGAGTGGGTTCTGTGATCCAGCGTATCGCGGCGTGTCGCGATGGTTTCTAGACGCGTACACACATGATTCAGCGTATCGTGCACACGCGCGCTTAGTTCGCGACGCGAGTTTCTCGTTTCGTTTCGATATCGCGTTTCGCGGAATATTTGGCTTATATGTGATTTCCATGTCTTATTTGCAGGTTTGCAGACCGGGACTACAGACATCACTACAGAGGGAGCAGACGGTAGGATTCACCCAGCGTGGAGTGTAGGTGAGTAGATATAACATCTACAGGGGAATCGCCCGCATGGCGTTATGCGTCTGGGCTAGGATTCAATTTCCTGTCGCACATTCTACGTCATTGTAGAATTGCGCATTTACTGCATTTCTTAGATATAGTTATATACTGTGACTAGCAGCCATAGGACACTGCACACATTATTGACGGTCCATGTTGCACGAGCACGGATTGCATGCTACACACACACCGTCAATAATTGCCATGTCACACACTACCCCTTATAGCTACCATTGCTTGCCACCCTTGACATCTAGTTTATCGGTATACCTATAGTGTATCATACCTTTAGTGATAGGTATATTTTCACTTGAGATACAGCTACAGGTATACCTCCTACATATGTTACTTATACCCAGGGGGGTATACGACATCAGTTCCTATAGGTAGATACCTATACTTTGCTACACCTGTACGTTAGATACATATTCAGTGGTTGTCGCATATTCATTACTGATGTTACCTAGCTGTACCTTATCATGATTTCGCATACATCTGGTTCAGCTATGTACTTGTGTTTACCTGCTCGCATTCAGATATATCGCATACTTCTATTCCTGTATTTATGCATTGTTTATCTGGATTTCATATGATGTTTTCGGGATTTGGGAACCGCGGGAGTTCATGAAATTATGCATACATGTAACAACCCGGTTTCCTTGATATGATATTTCGAGCGTCCCCCATGAGTTTTATCGGTGCTGATTCTATACTCCATACGAGGTGTGGTTGCCGTATGAGAGTACATGGTGGGGCCCGGTATGGTTCCCCTCGGCAAGAAGATCGATGGGTTTGCCGATTGAGCCTGGAGGCGGGCGAGTACCTACCGGTGATTGTTTGGACCTGGCAGTTGCCTGGAGGCTACTGGCCAGAGTAGAGAGATGGATGCGGGATGACCTGTACTGTCGAGGCCGAGGGCCGACACTGCAGACGGACCCCGTGGGCTGTCCGGACCGACGGAGCCCCATATACGAGGATTTCTGTGTCGATGCTTGGCACACGGTTTCATGATATTTCTTTAACCCCCTTTTTGTATATATAACAGGGGATTTAGCCGTTGTTATATATACCCTTACACCAATATTAGTGGAATGGGACGCTAATATATGTGTATTGCCCCCATCATATTTATTTCTGTACATATATTTACCTTTAGGATGCTAGAAACTTACTTGAGATTTTACTTGGGATACTAGGTGATTCATTGGGACTTGGACATTGGATATACCTATGTGATGGGTGACTTGTACATTCGGGATATAGGAGATTACCCGACATTGTACATTGAGGAGATGTGAGACATATTTGATGTGAGTGCCCAATGTGGGGCCTGGTTTGAGGACTTGGGATTGGAGTATCTTATTGGATTGTGATCCTGTCACGACGTCAGGTTTCCGTGGGAAATGACATATTCCACCCTATACCTCACCATTACCTATCTTATGCACAGATTCATATATTGGTAGTACTTGTAGTGTACCCTTATGATAGTGGCATATTTGCTTTCTCATATCTCTATTGCATAGACATTGCATACTACTATCATGCCATCATTGCTTCACATATTGATTGTACCTGCTAGTGTACTCTCCCTATTTCAGCATTACATGATATATTATTATTGTAATCGCATATCTTAGATTCATGCTGTACGTGCATTCCTGCGATTACCTGCATATGTTTTATACTATTCACGAGTTGGCAACTCACCCCCGTTGTGCCACAGGTGTTTCAGGTTTTTCCCCAGAGTAGTCGAGGCAGGCTATTCCTCCATCCAGCTATCCAGCTACTACCTTTTGCTACAGATACCGCATCAGCTCACAGTACCATTTTGCTTAGGTGGGTTAGACGGTTATCTGTATTTCAGATTGTATGTTCATTACTTGTACTCTCCATCAGCTATTGTATATTTGACATAGAGACTTGGTGAGGACGTTAGTATGTATTATTGTGGATTTGATGTCTTTTATATATATACAGCTTTTCTCTACTGTCCTTATTCTTCTGTTGTATTCATATTGACTGGTCTTTATAAAAAAAATGGGGTGTTGCTAAAATTTTAAAGAAAGAAAGTAAGATTTTTAAAGAATTTGGGTTGCGATTTCAATTGTTTCAAAACTTATATTATCTTTTCCGTATTTGCTCTTGGTTTAGATTTCTGGGTTTGGCTTTCTTTTACCACGTTGCGTCTTTAGGCGTCGCGTAGTATTAGGGCCGTCACGGGCCATTCTTGGGTCGTGACAAAGTTGGTATCAAAGCGTTAGGTTTTACCTTCCGGAGTGTAGGATGACCTTAGTATGATGGAGTAGGTAGCTTAAGCAGAGTAACGTAGTGTGTGTATGTCTGCAGCATACTCACAGCGCGGTACCTTGCATTAAGTGACCTAAGTACAAAATTGCTTGACATTCCTTCCTTGATGATTCACATCCTTGAGATCCGATTTCCTCATTCTTATCGAATCTCATCTCATATCTATTTATAGCCTTGCCGCCGTTGACTATGGGGACTCAGAGTGATGCAGCGAGGGCCGAGGTCAGAGTTAGCTCGGGTGAGACGAGTACTGACCCGGATGGCGCTCTAGTTGCACAGGTGCAGACGGATCAGCCTACCATCTATACTATGGATAGACTTTTGGTAGAGATGCAGGAGTTCCGCCAGACGATGAGTTCCTTGGTTGATGTCGTTCGGGAGCTACGACAGGAGGTTGTCACCCCTGTTACTCAGCTGTCCCTTACGATCAGCATGCAGCAGTCCGTCACCTACATAGCACCAGTGGTTGCAGTTCCAGTTGACGAGGCACACATTCCAGAGGCTCAGAGAGTTCCAGGACAGTGGAGGACTCGTACCAGCGTACCAGCCTAGAGACAGAGGTTTGGTCGTCGAGACAGATTTCGTGGCCACTACGGGAGTAGCAGAGGCTTAGGACGAGGACAGTCGTTCAGCTCTTATCCCCAGGATGGTCAGCAGTCAGCACGTGGATGTTTTCGATGCGGAAGCCTTCAGCACTTCGTCAGGGATTGTTCCTTAGCACCTCGTCATGATCGTTTTCGGAGAGGCCGTGGACGTGGAAGATTTGTTCAGAGGGCTCAGGATACCAGAGGAGTTCATCCAGCTGCGAGTAGAGTGCAGACACAGGAGTTTGCTTCTACTCATCTGGACGTGCAGACGTCCAATATGGAGTTTTCAGGTACCCTCGAGTTATATTTTCTCTTGTTGCATTGTTTGTTTCTTGCTTGTATCGTGGTTGGGTAGATTAGTCGTAGTTGTTTTAACTTCTGTCAGCGATTCTTTGAGTGCGCGACACGTATTCCAGCTTTGTGCCAAGCAGATAGGAGATAGAGATTTCGTCCGTCGTTTTGATCCTTCTAGAGATGTTGGATTTGACGTTCTCCTGGGCACGGACTGGTTAACTACGTGTTAGGCGTCTGTGGACTACCGTGTGGAAGCAAGTTAGGTTTTGTTTTCCCCGGCAAGTCAGTTCTTGTTGTGCAGGTGGATAGTTGGGCCGCCTCTCACAGCTTGAATTCAGCCTTTTTCGCTAGTCGGCTACTGAGGAGATGGCGTGGATTCTTGGCGTTCATTCGTGATACCGGAGCCACCGTGGGATTGTTGGACCGGGTTCTTTTCGTGCGAGAGTTTTCCGACGTTGTTCCAGATGAGCCGGCGAAGCTGAGGGAGCTTAAGGATCAGCTGCAGAGTTTTGGTTTGGGGAGTCTTGTGTGCCTGAGTGTTTCGCTTTTGGAAGCTCCTATTTCTGTTCGTCGAGGAGAAAGACGGCAGTTTGGGTTTGCGTATCGACGGATCGTCAATTAAATCGGCTTACGGTACGGATAGGTATCCTTCACCTTGCCGTGGCGATTTCTTCGATCAGCTCCAGAGTGCGAGACATTTTTCTAAGTGTGTTTGGGATCAGGTCATCATTATTGCGGATTCGGAGTGACGGCATTCCGAAGACTGCCTCATGCGTGCTACGGGCTTGTGTGTTGTTGTGAGTCGTTGGATTCACTGTCGCCCTAGCAGCATTCGCGGATATGATGAACCAGATTTCTTCAGGCCGTTCCTCTACCAGTTTCTGTTGTGTTACTTACGACACTCTGGTCTACTTAATGTGTCTTGAGGAACAGGAGTAGCATTGAGGATTTGTTATGCAGATGCGGGGAGAGCACCAGCAGTTTGCTAAATTCTCGGAGTGTTTCTTCAGGCTTGTTTTGTGTTGACTCCTAGGTCTTGTAGTCACGGGAGACGGTTTCGTATGGTTCCGAGGGAGATTGTGACCGTACGGCCTAAGTCCAGACATGTGTGCAGGACGGAGATCCGCGGATTGTTGGGCTTAGCAGGGTTTTACCGCCGTTTCAGGCAGGATTGCTAGAGTAATGCTGCACCGTTGACTGAATTGACCAAAAGGAGGTTTCTTTTCTTTGGACTGAGGCATGTGTACGGAGTCTTCAGCAGATGAAGATTCAGTTAGCAACTGCATCAGTCTTTCTTTGCTTTTGGTTCGGGCGACTTCGTTGTTTAACTGTAATGTTTCTTGAGTGGGCTCGAGGGTGTACTGAGGTGACACTATAGAGATATCACTTTTGCTTTCCCTACATTGGAGGAAGTACGAGAAGGATATTCCACTCATGATCTGGAGATGGCCGCGGTGGTTTTGCGTTGGAGATTTGGAGACACTACTTACTTGAGAGTCGTGTCAGATTTTCCACGGACCACTAGAGCTTAATGTACATCTTCCTGCAGCAGATTTGGATTGTTGTGATGGTCTTCTGCAGATTTACAGTTCTTGTGTGATCGTCGAGTATAGCTTAGTTCGTCTCTACGGAGGTGACAGCTTGCTCATGTCCGCGCCCGGCCACTTTCCTTAAATCGTTTTCGCGAGACACTGCCCGCCGAAGCTCGTTCGTCAGCGATACCTGAGCATACTCGGCTGGGTAATGATTCGGAGACCCTGATTGTGACAATGATGTGCTAAGCTAGGGACGCGTTTGTGTACCTGGTTTTATCGGGTAGAGACGTGAAACCCTAAAGCATGCACATCTGTCAACTCCCTCTATGCATTCAAGTTCCACCCGCTGTGGCGTGACTTGTGAAATAGTTACGAATGGACAGGAATGTAAGGAGAAGTTTCAGGTTTCGTTTCAAGTGTCTGTCTTGTTGTGTGCTTTGGGTCGAACACCTGAGGCCGGCTGGAGAATTGCAATCTTTTACCGTTCCGAAGCAGGAATGGGAGCAGATCTCCATGAATTCCGTTATGGTTTCCACCTAATTTTGGTTAGGGTGTGACTCCATTCGGATTCTTGTCATCCGGTTTTACTCAGTTTGCTCAGTTGTTTTGTTTAAATTGTGTGTTTGTTGTTTTGTTTGGTCGTCAGCAGCTTGGGATCGTCACTCGCCATCGTTCTGGTTCTCCTTCGATAGCTGTTATCAGGAGACACTCCAATTGGCCACCCTTAGGCTTAGGGGTTAGGTCGTGTCGATCGCCAGTCTGTTGTCTTCTGACTCTGCGAAGGTAGGATTTTGGACCCCAGCTATGTCTAGAGAATTCGGAGTTAGTCCAGTTGTGTTCAGGTCAGGATGAGAACTGTCCATTGCAAACAGATGTCTTATGCGACTGTGTTGGTCGCAGGCTTGAGTGCGCAGTGGCAAATCATGGATTCCTATGGACTTTCCGATGAATGACGTGTTGGATTTTGGGAAGCTTATCCCAGGAAGTAGGTCCTTCTGAGATCCTATAAGCGAGTTAGTTTTGTTGCCTTCCATTTGGCACCTCCGCCCAGATTTCTGGATTTTCACCCCGTATTCCTTGTGAAGATACTTTACATTTACCTTCATGACCTTTCTCACATGTTTTGGCACCAGACCATTTAGCTTGACGCGATCTTTCGTTCACCCGCAGCCATGTGTGTTAATGGCTCGACAGGTGGAGGGACATCGGTCAAGGGTCTTGCCATCTGTGAAGGGTTTCTCGGGCGTAACCGTGTAGTGAGATAGTCACTTGAGAGGCTGCGAGCGAGATTTGAGGATTTTAATCTTCTTTTGAAGGTACACGTAACAGTATAAGTTTTAAATTCGGGGACGAATTTCTTTTAAGGGGGGGAGATTGTAACACCTTAGAATGTGTTTTATAGCTAATTATATTTTAATATATTGTTTTCAATAAAAAGTTTACCAAATTAAGTTTTAAATATTTTATCCTAATTATTGAGTATTTTATTAGAATTTTGTTAGACACACACACACTTGTGCATGATTACTAGGCTTGTTTTGGTGTTTAACCATGATTGGCAACCATGGTTAACTAACCATTTCTCTAATCTAGTGTTAAGTTTTGTTTAAGTGTTATGGTTGTTATTAGTATGGGTTTTTGTCATGATAGCTTTTAATTTAAAAAGGATTTTAAAATTTAGTTTTGATTTGTTTATGTGGTTGACTTTGGGAGAGAAAGAGAGTGACCATGGGCATCATGGCTCATGCCATGCTCATTAAATGAGGGAAGAGAAAGAGAGTGGAGGGGTTGTGCTTGACTCTCTCATTTACCTCCTTGTTCTCTTCTTTCCACTCATTCTCTCACTCTCACCCACACACACACACACTCACAGCTAGAGAAAGAGAGAGAGAGCAGCAGAAGCAGCAGAGGCAGCAGCAGCAACAGAGTGAGAAAGAGAGAGGCAGCAACAGCAACAGCTTCACACACACACACACATACACTCTGCCGAGAGAGAGAGAGAGAGGGGGGGCAGCAGTTTCAGCAGCAACACCACCATCACCACACCAGCATCATCATCATCAGCAGCAAGAGGTGGCAGCAGCAGCAACAACAACACACAACAACAGCAGCAACAACAACAACACACAACAACAACAGCAACAGGCAGCCACTGTAGCAGCAGCAGCCCCAGCACCTGCACACACTTCTTCACCTGCTTCTTGGGGGTCTTTAGGGTAAAATCTCTGAACCCAATTCCCCTTATTGCTTGCTTATGTGATAATTGGTGTCGATTGGTGTTTATTTGTGAGATTAGTGCTAGTTTATGGTGTTTAAGTGGAATTGTGGTAAATTGTTGATTTGGTTAGCTACCCTAGATTATTTAAGTGCTAATAAGGCCACCTCAACTGAGATTTTAGCCAAACTTCACTAAAATACCATAGATTTCTTAAATTGTGCAAATTTGTGACTTTTGATGCGATATTGTGATATCTGGAACCTGCTGTGACTTGAGATGTATACTAGTAAATTCAACATAGTGGTAGTGTTGTACTAGGGGACCTAGAGCACCACCCCCAAGACGAACCCCATGCCACCGGCCAGGGCCGGCGACGGCTGAAGGAGGGGCCGGCGACGCCGGGCTGGAAGAGGAGTTAGGGTTAGGGTTCTTGTTCTGTAGGTGTCTGCAATGGTTAGGGTCCCTCTGGTCTTGTTGAATTGATTAGTTTTCACAGTAGTCAAAATCTGGGATCATATGTCGGTTTTGGTGTCCGTTGTGTTTGCGCGATACGCGCGATACGTGAGTGGGTTCTGTGATCCAGCGTATCGCGGCGTGTCGCGATGGTTTCTAGACGCGTACACACACGATTCAGCGTATCGTGCACACGCGCGCTTAGTTCGCGACGCGAGTTTCTCGTTTCGTTTCGATATCGCGTTTCGCGGGATATTTGTCTTATATGTGATTTCCATGTCTTATTTGCAGGTTTGCAGACCGGGACTACAGACATCACTACAGAGGGAGCAGACGGTAGGATTCACCCAGCGTGGAGTGTAGGTGAGTAGATATAACATCTACAGGGGAATCGCCCGCATGGCGTTATGCGTCTGGGCTAGGATTCAATTTCCTGTCGCACATTCTACGTCATTGTAGAATTGCGCATTTACTGTATTTCTTAGATATAGTTATATACTGTGACTAGCAGCCATAGGACACTGCACACATTATTGACGGTCCATGTTGCACGAGCACGGATTGCATGCTACACACACACCGTCAATAATTGCCATGTCACACACTACCCCTTATAGCTACCATTGCTTGCCACCCTTGACATCTAGTTTATCGGTATACCTATAGTGTATCATACCTTTAGTGATAGGTATATTTTCACTTGAGATACAGCTACAGATATACCTCCTACATATGTTACTTATACCCAGGGGGTATACGACATCAGTTCCTATAGGTAGATACCTATACTTTGCTACACCTGTACGTTAGATACATATTCAGTGGTTGTCGCATATTCATTACTGATGTTACGTAGCTGTACCTTATCATGATTTCGCATACATCTGGTTCAGCTATGTACTTGTGTTTACCTGCTCGCATTCAGATATATCGCATACTTCTATTCCTGTATTTATGCATTGTTTATCTGGATTTCATATGATGTTTTCGGGATTTGGGAACCGCGGGAGTTCATGAAATTATGCATACATGTAACAACCCGGTTTCCTTGATATGATATTTCGAGCGTCCCCCATGAGTTTTATCGGTGCTGATTCTATACTCCATACGAGGTGTGGTTGCCGTATGAGAGTACATGGTGGGGCCCGGTATGGTTCCCCTCGGCAAGAAGATCGATGGGTTTGCCGATTGAGCCTGGAGGCGGGCGAGTACCTACCGATGATTGTTTGGACCTGGCAGTTGCCTGGAGGCTACTGGCCAGAGTAGAGAGATGGATGCGGGATGACCTGTACTGTCGAGGCCGAGGGCCGACACTGCAGACGGACCCCGTGGGCTGTCCGGACCGACGGAGCCCCATATACGAGGATTTCTGTGTCGATGCTTGGCACACGGTTTCATGATATTTCTTTAACCCCCTTTTTGTATATATAACAGGGGATTTAGCCGTTGTTATATATACCCTTACACCAATATTAGTGGAATGGGACGCTAATATATGTGTATTGCCCCCATCATATTTATTTCTGTACATATATTTACCTTTAGGATGCTAGAAACTTACTTGAGATTTTACTTGGGATACTAGGTGATTCATTGGGACTTGGACATTGGATATACCTATGTGATGGGTGACTTGTACATTCGGGATATAGGAGATTACCCGACATTGTACATTGAGGAGATGTGAGACATATTTGATGTGAGTGCCCAATGTGGGGCCTGGTTTGAGGACTTGGGATTGTAGTATCTTATTGGATTGTGATCCTGTCACGACGTCAGGTTTCCGTGGGAAATGACATATTCCACCCTATACCTCACCATTACCTATCTTATGCACAGATTCATATATTGGTAGTACTTGTAGTGTACCCTTATGATAGTGGCATATTTGCTTTCTCATATCTCTATTGCATAGACATTGCATACTACTATCATGCCATCATTGCTTCACATATTGATTGTACCTGCTAGTGTACTCTGCCTATTTCAGCATTACATGATATATTATTATTGTAATCGCATATCTTAGATTCATGCTGTACGTGCATTCCTGCGATTACCTGCATATGTTTTATACTATTCACGAGTTGGCAACTCACCCCCGTTGTGCCACAGGTGTTTCAGGTTTTTCCCCAGAGTAGTCGAGGCAGGCTATTCCTCCATCCAGCTATCCAGCTACTACCTTTTGCTACAGATACCGCATCAGCTCACAGTACCATTTTGCTTAGGTGGGTTAGACGGTTATCTGTATTTCAGATTGTATGATCATTACTTGTACTCTCCATCAGCTATTGTATATTTGACATAGAGACTTGGTGAGGACGTTAGTATGTATTATTGTGGATTTGATGTCTTTTATATATATACAGCTTTTCTCTACTGTCCTTATTCTTCTGTTGTATTCATATTGACTGGTCTTTATAAAAAAAATGGGGTGTTGCTAAAATTTTAAAGAAAGAAAGTAAGATTTTTAAAGAATTTGGGTTGCGATTTCAATTGTTTCAAAACTTATATTATCTTTTCCGTATTTGCTCTTGGTTTAGATTTCTGGGTTTGGCTTTCTTTTACCACGTTGCGTCTTTAGGCGTCGCGTAGTATTAGGGCCGTCACGGGCCATTCTTGGGTCGTGACAGAACCCTTGTCGTAAAACCATACGACCTCTATATCGTTTCGCCTGGAATAGGAAACTCTCTGTATGGGACTCTAGAGACTCGACTACTACGCTGGCAGTGGGTTTAACCACAGACCGCAAGCGGCACTAGCTGTACGTAACGGTCCCCAGGTAGTTGTCGATAAGAAGGCCGATGAGGAAACCCATCCGAACTCCTACTGAGTCTGATGTGACAATCTCCATACAGTCCGGTCCGTTCGTCCAAGACTATCGCATATCCTGCCTAGGGGGCGGCAAGCGTCAGTCCCCTAATAGCGGTATAAGTCGTGTCGGAGGGAAGCCCATTACACCCTGAGAAACTACTGGAATCTACCAGCAAATCTCGCTTGCCCTGGCCAGGGACTTTGCGTAATGGCTCTCTGACACAGCGCGATATCTACTCCCAATACCGGGAGGGACGAATCCTGTTTAACCGCCACTGCCTCCAAGTGCTCGGGACTGCACCCAACTGCTACCTGTTTGCACGACTCCTTTGAGCCGTGGTAGGGTAGCAATCTAAGAACAGTGGGACACACTCGAGGCGAAGTAGCAGTGTCAAGTCTGCGGACTACGCTGTACTCATATCACCTGGGAACTGTTCACTGACGACTTGTATAAAACCAACCAACAGTTCCCTGTGAGTCCTGTCCGGTGTACCCGTAACCTAACGAGCACATGTATACTATCTCCAGTACGACGTACTGACGGCTGTGGGACAGACCATCTCCCCAACTGGGATGAGAAGCGTACACACTAGTCTACTCCGGAATATCGATGCTCTGTCTCGATAATCCAACGACTAGGGACCTGAATAAGGATGTGCTTGTAGACTACCCAGCCCCCACTAGTGTGACTGCCATCACAACGCTGGTAGTCAAGCAAGATCCTAAGAGCTCTATCAATACGTACACTCACATATTAAGATAGAAAAACCAAGTAGCATACTACCATGTTTAGCAAGACTGTTATATACATGTGAATATCCCAAGCTTCCATTAAGTAATATACAAGCTAGTATGATGTAGTAATGGCCTTCTAGGGCATAAACACTAACAATCTCCCACTTGCACTAGGGCCATGTACTGGCATATCGAAGACCAATGATCTCGAGTAGCCTCTCGAACTGCGTCTGAGGTAGGGCCTTCGTGAATGGATCAGCAATGTTCTCTTCTGAAGCAACTCTCCGAACCTCGATCTCCTGACGATCAATGATCTCCCTGATCTGGTGATACCGCCTCAAGATGTGTCTGGACTTCTGATGGGACCTTGGTTCCTTCGCTAAAGCTATAGCTCCGTTGTTGTCGCAATACAGAGGTATTGGATCAACTATGGTAGGAACCACTTGAAGTTCTGTTAGGAACTTCTTCATCCAGACTGCTTCTTTTGCGGCATCGCAAGCAGCTATATACTCCGCTTCCATCGTCGAGTCAGCAACGGTGTCCTGCTTGGAGCTCTTCCAGCACACCGCCCCTCCATTGAGGGTAAAGACATAACCTGACATGGACTAGGAATCGTCCTTATCACTCTGGAAGCCGGAATCAGCAAAGGCCTCCAACCTGAGGTCTTTTCCGCCGTAAACCAAGAACATCTCCTTAGTCCTCCTCAGGTATTTGAGAATGTTCTTTACTGCTATCCAGTGTTTCTCCCTTAGGTCTGACTGATATCGGCTCACCACGCTCAGTGCGTAAGCTACATCTGGTCTGGTACACAACATCGCATACATTATAGAGCCTACCGCAGAAGCGTAGGGTATAATAGACATGCGTTCCCTTTCCAAATCAGTCTTGGGAGACATCTCTTTGGAGAGGGTGATTCCGTGACAAGCCGGTAGATTACCGCGCTTAGAATCTTCCATACTGAATCTTTTCAGTACAGTGTCGATATACCTGGACTGCGAAAGTCCCAACATCCTCTTGGATCTATCACGATAGATCCGGATCTCCAGAATGTAAGAGGCATCACCCAGGTCTTTCATGGAGAACCTGTGTGACAAGAATCGTTTGACAGATTGTAGCATAGGAATGTCATTTCCTATCAATAGAATGTCATCCACGTACAAGACGAGGAATACAACACTTCTGGCTACAACTTTACTATATATGCACGGTTCATCTGGATTTTTGATAAAGTCATATTCTTTGACTGTCTCATCAAAACAGATGTTCCAACTCCGCGATGCCTGCTTTAGTCCATAAATGGACTTAAGCAGCTTGCATACTTTCCCGCTGCTCCCACTCTGATTGAAACCCTCTGGCTGATCCATATAGACGCTCTCTTCTAAATTTCCATTCAGAAAAGCCGTCTTTACGTCCATCTGCCAGATTTCATAATCATGGAAGGCAGCAATAGCAAGAAGGACCCGAATGGATTTGAGCATAGCCACTGGAGAAAAAGTTTCGTCATAGTCCAAACCAGGTCTTTGACGAAAACCCTTTGCAACAAGTCTAGCTTTATAGGTTTCCACCTGTCCATCTACACTAATCTTTTTCTTAAAGATCCATTTGCATCCTATGGGTTTAACCCCATCTGGAGCAAAGTCCAAAGTCCATACTTTGTTGGTGTACATGGACTCCATTTCGGTCCGCATTGCATCTAGCCATCGTACCGAGTCGCCGCTCTGGATGGCCTGCTGGAAGTCAGTAGGTTCATCATCTTCTATGATGCAATCCTCTCTATCCCCGTCTATGAGAAAACCGTAGTATCTCTCAGGCGGATGAGACGGCCTACTACTCCTGCGGAGGGGTGCGGAAATGTCCTGTTCTTCCTGAACTTCCGGTTCTACCAAACTTTCAGTATTGGTTTGTGGTTCTGGAATTTCTTCCAGTTCTATTTCGCTCCCACTTGATTCCTTTTCTAAAAACAGATGTTCCAGAAAATGGGCATTACGAGAAACAAAGACCTTTTGTTCCTCTGCGTAATAGAAATAATATCCCTTGGAGTTCTTTGGATATC
The DNA here is from genome assembly GCA_030015575.1 of Agapanthus africanus. Classification (NCBI taxonomy): domain Eukaryota; kingdom Viridiplantae; phylum Streptophyta; class Magnoliopsida; order Asparagales; family Amaryllidaceae; genus Agapanthus; species Agapanthus africanus. The sequence goes on from JASDDO010000014.1 coordinate 436,365,373, forward strand.
CCACAAACAAACATTTTACTGATCGTGCCTCGAGCTTGTCCACATGCTGCTTTTTAACAAAAGCTGGACATCCCCAAATCTTCATATGCTGAAGATGGGGTTTCTTCCCAGTCCACATCTGATATGGAGTGGTAGGCACAGTCTTGGTAGGAGCCCTGTTCAGAAGATATGCCGCTGATTCTAGCGCATAACCCCAGAAAGATCGCGGTAACTCAGCATTACTCATCATGGATCGTACCATATCCAATAGGGTTCGATTCCGTCTCTCCGATACACCGTTATGCTGTGGAGTGTACGGAGGAGTAAGCTGAGAGAGAATTCTTTTCTCTTTTAGGTAACCTAGGAACTCGGCACTCAAGTATTCACCACCTCGATCAGATCTAAGTGTCTTGATACTTTTGCTGGTTTGGTTTTCTACTTCATTCTTATACTCTTGGAATTTCTCAAAAGCCTCGGATTTATGTTTCATCAGATAAATGAATCCGTATCTTGAGTAATCATCCGTGAAAGTAATGAAATAGGAAAAACCACCTCTCGCATGTGTAGACATTGGACCACATACATAGCTGTGTATGAGTCCTAAGAGCTCGCTCGCTCTTACTCCTTGTCCAGTAAATGGAGTCTTTGTCATCTTTCCTTTGAGACAAGATTGACAAGTGTCATAAGTTTGATATTCGAACGAGTCCAAATATCCTTCTCTATGCAACTTAGTCAACCTTCTCTCATTGATGTGACCCAGTCTACAATGCCATAAGAAAGATTTATTTAAATCTGGAGACTTTCTTTTTAGTGTGTTCTGGACATTGAAAATTTGGAGTTGGTTTAAAACATATATTCCGTTATTTAGTGTACCTGACCCAATCAAACCATGATTAAGGTGGATGTTGACAACATCTCTTACAAACGTGAAATCATAACCTTTATTTGATAACAAGGAAACTGATATGATATTACACGTTAAGCTTGGTACAAAATAACAGTTATGTAAAACCAAAATGTGTCCACTCGTCAATCCTAGGTGATAATCCCCGACGGACGCAGCTCCCACGCTAGCTCCGTTAGCAACCTTTAGGGTCATATCACCTTCCTTCAGCACTCTACGGTTTCTCAGTGCCTGCAATGAATTGCAAATATGAGATCCTGATCCGGTATCCAATACCCAGGAAGTACAGTTGATCGACAGACAATTCTCAATTACAAACACACATGAAGTCGAAGCCACAACTTGCTTCGGTTCCTGGTTCTTGGCGTTCCACGCCTTGCAATCCTTCTTCCAGTGCCCTTTCCTATGACAATGGAAGCACTCATCCTGGCCAACTATCGGTACCGCAAACTTTTTCTTTCCCTTCCCTCCCACCTTACTAACACCTCCTCTAGGTCTGGGTGCGGCCTTCTTCTTCCTTCCTTTGGCCTTAGCCTTGGACCCGGAAGAAGATGTACCGCCAACAAACATAGAGGGTGTTTCCCTTGAATTCTTCAAGGTGCCCTCTGCACTCCTTAACATGTTCAGGAGTTCCGGAAGTTCAACTTCTTTTCTTTGAATGTTGAAGTTCAGGATAAACTGGGCGTAGGTGTGAGGAAGGGACTGGAGAATAAGGTCTGTATAGAGCTCATTATCCAAAGTCATCCCAAGGTCTGCGAGCTCTTCTATGTAGCCGATCATCTTTAGGACATGTTCTCCTACCGATGACCCGACAGCCAACCTCGCTCGAAACAAGTTCTTTGAGGTCTCGTATCTTGCTATACGAGATTGCTCTCCATAAAGTTCCTTTGTATGGAGAAATATGCCATCAAGGTCCATATCCTCGTGCCTCCTCTGATGTTCATTGTTCATTGAGGCAAGCACGATGCACTTGGCTTTCACGCAATCTGAATCCCAGGTTTTGCGGATTTCCTTATCCGCATTACTGGATTTGGGACCAGGGACAGCAGGTGCCATAGCGGTGAGGACGTGCCCCAATTTGTCATAGGTCAAAGCCATTTTGACATTCCGCAGCCAATCTTTATAGTTTGGCCCTGTCAGTATATTTTTCTCTAAAAGTAACTTAAGTCCAGTCATTTTCAGGGTCGCTGCAATTAGGAGAGAGAGAAGAAAACTCTTTAGCATGATGCTCTTGCAAGTTTAGAGTGGTTTTTAGTTTATCTAAACTGGATGGCTCCCACTGTTTCTCGAATCCTTCCTCAAACCATAAAAGAAGAATTAGCCAGGACTATTCTCACCTACAATACTTGCTTAACCGTTCAGCCAGGCTGGTGTCGATACTTCGAAGGAGGTTTTCCAACGCTTTCGCGAAGTTCCTTAATTAAATAACCTCTTTTCTCTGGGGGCGTAACCCCGCTGACACTTTTCTGGACACCTACTAGGTTTATAGCATTGATCGTTAAGTGACGAATATCCTAATAAGTAGCATATACTCACAGTAGGATCGGGATCCAAATATCATCGTCTGATAATGTTGTAGGAATGCTACCAACATTCATCAAACTCCAAATGGTATGCATCTCTTTGCAAATTTCAGTTTCTTTAGAAATTCCCGATATAAGTTTTTGCCCCATGCTCTTATGACCTTGGCTTTGGTCAAAGTGTCATAAGTCACATGTCAAGTTCTACCCGTCATTATCTTGTCAATTTGAACCCATCCGTATATACCCCTGACTTTGGTCAAATGGTAATACGACTGTCCCAAACCAACTCATCTATCTTATGCAACAAATGAAAACCCAGCAGCTACCAAACACTATGCCTTGACTTTGGCCAAAATGCATAGCTTGAATACTACTGAATACCCAAATGAAATGACGGAGGGCTACGACTGGTTTTGGCGAAACCGTGAACGTAGTGAACTTGATATAACCGAAGGAACCTGATAGCTTTTAAAAGGAGTGGTTAAAGCTCCGCATTTAAAATATCTGTTTTAAAAATAACCGAGTGGTTTCTTTTAAATTGTTCCAACGATTAAAACTTTGGTTTATTTTCTTTGCATTATAGATAATGCGTCCCATCATTAACCTATCATTGCAGACAACAACGAAAATACAACGTCCTCTTATGCCATCCGCATTCGCCACGGGGTCCCGTCATCACCCGTTAGGTTACTTAACTAACGACAGAGCGGGGGCTGGGCTAGCGCGGGTGTAAAACATAAGTGACGTCTAAATAGCTACAATATATATAGATATTTTACATTCGTCTGACGCAATGATATACATTCCAGAACACAGATAAACTTTATTGGATTTGCAAGCAATCTGTATTTCTTTCGAGCCTGTAAGAAAAGACAGATTACACAGTTGTGATGAATAGCCATTACCCCACCCAAGATCCCTACGGTTACGGCAAACTACCCGCCCGGCAGTTTGTGTACCCCACCTTGGATCTGTCCTAGGAGCAAAAACAGTAAAATGAAATAATACAACGGTGGCTACAACCGCAACCTGGATGTGCCCCGCAAAATAATATTACAACAAATTACATTTACAACAAATGAATTAAATAATAACCCATTGCTAAACCCCGGCTATACACCACAACAGTCCAATAACAGTTCATATGCACAAACAGATAAAACCATTACAGAAATGTGCAACCCCCTGCCAACCTACATACTAGCAGTTAGGGGAGGTTTACGAACACATTATACAATCACAGATATAATCCAATATACAAATACTGTACAATTTCGATCGATTAAACGTATTTAATTTTGCTCCAGAACTGCTCTGTAAATCTAAAACCTGAGCAAAAATAAAATATTCCAGAAAACACTAAATATCACAGGGGACCCACACAAGAAAAACGAGTTCCTGACTCGTCAAATCGGCGGCGGAAACGCGGCGGATAGAGTGGGATCCGCCGCGGTTCCGCGGCTCTGTAGACGACTCAGGAACCCAAATTTCTTGGGTGTTCTTCTGTGTTCATTTCAAGCTTTCTGCACTTACCTGAAAAATTTTAGGACTTCATTTAAATTTCGACAGAAACTTGACAGTTTTAGGGTTTTCCGGCTTCGTTTTTCCGTTCGAAATTCGTACAAATTTGCAATTAAGTTATTTATTGTTTAGCGAGGCTCTGATACCACTGTAAGTCGATGTACTACACCCCAATACTTGTGGGGAGGCGGAATTTTCAAAAACGAATTGTTTAGTGAACGAACATCGACTAACCGCTTGAATCGAAGCTAAACTATAAATAACCAAACACAAAGTGTTTCTAAACTACTGTGTTTAGGGATTATACCTAATGAACCAACTCCTTCGTCTTTACGAACTCCTTGTTCTCCTCGGCCTTCTCGAAGTAGTAGACGATCCACCCGAGAGCAAAACTCCAAGCTTAGCCTCTAAACTTGAGGCAACTAACCTTCTTGGATTGCTAATCAAAGAAGATAGATTGAGATAGAGTGATGGTTATGGATTGTTTAGTCTTACTAACCCTTGTACTCAACTCATGAGAGGGGAGGATTAGTCTTTTGAAGAGAGAGAGAGCTTGAGGAGAGAGAATGTGTAGATCATAATGAGATGAGATTATTGAGTATCATAATAGATGTGAAGCATTCTTTTTTTATCAAGAAAAGAATAATACATGATGAATAAGCATGCTTCACAAATATCTAATGGTGATTCATTATCATGAGTCATTAAGCATTTATTGTGCTTTAATGACATGAATGAATCACCCTCATGACTCACTAACCTCATTCATTGCATATGACACCTAAACCTCCTTAGTCACCACTTCTAGAAGCTTCACGCATAATTACGAGAACGCCCCCCCAATCCGCAAAAATACGGAAAAACTTTAGACTGTAAAAATCCAATAACCGGATACCAGTAACTGGCTTAAACCAAAGCCGACTGGTAAAAACTGTCCGAAAGTCGTACGCGCGTAAACGCACGTATGCGTCCGAACCCTTGTCGTAAAACCATACGACCTCTATATCGTTTCGCCTGGAATAGGAAACTCTCTGTGTAGGACTCTAGAGACTCGACTACTACGCTAGCAGTGGGTTTAACCACAGACCGCAAGCGGCATTAGCTGTACGTAACGGTCCCCAGGTAGTTGTCGATAAGAAGGCCGATGAGGAAACCCATCCGAACTCCTACTGAGTCTGATGTGACAATCTCCATACAGTCCGGTCCGTTCGTCCAAGACTATCGCATATCCTGCCTAGGGGGCGGCAAGCGTCAGTCCCCTAATAGCGGTATAAGTCGTGTCGGAGGGAAGCCCATTACACCCTGAGAAACTACTGGAACCTACCAGCAAATCTCGCTTGCCCTGGCCAGGGACTTTGCGTAATGGCTCTCTGACACAGCGCGATATCTACTCCCAATACCGGGAGGGACGAATCCTGTCTAACCGCCACTGCCTCCAAGTGCTCGGGACTGCACCCAACTGCTACCTGTTTGCACGACTCCTTTGAGCCGTGGTAGGGTAGCAATCTAAGAACAGTGGGACACACTCGAGGCGAAGTGGCAGTGTCAAGTCTGCGGACTACGCTGTACTCATATCACCTGGGAACTGTTCACTGACGACTGGTATAAAACCAACCAACAGTTCCCTGTGAGTCCTGTCCGGTGTACCCGTAACCTAACGAGCACATGTATACTATCTCCAGTACGACGTACTGATGACTGTGGGACAGACCATCTCCCCAACTGGGATGAGAAGCGTACACACTAGTCTACTCCGGAATATCGATGCTCTGTCTCAATAATCCAACGACTAGGGACCTGAATAAGGATGTGCTTGTAGACTACCCAGCCCCCACTAGTGTGACTGCCATCACAACGCTGGTAGTCAAGCAAGATCCTAAGAGCTCTATCAATACGTACACTCACATATTAAGATAGAAAAACCAAGTAGCATACTACCATGTTTAGCAAGACTGTTATATACATGTGAATATCCCAAGCTTCCATTAAGTAATATACAAGCTAGTATGATACAGTAATGGCCTTCTAGGGCATAAACACTAACAACTGCTTAATCCGTGTAGAGAATAAACCATAGGCTAGGGTTCAATGGTTGGGTTAACAAATATCTAGATATCATCTAAAGGGTGGACTAAGTCAACACTTCCAAAATATCTCATTTTAAATCCACCATTTAGAATTAACCTAAAATTAATGTTAACCCTAATTGAAACCCTAGCATAGTTTAATCTCAAAACCCTAATTGCATTTGTAACCCTAACATGTTACAATATTATATATCACATATATAATATATAATGTAACAAAGGAAAATAATTCAATTAACATATATCGCATATACATCAATGTATTATCCAAGTGAGAAAAAGAATCAATAAAGCGAGCTTATATTAGTTAATGTAACGTAATATATCTCATATATAATTATACATTAAATTATCGAATCAACACTTGATCCGATAACCCGGCTATAATACATATAACCGACTAATATAACAAGTACCGTTTCATTGAATCAACACTTGATCCGATGATCTGGCTATATCACATATACCCGGCCGATATCACATATCGCGAGAATAGAATACGGTATCTCATATCGTATTAGTCTCGGTCTCGCACATATCATTTATGTGCTCCTACTCCGTTTTGCCTGAGCCAGGAAACCTCTGTGTAGGACTCCAAAGAATCGTCAATACGCCGGCAGTAGCTGATGATCATATCAAACACCCACAAGCTGCAAGCGGTCAGCTAAACATAACATCCACCCAGGTATTGACCGATCAGAAGATCAACAAGCAAGCCTGTACATTCTCCTGTGAATCCAATCAGTAACACTCCCATACAGTCTGATCTCTTAGTCTGATATGTCGCATATCAAGTTTAGGGGTGGTAAACGTCAGACCCCAGTAACCGATAAATCGTGTCGATGTAAGGCTCATAACAGGTCGAGAAACTACTGATAACTCTTAGCAGTAGCACTCCATATCAGCCCTGGCCAGGGACTTCCAGTTATAGCCAATCGAACACAGCACAACATCAACTCCCTATACCGGGAGAGACGAAACCCTTCCTATCGCTCATTGCCTCCATGTGATTCGGGACTGTACCCAAAGGCCACCGTTTTTCACGCCCTCTTAGACGTGGTAAGGTGGAAATCAAAGCACAGTGGGAATCACACAAGACTCTATAACGATCTTGGGTCTACAGACTAACCTGTACCAGTGTCACCAGAGAACTGCTATCTGACGATAGGTATAAAACCATCTAGGAGTTCTCGGCGAGTCCTTTCAGTGTACCCAGTCTCCACTGAGCACCCGTACACCATCTTTGATGTCAAACACCAATGGATATGGGATCATCCATCGCCCATCATATGGGTCAAGATGCATATACGCTAGTCTACTCTGGTGTATCTGTAAGTCCACGTTACCCGTCCCGGTTCTTTCGGGGATGCGGAAATGGTGAAAAACGATTTTTTCGGTGGAGGTAACATGGACTCTAAAAATGGATCTTTGCTAAACAAACTATCTAACAACCTAACTAAGAGTTTAACTACTATGTTAGGGGTTATACCTTAACTTGAACTCCTTCTCTTCGACTCCTTGTGGTGGTCGGATCGGCCTCACCTCGTCGTCTTCTTGTGCAGAAGATGGATCCACCCGAAAGCTTTTACCTTTGGCTCCAACCTCAATCTAGAGGAAACTAGAATACTTGGCTTGCTAGACCTTGTACACTAGGATGAGTAGAGAAGTGTTTTGGGTTTTATCTCCAAAGAAAATGGTTCTCAACACATGAGAGATTTTTTGCCTTGAGCTAGAGGAAGAGGGAGATCAAGAGGAAGATGAGAGCTTTGATGAGAGAGAGAGCAAATGATAGAAAAAACAAGAAGACTTTTTTACAACCATTCTCTCATAATCCAAAATAATCATCATCATCATAATAATTGAGTATTATGTGATGGTTCATGTCAATGGCATTATCATTTCATGCACTCATTTTGTAAAGAATAACAAGCAAGCAAAAGTCTTAGCCATGAAATGATAACCATTGTCATGATGATGGTCAACAAATCCAACCTAGTCAACCGGTCAACAAAGTCAACAAGTCAACAAAGTCAACCTTTCAACCCAACCATGGCACAATAATACTTAATTAATATTATTATTAATCATATTTCTTATTCTCATTAGGGTTTAGAAAAGGTCAACAGTCAACAACCCTAATGAGAATCCTCTTCCTCCGTCTCGGTCAACCGTGCATACACACCCGCATCCGCGTTCCGGGGAACACGAATACAAATGAGATAAAACCAATCCCAAAACGTATACTAGGATCTGGCTTAAACCAAAGCCCGCTAGTAATAACTGCCCGGACACCAAACGTGCACAAGTGCGCGGATATGACCGAACCCTGTCGCAAAACCATGCGACCTATACTCTTTTGCCTAAAGGCGAATAGCTTTCTGTGTGGGACTCTAAAGACTCGACACTACGCTGGCAGTGGGTTTAACCACAGACCGCAAGCGGCACTAGCTGTGCGTAACGGCCCCCAGGTAGATGCCGATAAGAAGACTGACGAGGTGAAACCCATCTGAACTCCTACTGAGCCTGAATGTGACAGTCTCCGTACAGTCCGGTCTGTTCGTCTGAGAATATCGTATGGCTGGCCTAGGGGGCGGTAAACGTCAGTCCCCTAATAGAGGTACAAGTCGTGTCGGAGTGTAGCCCAGAACACCCTGAGATAACACTGGAAACCCACCGGTATATCTCGCTTGCCCTGGCCAGGGACTTTATGTAATGGCTCTCCTAGACACAGCGTGATATCAACCCCCAATACCGGGAGAATCGAATCCTGTCTAACCGTCACTGCCTCCAAGTGCTTCGGGACTGCACCCAACTACTACCTGTTTGCACGACTCGTTTGAGCCGTGGTAGGGTAGTAATCAAAGTACAGTGGGAACACACTCGAGGCGAAGTGACAGTGTCAAGTCAGCGGACTAAGCTGTACTCATGTCACCTGGGAACTGATAACTGACGATAGGTATAGTACAACCAATAGTTCCCGACGAGTCCTGTCCAGTGTACTCGTAACCTAACGAGCACCCGCATACTATCTCAAGTACGACGTACTGACGGCTGTGGGACAGACCGTCTCCCATGCTGGGATGAGAAGCGCATACGCTAGTCTACTCCGGAGTATCGATGCCCTGTCTCGATAGTCCTACGACTAGGAACCTGTATAAGGATGTGCTTGTGGATCACCCAGCCCCCACGAGTGTGACTGCCATCACAACGCTGGTAATCAAGCAAAGATCCTAAGGGCTCCACTAATGTGTATAGGTGATATACTAAAAGAAACACATGTACACATTAAAGTAGAAACAAACCAAGTAGCATACTACCATTTTGAGCAAGATTGTCTATACAACTATGAATATCCCAAGCTTCCATTAAGTAATATACAAACTAGTATGATACAGTAATGGCGTCTAGGGCATATACACTAACAATCTCCCACTTGCACTAAGGCCATGTACTGGCGTATCGAAGACCTATCATCTCGATCAGCCGCTCGAACTGAGTCTGGGGTAAGGCCTTCGTGAGTGGATCAGCAGTGTTATCTTCCGTAGCAAATCTCCGAACCTCGATCTCCTGGCGACCCACGATCTCCCTGATCAGGTGATACCTGTAGGGTTACTAGGCACACTAACAAGGCTCTACAAGGCAACGACCATGCCAAAATTAAATTTTTATGTGCCGAACAACCCTAAGCAAGATCGTATACTAGAGTTTAGGCGAAACTAATATTAAGTAAACAACTTTACTTCTAAGGGAACATGAAATACAACCTTTGTAGATCGGTCCTCCACTTCATTTGCTCCTTGTTGAAGTCACTTCACTGCGATCAAGGTTCTCCCGGGCTCTTGCATGGCTTTACGAGGCGAAAGTTGCGACCTTGCTTGAAGTCTCTGAGGCCGAAGATGATCTACGTCGAGGGAATTCCGACTCAAGCTACTACTTCACTAATTTGAGAATTAGTGAAGCAAACACCCTATACTAAAGTGCTAGTCTAGTAGAGGATGGAGAAATAGGAAGTGAGTTCTCTTCGGATTTTTATTTCTCACTTTAGTTCTCACTTTGGATCAAACCCTAGCAAGCTTTTCTTTTAGACAATGAAGAAGATGAACAAAAGAAAAGAGAAGAGGATAATGATCAAGTGTGTGATCTAACCATGGTGAGTGAGTATCATATACTAACTCTTGTAGAGACATAACCATAGGCTAATTGTTATGGTTGGGTTAATAAATGTCCATAGTAAAATACAAACTCAAGTTGAATTAGTCAATGCATCCACAATCTTCCACAAGCTTCATGCATTTTCTAATCCTCCACTTGATTTTGTATTTACTTTAAATATTAAAAACCCAAACAAAAAATTAGCATAGTGTAAGTCTCATACACCCATGGATGATGTATCATCAACCATGATACAAAAAGATAACACATTTTAATATATATCATATATATAGTAAAAATGTGTACATGTGAGAGGAAAAAAAAACCCTAAGTGAACATGTGTTAGTTAATGTAAACTAGTATATCAAATATACAATTATACAATAAATTATTAAATCAACACTTGACTTAATAATCCGGTCATATCACATATAACCGACTAACTTCCAATGTATCGACTTATCGAATCAACACTTGATTCGATAACCCGACTATATCATATATATAACCGACCAATACATAAAGTCGCGAGAATAGAATACGGTATCACATACACGCATTATTCTCGGTCCCGCACATATCACATATGCGCCCCTATTTCGTTTTGCCTGAGCCAGTAAAACCTCTATGTAGGACTCTAAAGACTCGTCAATACGCCGACAGTAGGTGATGATCACATCACACACCCACAAGTCGTCAGCGGTACTAGCTGGACGTAACGGCTACCCAGGTATTGAGCGATAAGAAGATCAGCAAGCAAGCCCGCTCCAACTCCTGTAAAAACCTGCCGGTAACACTTCCCGTACAGTCCGGTCTCCTCATCAGATATGTCGCATATCAAGTCTAGGGGTGGTAAACGTCAGACCCCAATAACCGATAAGTCGTGCCGATGTGAGGCTCATAACGGGTCGAGAAACTACTGGTAACACTTACCAGTAAATCTCTAAATCAGCCCTGGCCAGGGACTTCCCTGTTACGGCCAATCGAGCATAGCGCAACATCAACCCCCAATACCGGGAGAGACGAAACCCCTCCTATCGCTCATTGTCTCCATGTGACTCGGGACTGTACCCAAAAACCACCATTTTGCACGCCCTCATGGACGTGGTAAGGTGGAAATCAAAGCACAGTGGGAATCACACAAGACTCTATGACGATCTCGGGTCTACAGACTAACCTGCATAAGTGTCACCAGAGAACTGCCATCTAACGTGAGGTATAATACCATCTGGGAGTTCTCGGCGAGTCCGTCCAGTGTACCCAGTCTCCACTGAGCACCCGTATACCATCTCTGATGTCAAACACCAATGGATATGGGATCATCCATCGCCCATCTCATGGGTCGAGAAGCGTATACGCTAGTCTACTCTGGTATATCGATGCCCCGTCTCGATACACCCACCACTAGGGACCTTGAAGGATGTACTTATGGACTACCATGTCCCCACTAGTATGATCCGCACCATAGTCCAGGTAGTCAAGTACACATTGTTGGATATATGTATGCCCTAGAGGCCATTATGTGATAGTGGATGTATTTATACATATATATATATATATATATATATATATATATATATTCAGTGTACATTCTTGCTCGACATGATAGTATGCTATCTGGTTCTTCTTTATCTGACATGTTGATTTGATCATGCTTTTATTCATTCATACATGCTGATAAAGCCCTGAGGATATCGGCTTGACTACAGTGATTATGATAGAGATCATACTAGTGGGACATCTGTAGTCTATAAGCATATCCTGGAAAGTCCCTAGTCGTAGGTATATCGAGATAGGGCATTGATATACCAGAGTAGACTAGCGTATATGATACTAGACCCATACGATGGGCGATGAATGTTCCCACGTTCATCGATGTTTGACATCAAGATCATATACGGGTGCTCAGTGGTGACTGGGTACACTGGACGAACTCACCGAGAACTCCTATATGGAATTATATCTATCGTCGGATAGCAGTTCTCAGGTGACACTGGTACAGGTTAGTCTGTAGACCCGAGATCGTTATAGAGTCTTGTGTGTTCTCCCACTGTACTTTGATTGCGACCCTACCACGGCTCTACTGTGTTTTGCAAACAGGTGGCCGTTGGGTACAGTCCCGAGACACACGAAGGTAATGAGCGATAGGAGGGGTTTCGTCTCTCCCGGTATTGGGAGTTGATGCTGTGCTGTGCCCGACTGGTTATATCAGCAAGTCCCTGGCCAGGGCTGCTGAGATTTGCTGATAAGTGTTATTGGTAGTTTCTCGATCTGTTATAGACCATTCACCGGCATGACTTATTGAGTTATTGGGGTTGACGTGACCATCCCTAGGCTCGATATGCAGCATATCTGACGAAGAGACCGGACTGTACGGTAGTGTTGCCGGTTGGCTCGACGGGAGTTGTAGCAGGTTCGCTTGTTTTCTTCTGATCGCTCAATACCCAGGTGGCCGTTACGTTTAGCTGACCGCTTGCGGCTTGGGGGTGCTTCATATGATCATCACCCACTGCCGGCGTATTGACGAGTCTTAGAGTCCCACAAAGGAGTTACCTAGTCCAGGAGAAACGTTGTGGTGCGCGTATGCGATATGCGCATGGACCCGATTAAAATGCGCGTATAGGATACCGTATATTGATCGGGCGGCTTGCTTTTGGTGGGGTCATATGTGATATGGCCGGATTGATAAATCAAGTGTTGATTTATCATTTAACCATTAGTTTTCTCACTTGAAATCTTTTCTTGTATATGATGGATGTATGCATGCATGTATGTTTTTCTTTCTTTCTAGTTTCATGCACATATGGATGTGCATACATACATACATACATACATACATCATCTATCATGGTTGATTACACATGGAAAATGGTGGCAATATAAGACTCACACCATGGATTAAATATATGGATAATTATTTAATTTGTGTTAAAAACAAAATGGAAAAAGAAAGGATAATTCATGGCTAGTTTCTACATCCTTCTTAAACCTAACCATACTCACCTACTCCTAACCATGAGTTAACCTTCTCTTTGTGTTTTAACTCAAGTTAAATAATATCTTTATCATCTAACCATGGTTTGAGATGAGGATAAGAAAATATATATAGATATATTTTCTTTTTCTACACAAGAGTTATCTTTTTACTCTTGTTAAAAGAAAGCCATCATCTTCTTCCTCCTTCACCATTTGCTCTCTAGCCTTTTGTAGTGAGCAATATACTCATCAAGATTAGTTTTTGAAGTGAGAAAAGCCACCACAATATCATTCTACACAAGTTTAGCCCACTTGTTTAGAGTGTTATCTTCATCTTTTCTCTCGGAAAGTGAAGTCGATAGCTTGGACGAAGGAGCTTCGGGTGGATCGTCGTGGACACTAGAAGACTTCAAGAGAACCTTCCTCCAACACTCAAGAGGCCAAAGAGTCTAGTGAAGGGAGCTACAAAGGTTGTACTCTCGAAACCCTAGACTTTGTTGCCTTTATTGTTTAGAAACCCTAATTTTCTAGGATCGATCCTATGTTTGCTTGCTTAGCACCATAAAAACTTGAACTTTGTGACATGTGATGCTTCCAAACTCTATATAGGTTGCTAGGTAAATCTAACATTGGTATCAGAGCTACTAGGCATTGGATGTCGACCTATGGGGGGTTCTCACTGTGTGACAGTGTGGCGAAGTATAGGCTCTTACCCCCAGGGTGTCCCGAGACCGGAAGGTGTTCCGGCGGGTTGTAGTCCTCATGAGGGGGCATGCGTAAAAAGTAGTGGCTGAGGGACCCGTTGGTGCCACGGCGACCCCATTGGATGGGGTGACTGCCTGACCTAACATTGGTATCAGAGCCGGCCTAGAACATTAGGCGACACTTTTACGAAGTAAAAATCCCGATCGGATCAAAATACGACGTTTCGAGACCTTCTCTGGACAAATTTTGAAATCTGACATTTTTCAGAATTAAAAATACTTAAAAAATAGAGCAGGAAAATATAAGAAATACTGTGAAAAATGAACCCATGATCCGTACAAACCGCCGCGGAACCGCGGCAAATCCTTGCTTAGGCCGCGGTTCCGCGGCCGTACAGAGGCTTCATGGCTTCGTTTTTGCATAGTAATTCCTATAACTGCTTGTTTATTTTTTTAGGTATGTTTAATCTGAATCCAGTACTGTAAATTCTGGAGATGGTTTTGGACTCGACGATTCGATCGGAATTTTCATTTCGTTTCTTTTCCGGGTAAACAAGAAAGTATTGAAATGTTCGAACGACTATCATTTGCTCACTTTTCACGGGGTTTAAATCTTTTGGTGATACGTGCAAGTTTTGTGGTGGACCCTCTAGAAGACAACAAACCTTAACTCGATTATGTGACCGTCTTGAACTGCCCTTTGAACCTTTGGGTTTGGGACAGTACGGCGTGCCACATGTGAGGCGTTGGCTTGACCCTTCTACGGCTTGACCGCTACTACTGTGTCACACTCCGAGTTTTTTGAACTCCGCTCAAGTGTTGAGCTTTAGGGAATCTTGGGTATTTGAATATTCGGTCGAAAACTTTAATACTGTCTATTTATCTGGAATGTGATACAATATGTGGAATTCATATAGTTTAGGCATGAAATACGAAGTATGCGATATTTCGCATTTATGATGTCTAAAGAGAATGTGGATTCCAAATATTGTAGTTTTACACTTTCTTTTCTGTGACCGTAAGTGTAGTATGTTCGATATCGCTGGTTTCATTGCTATACATCAACGACAATTGGGGTACGCATACTTACTTACGTTGATGATAAATGATATTATGTGTTGCTGAGATATGATGTGCAGGATTGTCGCGATCGAATAGTCGGGTTTTTTTTATATGAGATGAGAGTTTTATATTTTCATTCATGTAAATTCAAATGTAATGTAATATTCTTTTATTTGGGGCACTTCCGGGTTGAGGTTGTGTCACCAGTGCTGTATATTATTTACTTTTCCGCATTAGGATAGACCCAAGGAGGGGAGCACAAGTGACCGGGTTCTGGGGTTCAGTGGGAGGCCATCTCGAGGAGTCGAGACCGGGTCTCCTAAACTCCAGGATTGGTAGGGTCGCTTGCCGCTTTCGTAGGGGTCTAGGGGTGTGGGCTTGGCTATTCATCGCGACTGTGGAATCCGTATTTTCTATTGTTGGCTAAATACTAAATACGGACGTCCTAGTATATCCCACATTATATATATGTTTCTGCTGCCTGTGTTCTGAGATATCTGAGACGAATGACATATTATATATATGATATATAGTAGACGTTGCTTATGTTTTACACCCGCGCTAGTCCCGTCCTGCTATGCCGTTAGTTAAGTAACCTAACGGTGCATAACGGAACATTGCGGCGCATGCGGATGGCATAAGCGTACGTGTTATTTTCGTTTCTTTTCTGTGATTGGCTTAAGGACTTAAATGATGGGGTTACATTAATGTGATTAATGTAAAGAAAATAAACCTAAAAAGATGTTGTAGAATCGGATTTGAAAACCACTCGGCTATTTATGAAAAAGCTACATTTCAAAACTGCGGAGCACAAGCCACTCCTTTTGAAAACCGTTTGATTCTACAACGATATCAAGTTCAAAGCGTTAAAGATTTTCTTAAAAATCATCTGCAACCCTCCGTCATTTTAGGAAGTAGAGTACTTAGTATTCGTGCTACGTTTGTTGACTTTAGTTAAGGCGTAGTGTACGGCAGCTAAGTGATGTCTTCCTACACTGCATATGATGCAGATTAATTAGGACATTCATGCGACTTTGTTGACCTTAGTTAAGGGTCATATGGGTGGGTCTAATTGATCAAGAAATGACGGGTAGAACTTGACTGGTACTTATGATTTGTTGACCATAGTTAAGGTCATAAGTACTAGGGGTAAAAAAAATCACATCGGGAATTTCAAGTGTTGAGATTTGCAATGAGATTGCATACCTTCCATATGATGGTTGGATCCCGATCCCACTGTGGGCAATAGTTGCTCCTAGGAGAGTTTTGCAGTTTACAATTAGCTAACTCATTAGGTGTCTAGAAAGGTGTTAACGGGGCTACGCCTCTGGGAAAACGAGGTTTACTTTAATTAGGTCCGTGCGAAAGCACGGGGAACCTCCCTCAAGTACCGACACTGGCCTGGCTGAACGGTTAGCGAAGTTGTAGACTGTAATTAATCCTGGCTAGTTTTCTTTTTAAGGTTTGAAAGAAAAACTTAATTAAAGCAGTGGGAGACATCGATTAGACAAGATAATAACCAATCTGATCTATACAAGAGCTTTCGCTGAGTGTATTCTTTTCTCTCTCTTAATGGCAGATACCAATGACTGGACTCAAGCTTCTACTAGATAAAAACAAACCGAATGGGACCAACTATAAAGACTGGCTGAGGAATCTGAAAATAGCCTTGACTTATGATAAAGTATCATATGTTCTCACGGCTTCAGCCCCGCCCACCCCAGGTCCAAAATCCTCAGTTGCGAACATTGAAGTCCGCAAGACATGGGACGCTGACTGTGCCACGGCCAAATGCCTTGCGCTTGCATCGATGGACAATACACATCAAAAGCAGCACGTGAATATGGACATTCAAACCATATTCCTCCATACAAAGGAGTTGTATGGAGAGCAATCCCGCGTATTACGATACGAAGCATCAAAGAAATTGTTTCAGATGCGAATGGCCCCTGGCACACCAGTAGGAGACCATGTTCTGAAGATGATAGCTCTTATAGAAGAGCTTGAGGACCTAGGATGGACAATGGATAATGAACAATATACAGATATTATTCTGCAATCCCTCCCCTCCACCTTTTCTCAGTTCATAGTTAACTTCAACATGCACGGCATGGAGAAGGAGCTACCTGAACTCCTTAATATGTTAAGGAGTGCAGAGAGCACTATGAAATCAATGAAAACTCCCGTTATGACTATTGGGCAATCTTCTTCTTCTCGCCCAAAAGCTAAGGCCAAAGGAAAGAAAAGGAAGAAGCCCACCAATCCTAAGGGTGGAGTTAAAAAGGTGAAGGGAAAGGAAAAGTCCAAAGCTGGAGACTCGGGGAAAGGTGAATGTTTTCATTGCCACAAGACAGGACATTGGAAGCGCAACTGTACAGAGTACTTGAACCTCAAGAAGAAGCATGGGGATGCTTCCGCTTCAGGTGTGTTTGTGACAGAAAACTGTTTTTCAATAAACTCTGCTTCCTGGGTATTAGATACCGGTTCAGGTTCTCACATTTGCAATTCTATGCAGGGACTGAGAAATAGCAAAGTTTTGAAGACAGGTGACCATACTCTCCGCGTTGGAAATGGTTCCAATGTACATACAGTCGCAGTGGGAGAGTATCACTTGGGGTTGCCATCTGGATGTATTTTGGTTTTGAACCCATGTTATTTTGTACCAAGTATGCTATGTAATATAATATCAGTTTCTTTGTTAGACAATGAAGGATATAACTTTATATTGCAGAACAATGTTATGAACATTCACCTGAATCAAATGTTGGTTGGGTATGGTACACTTAATAACAGGATATACGTCCTAAATCAACACACAATTTTCAGTATACAACACACTAAGAAAAGAAAACTTTCAGAAATAAATGAAACTTTTCTTTGGCACTGTAGACTTGGTCATATTAACGAAACAAGACTAAACAAGTTACACAAAGATGGATATTTAAACCCTTTTGAATATAAATCTTATGCGACTTGCCAGTCTTGTATCAAGGGTAAAATGACAAAAACTCCGTTTACCGGACACGGAGAAAGAGCTACCGAGCTCCTAGGACTCATACATAGTGATGTATATGGTCCAATGTCTACACAGGCTAGAGGCGGGTTTTCATACTTCATTACGTTCACTGACGATTTCTCAAGATTCGGTCATGTATTTTTATTAAAGCACAAGTCCGAAGCT
The DNA here is from genome assembly GCA_030015575.1 of Agapanthus africanus. Classification (NCBI taxonomy): domain Eukaryota; kingdom Viridiplantae; phylum Streptophyta; class Magnoliopsida; order Asparagales; family Amaryllidaceae; genus Agapanthus; species Agapanthus africanus. The sequence goes on from JASDDO010000014.1 coordinate 436,383,462, forward strand.
TTTGAGAAATTCATTGAATATAAACAAGAAGTAGAAAAACAAACCGGCTTGAGTATCAAGATGTTTCGATCAGATCGAGGTGGGGAATACCTTAGTACAGAATTTGCAAACTTCCTAAAAGAGAATGAAATTCTCTCTCAACTCACTCCTCCTTACACACCACAGCACAACGGTGTGTCTGAACGACGGAATAGGACCCTATTAGATATGATCCGATCCCTGATGAGTGATGCTGAGTTACCCGTCTCATTTTGGGGGCATGCATTGGAGACTGCAGCGTTTCTACTGAACAGGGTTCCAACCAAAACCGTGTCTACCACGCCATATGAGATATGGCATAGGAAGAGACCATCTCTTAAGAGAATAAAGATTTGGGGTTGCCCGGCCTATGTTAAAAAGCAGAATCCGGACAAACTCGAGACACGGTCAGTCATGTGTAATTTTGTGGGGTATCCAAAGAATTCTTATGGATATCTATTCTACCACAAAGAGGAACAAAAGGTGTTTGTTTCTCAGTATGCCACATTCTTGGAAAAAGAGTTTTTCACAGATAAAGATGATGGCAAAGTGGTGGATCTAGAAGAGGTTCTAGAGACACAAACTACAAATGACGATTTGGTTGAACCGGCTGTTGCAATAGAAACTGAGGAACCTCGGCCACTCCGAAGGTCTGGTAGGACTTCTCGCCCACCGGAGAGGTACTACGGTTTCCTCATTGATGGTGACGGAGAAGATTACATCATGGATGATGATGATCCTACCAGTTTTCAACAAGCTATCATGAGTGGTGACTCTGTGAAGTGGCTGGATGCCATGAGATCCGAAATGGAGTCTATGTACACCAACAAAGTATGGACTTTGGACATTGTACCCCCTGGGGTAAAACCTGTGGGATGCAAATGGATCTTTAAAAGAAAGATTGGTGTAGATGGGCAGGTAGAGACCTATAAGGCAAGACTTGTGGCGAAAGGTTTTCGTCAAAGACCAGGTTTGGACTATGACAAAACTTTTTCGCCCGTAGCCATGCTTAAATCCATTCGGATCCTACTTGCTATTGCTGCTCACTACGACTATGAAATCTGGAAGATGGACGTTAAAACAGCATTTCTAAATGGAGATTTAGAAGAATGCGTTTATATGGATCAGCCAGAGGGCTTCATTGACAGTGGGAGCAGCGGGAAAGCATGTAGACTGCTTAAATCCATATATTGGTTAAAGCAGGCATCTCGGAGTTGGAACATCTGTTTCGATGATGTTATCAAAGAGTTTGATTTCATCAAAAATCCAGATGAACCTTGTGTTTACAAGAAGGCTGTAGGAAGAGCTGTCACATTCCTCGTAGATGACATTCTTCTGATAGGAAATGATATTCCTATGCTACAGTCGGTCAAATCATTCTTATCACTAAGGTTCTCCATGAAGGACCTGGGTGATGCCACATACATCCTGGGCATAAGGATCTATAGGGATAGATCCAAAAAGTTATTGGGATTGTCCCAAACCAGGTACATCAACACCATCCTAAAAAGGTTTAGTATGGAAGACTCCAAGCGGGGTGCCTTACCCGCTTGCCATGGAGTCACTCTCTCCAAGGATTCTTGTCCAAAGACCGATGAAGAAAGAGCTCGCATGAGCATTATACCCTATGCTTCGGCAGTAGGATCTATAATGTATGCGATGTTATGTACACGCCCAGATGTAGCTTATGCACTTAGTGTTGTAAGTAGGTATCAATCCAACCCAGGGGAGAACCACTGGACAGCTGTGAAGAACATTCTTAAGTACTTACGAAGGACTAAAGAATTGTTCTTGGTGTATGGTAATACAGATCTCCAAATGGAGGCCTTTACCGATTCGAGCTTCCAGAGTGATAAGGACGACAGCAAATCTATCTCAGGGTTTGTATTTACCCTCAATGGAGGGGCGGTAAGTTGGAAGAGTTCCAAACAGGATACCGTTGCAGACTCTACGATGGAGGCTGAGTACATTGCTGCAAATGATGCCACCAAGGAAGCCGTCTGGATGAAGAAGTTCGTCTCGGAGCTAAGAGTAGTTCCAACCATTATTGATCCAATACCCTTGTATTGTGATAATAATGGGGCTATGGCGTTAGCCAAGGAGCCCAGGTCCCATCAGCGGTCCAGACACATCCTGAGGCGCTTTCATTTGATCCGGGAGATTGTAGATCGCCGTGAGATCGAGATTAAGAGAGTAGACACAAAGAATAACGCCGCGGATCCACTCACCAAGGCCCTCCCTCAGCCGCAGCATGAGCGACTTTTTGAGATGTTGGGTATGAGATACGCCAATAACTGGCCTTAGTGCAAGTGGGAGATTGTTGGATATATGTATGCCCTAGAGGCCATTATGTGATAGTGGATGTATTTATACATGTATATATATATATTCAGTGTACATTCTTGCTCGACATGATAGTATGCTATTTGGTTCTTCTTTATCTGACATGTTGATTTGATCATGCTTTTATTCATTCATACATGCTGATAAAGCCCTGAGGATATCGGCTTGACTACAGTGATTATGATAGAGATCATACTAGTGGGACATCTGTAGTCTATAAGCATATCCTGGAAAGTCCCTAGTCGTAGGTATATCGAGACAGGGCATTGATATACCAGAGTAGACTAGCGTATATGATACTAGACCCATACGATGGGCGATGAATGTTCCCACGTTCATCGATGTTTGACATCAAGATCATATACGGGTGCTCAGTGGTGACTGGGTACACGGGACGGACTCACCGAGAACTCCTATATGGAATTGTATCTATCGTCGGATAGCAGTTCTCAGGTGACACTGGTACAGGTTAGTCTGTAGACCCGAGATCGTCATAGAGTCTTATGTGTTCTCCCACTGTACTTTGATTGCCACCCTACCACGGCTCTACTGAGTTGTGCAAACAGGTAGCCGTTGGGTACAGTCCCGAGACACACGAAGGCAATGAGCGATAGGAGGGGTTTCGTCTCTCCCGGTATTGGGAGTTGATGCTGTGCTGTGCCCGACTGGTTATATCAGCAAGTCCCTGGCCAGGGCTGCTGAGATTTGCTGATAAGTGTTATCAGTAGTTTCTCGATCTGTTATAGACCATTCACCGGCATGACTTATTGAGTTATTGGGGTTGACGTGACCATCCCTAGGCTCGATATGCAGCATATCTGACGAAGAGACCGGACTGTACGGTAGTGTTGCCGGTTGGCTCGACGGGAGTTGTAGCAGATTTACTTGTTTTCTTCTGATCGCTCAATACCCGGATGGCCGTTACGTTTAGCTGACCGCTTGCGGCTTGGGGGTGCTTGATATGATCATCACCCACTGCCGGCGTATTGACGAGTCTTAGAGTCCCACAAAGGAGTTACCTAGTCCAGGCGAAACGTTGTGGTGCGCGTATGCGATATGCGCATGGACCCGATTAAAATGCGCGTATAGGATACCGTATATTGATCGGGCGGCTTGCTTTTGGTGGGGTCATATGTGATATGGCCGGATTGATAAATCAAGTGTTGATTTATCATTTAACCATTAGTTTTCTCACTTGAAATCTTTTCTTGTATATGATGGATGTATGTATGCATGTATGTTTTTCTTTCTATCTAGTTTCATGCACATATGGATGTGCATACATACATACATACATACATACATCATCTATCATGGTTGATTACACATGGAAAATGGTGGCAATATAAGACTCACACCATGGATTAAATATATGGATAATTATTTAATTTGTGTTAAAAACAAAATGGAAAAAGAAAGGATAATTCATGGCTAGTTTCTACATCCTTCTTAAACCTAACCATGCTCACCTACTCCTAACCATGAGTTAACCTTCTCTTTGTGTTTTAAACTCAAGTTAAATAATATCTTTATCATCTAACCATGGTTTGAGATGGGGATAAGAAAATATATATAGATATATTTTCTTTTTCTACACAAGAGTTATCTTTTTACTCTTGTTAAAAGAAAGCCATCATCTTCTTCCTCCTTCACCATTTGCTCTCTAGCCTTTTGTAGTGAGCAATATAATCATCAAGATTAGTTTTTGAAGTGAGAAAAGCCACCACAACATCATTCTACACAAGTTTAGCCCACTTGTTTAGAGTGTTATCTTCATCTCTTCTCTCGGAAAGTGAAGTCGATAGCTTGGAAGAAGGAGCTTCGGGTGGATCGTAGTGGACACTAGAAGACTTCAAGAGAACCTTCCTCCAACACTCAAAAGGCCAAAGAGTCTAGCGAAGGGAGCTACAAAGGTTGTACTCTCAAAACCCTAGTCTTTGTTGCCTTTATTGTTTAGAAACCCTAATTTTCTAGGATCGATTCTATGTATGCTTGCTTAGCACCATAAAAACTTGAACTTTGTGACATGTGATGCTTCCAAACTCTATATAGGATGCTAGGTAAACCTAACACACATCCTAAGGGCTTTACCAACATGTAACTAAATGACAGTATAAAGAGACATGTATACATGTTAAAGTAAAATGCAACCAGATAGCATACTATCATATCGAGCAAGAAAGTCCTCTTTATATATGTCCAAGCATCCAATATAATATACATCATCTGTACAATACTGGCCTCTAGGGCATACATACAACTAACAATACCGCCTCAAGATGTGTCTGGACTTCTGATGGGACCTGGGTTCCTTCGCTAAAGCTATATCCCCGTTGTTGTCGCAATACAGAGGTATTGGATCAACAATGGACAGAACTACCTGAAGTTTCGTTAAGAACTTCCTCATCCAGACGGCTTCTTTTGCGGTATCAGCAGCAGCGATATATTCCGCTTCCATCGTCGAGTCAGCAACGGTTTCCTGTTTGGAACTCTTCCAACACACCGCCCTTCCATTGAGGGTAAAGACATAACCCGACATGGACTTGGAATCATCCTTGTCACTTTGGAAGCTGGAGTCAGCAAAGGCCTCGATCTGGAGGTCTTTTCCGCCATACACCAAGAACATCTCCTTAGTCCTTCTCAGGTACTTGAGAATGTTCTTTACCGCTTTCCAGTGCTTCTCCCCAGGGTTTGATTGATACCGGCTTACCACACTCAGTGCATAAGCTACATCTGGTCTGGTACACAACATCACATACATTATAGAGCCTACCGCAGAAGCGTAGGGTATAATAGACATGCGATCCCTTTCCAAATCAGTCTTGGAAGACATCTCTTTGGAGAGGGTGATCCCGTGACAAGCCGGTAGATTACCGCGCTTGGAATCTTCCATACTAAATCTTTTCAGTATTGTGTCGATGTACCTGGACTGTGAAAGTCCTAATATCCTCTTGGATCTATCACGATGGATCCGGATCCCCAGAATATAAGAGGCATCACCCAGGTCTTTCATGGAGAACCTGTGTGACAAGAACCCTTTGACAAATTGTATCATAGGAATGTCATTTCCTATCAAGAGAATGTCATCCACGTATAAAACGAGGAAAATGACAGTTCTTGCTACAAATCTACTATAGATGCATGGTTCATCTGGATTTTTGATAAAGCCAAATTCTTTGACCGTCTCATCAAAACAAATGTTCCAACTCCGCGATGCCTGCTTTAGTCCAAAGATGGACTTAACCAACTTGCACACCTTTCCGCTGCTCCCACTCTGATTGAAACCCTCTGTCTGGTCCATATAGACACACTCCTCTAAATTTCCATTTAGAAAAGTGGTCTTTACGTCCATCTGCCAAATCTCATAATCGTGGAAGGCAGCAATGGCAAGAAGGATCCGAATGGATTTCAGCATAGCCACTGGAGAAAAGGTTTCATCATAGTCCAAACCAGGTCTTTGACGAAAACCCTTTGCAACAAGTCTAGCCTTATAGGTCTCGACCTGTCCATCTACACCAATCTTCCTCTTGAAGATCCACTTGCATCCTACGGGTTTTACCCCATCTGGAGCAACGTCCAAAGTCCATACTTTGTTGGTGTACATGGACTCCATTTCGGTCCGCATTGCATCCAGCCATTTTACCGAGTCAACGCTCTGAATGGCCTTCTGGAAGCTAGTCGGCTCATCACTATCAATGATGTAATCCTCTCTATCCTCGTCTATGAGAAAACCGTAGTATCTCTCGAGCGGATGAGACTGCTTACTACTCCTGTGGAGCGGCGTAGGAATGTCCTGTTCTTTCGAACCCTTTGGTTCTACTAAGCTTTCAGTAATGGCTTGTGGTTCTGGAATTTCTTCCAGTTCTATTGCGCTCCCACTTATCTGATTTTCCAAAAACTCAGTTTCCAAGAAGTGGGCATGACGAGAAACAAAAACCTTTTGTTCCTCTTCGCAATAGAAGAAATATCCCTTGGAGTTCTTTGGATATCCCACAAACTTGCACTGTACAGAGCGTGCCTCGAGTTTGTCCGCATGCTGCTTTTTTACAAAAGCTGGACATCCCCATGTCTTAATGTGCTTAAGATAGGGTTTCTTCCTACACCACATCTGATATGGTGTGGTAGGCACAGTCTTAGTTGGAACTCGGTTCAAAAGGTATGCAGCTGATTCTAGTGCATATCCCCAGAATGATCGCGTCAACTTAGCATTACTCATCATGTAACGTACCATATCCAATAGGGTTCGGTTCCGTCTCTCTGATACACCGTTATGTTGCGGAGTGTATGAAGGAGTAAGCTGAGAGAGAATTCCATTCTCTTTTAGGTAATCCAGGAACTCGGCACTCAAGTATTCACCACCTCGATCAGATCTCAGTGTCTTGATACTTTTGCCGGTTTGTTTTTGTACTTCATTCTTGTATTCCTGGAATTTTTCAAAGGCTTCAGATTTATGTTTCATTAAGAAGACATATCCGTACCTTGAAAAGTCATCCGTAAAAGTAATGAAGTAGGAAAAACCGCTTCGCGCATGTGTAGACATTGGACCGCACACGTAGCTGTGTACGAGTCCCAAGAGCTCGCTCGCTCTTACTCCGTGTCCAGTGAACGGAGTCTTTGTCATCTTTCCTTTGAGACAGGATTGACAAGTTGCATATGATTGATATTCGAACGGATCCAAATATCCTTCTGTATGCAACTTCGTCAACCTTCTCTCATTGATGTGACCCAGTCTACAATGCCATAAGAAAGCATGATTGATTTCTGGAGACTTTCTTTTGTGTGTATTCTGGACATTGAAAATCTGTGGTTGGTTTAATACGTATATACCATTGCTTAATATACCTGACCCAATCAAAACTTGATTAAGGTGAATGTTCACAACATTGCTTACAAATGCAAATTCATAACCTTCTTTAGATAATAAAGATACAGATATGATATTACAAGTTGCATTGGGTACAAAATAACAATCACGTAAAACCAAAACATGTCCATCTGACATTCCCAAGTGATAGTCCCCCACGGACTCAACATCCATGCCAGCTTCGTTTGCAACTCTGAGGGTCATATCACCTGCCTTCAAAACCCTACGCTTTTTCATTGCCTGCATGGAATTACAGATATGAGATCCTGATCCGGTATCCAATACCTAGGAAGTAGAGTTTATTGATAGACAATTTTCAATAACATACACACCTGAAGCCGAAGCCGTAACTTGCTTCGGGTCCTGGTTTTTGGCTTTCCAAGCCCTGCAATCCCTTTTCTAGTGTCCACTCTTGTGACAGTAAAAGCACTCTTCCTTCCACACAAGCTTTCCCGCTATCTTTGTTGCCTTTGCCTTTCCCTTCGTATCCACTTTACTAACACTGCCCCTTGGTTTGGTGGGGGTTTTCTTCTTCTATCCCTTGGCTTTCGTCTTGGACCTAGAAGAGGAAGATTCTCCTACAAACAAAGTGGATGTTTCCCTACCTTTCTGTAGGGTGCCCTCTGCACTCCTCAGCATGTTGAGGAGTTCTGAAAGATCAACTTCTTTTTCTTGCAAGTTGAAGTTCAGGATAAACTGGGCGTAAGTGGAAGGAAGGGACTGGAGAATCAAGTCCGTGTAGAGCTCGTTCTCTAATGTGGTCCCAAGGTCCGCGAGTTCCTCAATGAAGCCAATCATCTTAAGCACGTGTTCCGCTACCGATGATCCGACGGCCAATCTCGCCGAAAACAGCTTTTTCGAGACTTTGTATCTGGCGATACGGGATTGCTCTCCATACAGTTCTTTTGTATGGAGAAATATGGATTCAAGGTCCATATTCTCGTGCCTCCTCTGATGTTCATTGTCCATAGAGGCAAGTATGAGGCACTTGGCCTTCGCGCAGTCGATCTCCCAGGTCTTACGGATTTCCTTATCCGCGACGCTGGTTTTGGGACCTGGGACAGGGGGAGCTTTGGTGGTAAGGAGATACCCCAACTTGTCATAAGTGATTGCCATTTTGACATTCCTGAGCCAATCATTGTAGTTTGGCCCTATCAGTATGTTTTTATCTAGTAGTAACTTAAGTCTGGTGATGATGTTTGGTCGCTGCAATTAGGAGAGAGAGAAGAAACACTTTAGCATGATGCTCTTGTAAGTTTAGAGTGGTTTTTAGTTTTTCTAAACAGGACGGCTCCCACCGTCTCTCGAATCCCTCCTCAAACCAAAATGGAAGAATTAGTCGGGATCAATCTCACCGTACAATACTTGCTTAACCGTTCAGCCAGGCCAGTGTTGGTACTTCGAGGGAGGTTTTCCAACGCTTTCGCGAAGTTCCTTAATTAAATAACCTCTTTTCCCTGTGGGCGTAGCCCCGCTAACACCTTTCTAGACACCTACTTGGTTTATAGCATTGATAGTTAAGTGAGAAAGTTCCGGAGGAGTAGCATATACTCACAGTAGGATCGGGATCCAAATATCATCGCGTGACAAAACTGAAGGAATGTCACGACCCGCAGGGTACAGAACGTGACTGGCACTTAGGTTTATGAAACGTCTAAAGACGTCCGTAAAATAAGTAAGCCAAAGCCCAGAAAACAAAACCAATTAAGCAAAAGAGTGAAGAAAACCCAATCAATTGAAAGCGAGTTTATCAAATAAGTCATGTAAAACCCTTTTTAAAAACAATACCAATTTTTCCGAAAATTTCGGCAGAGTCTCCTTTGTAAATACTGGCCCCCAAAATGGGTAACAAGAATAAATATGAATCCAACAAAATAGGGCATCCCCAAGCGGGAGCTAGCTCTTCGCCACAAGGCGGTCACAAATCCCACGCAATATAAAGCAACAACATGCGAAAATAAACATAAGGAAGCATGAGAAAAGCAGCATGTCGGCTCAAGTGAGCTCGACCCCAAAATACAGCATAAAAGTCCACAAACCTCACAGTCTCATCTCTAGGTCAATATACAATAATACTGGTAGATACAGTAGATGGAGTGCTCTAGATACAAAGAATATACAAGGTGGTGCAAAAATAATAATAACCCACCTAAGAGCAAAACCTCGGGTCCAGGCAAGAGAGCAAAAGAACAAGTGCGCCCGCCGCTACTGTACTGATGGAGCGGACCTGCAAAAGGCTGTGGCACAACGGGGGTGAGTTGCCAACTCGTGAGTAATAAATAACATCTACAAAGGCCATCGTATGCATGCACACAAGCATCCTAGCATCTAAAATACAGGTATGACTGGATGCACTAGCAGGTGTGTATACAACATCAGTGTACTAATATGTATGCAACATGAATATCTGAGGTCTCAATAGGTATATATAAGAAACATTTTATCCCTTTTTGTTTTTGAAACTCTTTTAGAATGCCAGCATAATACTCAAAGAATCGACGAGAACCGGTGTCCAGCAACGACACCTAAAAGCTGTCTCAAATCTCATAAATCCATGTCATAGTGTCTCTGGCCTCAGCCATCCGGCTGACCCATCTCAATATCAATATCCCATCCTCTCGCGGCCCCGGTCGGTATCCTCTGGATATCCGCCGTGCCCAATGAAGTCACCGGTAGGTAATCCGTCCCCTGCCAGGCTCATCGTCAGCACCACGAGCTTCTTGCCCCGGGGTACCCTACCGGGCCCACCATGTACCCGAGACGGTTCATCCAACTCCTCGAAACGGGTCTCAAAAACCACAGCAAACTCATGGTGGACGACACTTACATCACTAGAAAACCGCAATTTACATGTTTTAAAAATATAATAAGTTTAGAAATTTTGCGGCTTTCCCCAGAAATCCAGAAATATCATAAAATCTCAAGAAATCCTCATAAGTGCATATATCAATGATAATGAATGCATATGGTATCAATAATCAAATTGCGATGTGTGATTAATAGATTAGGCATGAACAATTAATATGATGAAGTACATGCACATGAATAGCAATCATACGGTTTCATTTTAAGGAATTAAAGGCAATAGCACAAGTTTAAGTATCAATTAGTAAAAGGTTTAAATTTAAAGGTTATCTAGTGTGGTGGCATGGCAATTACCAGGGTGTGTGTGTAAGCATGAATAGTGCTCGTGCTGCATATAAAAACCTTGGCAATGGTGCAGGTGTCCTAGAGAATGGTTTCGCATATGTATGTCAATATAATGCATGGATGCAGCAAATAATCATATAAGTATTTCACCCCTAATTACTAACATCACTAAGAATCTTGTAAGTTACTAAAACTATCGGGCGGCTTGCGCCATCCAACGATAGTCCCCCGTAGATGTTACATCTACTCACCGGAATCCCTGGCTAGCTGTGTCCAATCACCGCTTTCCCCTTTCGTGCCGCGTCTGACGTCTCCGCGACCGAACCTGGAATTTACATCAATACCAAACATAGGGTTACATATCAAGAACGACGCAAAACCTAAACGAAACTACTAATGTTCACTAGCTAGGTACAACGTGCGCAGGGTGCGCGGAACATACGCGAAAATCGCAAAAACTGCCAAAAATCGCCGATTTGGTCGCCCGGGAAAACTAAAACCCGACTACCCAAAAATCCGCACTCACGCATCCTAAACGTCATAGGAGATGCTAAAAATATCCCCAAGGTAACACAAATAATTCACCATTTAATTTTAATAAAAACCTAGTAAGCACAAAACTTGCAATTTTGGTGCAAATATCGAAAATTAGCGATAAGGTTATCACAATCCAACACAAATATCCAACCACACAACTAGTTAGCCACAATCACATAAATTCAACTCATTTATCATGCTTCAAAACCCATTTTCCATACATAAACCCTTTCTTGAATTTCCTAAAACAACAATTTACAACCAAAATCACACTTTTAAAATTTAGTAAATTAGCATAGTTTAAAGACCACATAACAAGGTAACCTCTTAGATTAGGTTGTGTAGGAACTAGATAGCAAAATAATTTAATTAACCTAATAATGGTTTCAAGAACCCTAGTTTAATTTTTCAACCAAAACCTAAGAAAAAAACTAGATTAGAACTACACTAAATTAACACTACCACAATTTAACTTAAGAAACTTAATCAAAAGAATTTAATTAGCAAGAAATTATACCTCAACTAGAGATCTAGCAAGAATAACTTTGCTTCAAATGATGGCCTCAAAGCATCAAGATCCAAGCTAGGGAGGTGAAGGAAAAGAAAGATGAAGGATGGGTTTAATTTGTAAGCTTTAAATTGCAATTTTGTTGAATTAAACTTGAAGAATTTTGAAGAAAATGAAAAGAAAAGAGATGAAGTGGAGGGGGAGCAGGTTTCGGCAAGAGAAGAGGGAAGGGGAGGGTGTGGGTGTGTGGGAAAAGTCATTAGTCAACTCCCCCAAAAGTCAAAGCACCATACTTCAACAACTATATTTAAAATAAATTCAAAAACAAACCAATTCAACACATGAAAGAAAATCAAGGTTAGGCCAGAAATTTCTGGACCTGATCAAGGTGGGGCTGTCCTAGGGCTGAGGGAAGAGAGAGAGGGGTTTTACAAAAGAAATTTTAAGCAAAAAGACCCCCTACAAGTCAAAAATTGCAAGTTTTAGCTTAAAATTCAATAAATTCGTTTCCTATCATAAAAATTTGTTAAAAATCAAAGTAAAATACAAAAAATTTATGTTACAACTAGATTTTAATTAACATAATTTTAAAGATTAAAATTAGCCCGGAAAAATTTGTATTTATCGCTAATTTAATGTATTTTCTTACCGGCTTAAAATAATATTAAAAAATTGAAAAATTAGGGAAAATTTTTAAACGACCAGAATTTCATAAGTAACTCATTAGCTACTAAAAACAAGCAATTACCTATCCATTTTAGGTATAATTAGTCCTAAACTGCAAAATAACGAGAAAGACGGTTTTCAGAAAAATACCGAATTTTCACCGAATTTCAGGAAAACACCAAAACGACTTTTCAAGGCGCTACAATCTTCCCCCCCTAAAGAAATTCGGTCCCCGAATTTAAAAATATAACTACGCGTACCTTCAAAGAGATGGGGATATTTCTTCCTCATCTCGCCCTCGGTCTCCCAGGTAACCTCCTCGCTGCTCGGGCTACGCCAAAGGACCTTGACGGTTGGTATAATCTTCGACCTCAACTTCTTCACCTGCCGATCCAGGATGGCCACCGGCTGCTCTGCAAAAGAAAGGTCGCGCTCTAGCTAGACTGTCAGGTGCTGAATCGCATGCGAAGGGTCGTGAAGGTACTTGTGGAGCATCGAAACATGGAAGACGGGGTGAACATCGGGAAAGCTGGGAGGAAGAGCCAAACGATATGCAACAGCGCCGACACGCTCGAGGATCTCGAAGGGACCTACGAATCTAGGGCTAAGCTTCCCCTTTCGCCCAAAACGCATCACGCCCTTCATCGGAGAGACTTTCAGAAAAACATGGTCGCCAACTGCGAACTCTAATCTGCGACGGCGCCTGTCTGCATAGGATTTCTGTCTGCTCTGAGCTGCCCTCATCCGGTCTCGAATCAACTGTATCTTTGCTGTCGTCTCCTCAACAAGCTGCGGCCCCAAAATACTGCTCTCGCTGAGCTCTGTCCAACAAACGGGCGATCTGCATCTCCTCCCATACAATGCCTCGAAAGGTGCCATCTGAATAGTATCATGGAAGCTGTTGTTGTAGGAGAACTCCACTAGAGGTAAATGACGATCCCAGCTACCACCAAAGTCTAAAACGCACGCTCTGAGCATGTCCTCGAGAGTCTGAATGGTCCGCTCTGACTGTCCGTCTGTCTGCGGATGAAACGCTGTGCTGAAGCTCAAACGAGTGCCCAAAGCCTCCTGAAGTCTCTGCCAAAGTCGGCTGGTGAACTGAGTGCCTCGATCTGACACGATACAAGTCGGTACGCCATGTAGTCGCACGATCTCGTCAATATAGAGCTGAGCATACTGAGCGAAGCTGAAAGTGGTCTTCACTGGTAGGAAGTGAGCCGCTTTCGTCAATCTATCCACGATCACCCAGATGGAGTCGTACCCTCGACTGGTCCTGGGTAGACCCACAACGAAATCCATCGAAATCTGCTCCCATTTCCACTCTGGAATGGGTAATGGTTGTAGCTCTCCTGCGGGCCTCTGGTGCTCGGCCTTGACTTGCTGACAAGTCAGGCATCTCGAAACGAACTCCGCAATGTCCCTCTTTATCCCGTCCTACCAGTAGGTCTCTCTCATATCATGGTACATCTTGGTGGAACCGGGGTGGACACTATACACTGATCGGTGTGCCTCCTCAAGAATGTCGCGCCGCAATCGATCAGCATCTGGTACGCACAGTCTAGATCCATATCGTAAAATCCCCTGATCGTCAACCACGAACTCGGAAAATCTGTCCTGTCCCATCTGTGCCATGATCTCTGAGCAACGGTCGTCACTGCGCTGTGCCTCATATATACGGTCAAGCAACTGTGGGCGTGCACGAACATGCGCGAGCTGTCCCCCTGTCTGAGTGAACTCGAACTCAACTCGGCTGTCGCATAACATCTGCCAATCTGCTGACGACTGCCTGTGCACTGCGCGCAAAAAGGATAGACTACCCCCGGGCCTCCTACTCAACGCATCTGCCACCACATTCGCCTTGCCTGGGTGATATAAGATCTCGCAGTCGTAGTCTTTCACCAACTCCATCCAATGACGCTGTCTGAGGTTCAGGTCTCGCTGCTGAAATATGTACTTTAAGCTCTTGTGATCGGTGAATATCTGACACGACTCGCCGTATAGGTAATGTCGCCAAATATTCAGTGCAAAGACCACTGCAGCCATCTCCAAATCATGAGTGGGGTAGTTCTGTTCATGCTTCTTCAACTGCCGAGAAGCATAAGCGATCACCCGGCCATGCTGCATCAATACGCATCCTAATCCCACTCGCGAAGCATCACAGTAGACAACAAATCCGCCTGATCCCGAAGGCAAAGATAATACCGGCGCCGTAGTCAAGCAAGTCCGTAGCTGCTGAAAACTGCGCTCGCACTCCTCTGTCCAGACGAAAGGAACTCCCTTCCGGGTCAAACCGGTCAACGGTGCAGCTATACGGGAGAAGTCCTGAACAAAACGCCTGTAGTAGCCCGCCAGGCCTAGAAAACTACGGATCTCAGTAACCGATGTAGGTCGGGGCCACTGCTGAACAGCCTCAATCTTCTTCGGGTCCACACAAATGCCGTCTCTCGTAACCACGTGACCCAAGAATCCGACGCTGTCCAGACAGAATGCACACTTGGAGAACTTTGCGAACAGCTGGTGCTCCCTCAGAGTCTGTAACGTAATCCGCAAGTGCTGCTCGTGCTCCTCTCTGCTCCGGGAGTACACCAAGATATCGTCGATAAACACGATGATGAACAAGTCAAGATACGGCCTGAATGTATGGTTTATCAAATCCATGAATGCTGCTGGGGAGTTGGTGAGTCCGAACGACATCACCAAAAACTCGTAGTGGCCATAGCGCGTGCGGAAAGCTGTCCTCGGTATATCCTCCTGTCGAACTCGCAGCTGATGGTATCCTGATCGCAAGTCGATCCTCGAAAAATACCCAGCACCCTGAAGCTGGTCGAACAAATCATCAATGCGCGGCAACGGATATCTGTTCCGAACGGTAACTTTGTTCAGCTGGCGGTAGTCGATACATAAGCGCAAACTTCCATCCTTCTTCTTGACAAACAGGACCGGAGCACCCCACGGAGAAACACTCGGTCGAATAAGCCCCTTATCTAACAAATCCTGCAACTGTTCCTTCAGCTCTCGAAGCTCTGCCGGGGCCATCCGATAAGGCGGTATAGAAATAGGTCCCGAGCCGGGAATCAAATCAATGCAGAACTCAACATCGCACTCAGGCGGTAACCCAGGTAGCTCATCAGGGAAAACATCAGGGAACTCACAAACTACCGGGACCCGGTCCAACGGAACCTCTGCAGCTCGAGTATCACAAATATACGCTAAGAATCCCTGACATCCCTTCCGCAAGAGCTGACCAGCGTGAAGAGACGAAATTAAGCTGGGAAGGATGACACTGCGGTCTCCCTGAATAACAAGGACTGGCTCTCCCGGAAATCTAAATATGACTGCCTTCTCACGGCAGTCCACCGAAGCATAACAACTGGCTAGCCAATCCATGCCTAGAAGCACATCAAATTCCAACATATCGAGGAGAATCAAATCAACCGATGCATCCCTCTCCCCGATACGAACGGAACACAATCAAAATACAAACCGAGCGACAAACGACTCGCCTACCGGAGTAACAACAACAAGCGGATGATCTAACGACGATGACTCACGGCCCAACATCGGTGCAAAGTGTGTAGATACGTACGAATGTGTGGAACCTGGGTCGAATAATACCCGTGCATCGAAAGAACAAACTGGCAAGGTACCTGTCACAACGGCATTGGATGCCTGCGCATCCTGCGGTGTCAAAGCAAAAGCTCGGGCCTGTCCTCCACCGATAGCAGGCTGACCTCGACCTCAGCCTCTGCCTCCTCGTCCTCTCTGAACAGGACCGCCGCGTCCACGGCCTCTGGGTGCACCTAACTGGCGTGGAGCATCGCCGGTGGTAGGAAGTAGGGCTCTCTGTGGAGGGGGTGGCGATGGTGGCAGGGTCACATGCGGAACTGTCGCTGCTCCCTGTCATCTCGCCGGACAGTCTCTGACAAGATGGTGCAAACTCCCGCACCCAAAACACCCTGGCGACGGCTGCTGCCCCTGTGGATAAGAACCATATAACTGTCCCCGCCCAAATCCTCTGCCAGGCCTATCTCTCGGAAAGAATCTGGCGCGCTGCCTCTGAGACGGTACCTCGGTGCGAATCCTCTTCGGCCCAGAAACGGCCGAAGTCTGTGATATGCGTGCCTCCATCCGCAATGCCGTATCCATAGCAGCTGAATAAGTGTCGTAGTGCTGGGCGCCAATGGCAAGATATAGCTGGGCATCAAGTCCCTGTACGAACCTCTTCACCATTTTCTCCTCGGTATCCACCAAATACTGAGCGTATCGGGATAACTGTGTAAACTGGATGTCATACTCAGACACCGTCATCCCAGGTGTCTTGACTAAGGCCTCGAAGCTACGAGCTCTGGCGTCACGAACGCTCTCTGGAAGGAAACGGGCTAGAAAGACCGCTGTAAACTCGACCCAAGTCATAGGCGGCAGACCTGCAGCTCGACCTCTCAAGACTGACTCCCACCATGTCTGCACGAGACCCTCTAGTCGGAAACTCGCAAGCTCTACCCATCGATTATCCGAACATCTCAGCGAACGGCAGATCCTGGCTAAACTGTCAAGGAACGTCTGTGGGTCCTCCGCTGCCTCGGTGCCGGTGAATACTGGAGGTCTCAGCCTCATGAAATCCTGTAGTGAAACCGGAATGGCCACGGTGGTAGTAGTAGGAGCAGGTATCATGGTCGTCTGTGATGTAGTAGGTACGTCATCCGGCCTCGGTGTACGACTGGATGCAACTAGGGATCCTACCATCTGACGTAGCTCCTGCATGCCTCCCATCATCTGTCGCAACTCCTCCATACCAGTCTCGAGACTATCCATACGGCCTGGGGAAGGTGGATCGGTCTGTCCCTGCGGCGTAGGCATACCACCCTGCTCAGTCCTAGTCTCGGACGAGCCAGCTCGAATCTCGTCTCTGGCGGCAGCCCTCTGTGCCCTCGTAGCCTTCGGCAGCATAGTGGCTGTTACAGGAAAACGGATAGTAAGAACAGTGCAATAGGATCATAGGATACAGGGAATTGAAGAAGGAATTTTCAAGCAAGTACATCCTAAAGTCACTTAGGCGGAGTACCGTATCGCAAGTATGCCACGGACATACGCACGCTACGTTACCCTGCTTCAGTCACTTACTCCATCTACCAAGGGTCATCCTACACTCAAAAGGGTAAAACCTCGCTTTGATACCAACTTTGTCACGACCCGCAGGGTACGGAACGTGACTGGCACTTAAGTTTACGAAACGTCTAAAGACGTCCGTAAAATAAGTAAGCCAAAGCCCAGAAAACAAAACCAATTAAGCAAAAGAGTGAAGAAAACCCAATCAATTGAAAGCGAGTTTATCAAATAAGTCATGTAAAACCCTTTTTAAAAACAATACCAATTTTTCCGAAAATTTCGGCAGAGTCTCCTTTGTAAATACTGGCACCCAAAATGGGTACAACAAGAATAAATATGAATCCAACAAAATAGGGCATCCCCAAGCGGGAGCTAGCTCTTCGCCACAAGGCGGTCATAAATCCCACGCAATATAAAGCAACAACATGCGAAAATAAACATAAGGAAGCATGAGAAAAGCAGCATGTCGGCTCAAGTGAGCTCGACCCCAAAATACAGCATAAAAGTCCACAAACCTCACAGTCTCATCTCTAGGTCAATATTCAATAATACTGGTAGATACAGTAGATGGAGTGCTCTAGATAAAAAGAATATACAAGGTGGTGCAAAAATAATAATAACCCACCTAAGAGCAAAACCTCGGGTCCAGGCAAGAGAGCAAAAGAACAAGTGCGCCCGTCGCTACTGTACTGATGGAGCGGACCTGCAAAAGGCTGTGGCACAATGGGGGTGAGTTGCCAACTCGTGAGTAAAAAATAACATCTACAAAGGCCATCATATGCATGCACACAAGCATCCTAGCATCTAAAATACAGGTATGACTGGATGCACTAGCAGGTGTGTATACAACATCAGTGTACTAATATGTATGCAACATGAATATCTGAGGTCTCAATAGGTATATATAAGAAATATTTTATCCCTTTTTGTTTTTGAAACTCTTTTAGAATGCCAGCATAATACTCAAAGAATCGACGAGAACCGGTGTCCAGCAACGACACCTAAAAGCTGTCTCAAATCTCATAAATCCATGTCATAGTGTCTCTGGCCTCAGCCATCCGGCTGACCGATCTCAATATCAATATCTCATCCTCTCGCGGCCCCGGTCGGTATCCTCTGGATATCCGCCGTGCCCAATGAAGTCACCGGTAGGTAATCCGTCCCCTGCCAGGCTCATCGTCAGCACCACGAGCTTCTCGCCTCGGGGTACCCTACCGGGCCCACCATGTACCCGAGACGGTTCATCCAACTCCTCGAAACGGGTCTCAAAAACCACAGCAAACTCATGGTGGACGACACTTACATCACTAGAAAACCGCAATTTACATGTTTTAAAAATATAATAAGTTTAGAAATTTTGCGGCTTTCGCCCGAAATCCAGAAATATCATAAAATCTCAAGAAATCCTCATAAGTGCATATATCAATGATAATGAATGCATATGGTATCAATAATCAAATTGCGATGTGTGATTAATAGATTAGGCATGAACAATTAATATGATGAAGTACATGCACATGAATAGCAATCCTACGGTTTCATTTTAAGGAATTAAAGGCAATAGCACAAGTTTAAGTATCAATTAGTAAAAGGTTTAAATTTAAAGGTTATCTAGTGTGGTAGCATGGCAATTACCAGGGTGTGTGTGTAAGCATGAATAGTGCTCGTGCTGCATATAAAAACCTTGGCAATGGTGCAGGTGTCCTAGAGAATGGTTTCGCATATGTATGTCAATATAATGCATGGATGCAGGAAATAATCATATAAGTATTTCACCCCTAATTACTAACATCACTAAGAATCTTGTAAGTTACTAAAACTATCGGGCGGCTTGCGCCATCCAACGATAGTCCCCCGTAGATGTTACATCTACTCACCGGAATCCCTGGCTAGCTGTGTCCAATCACCGCTTTCTCCTTTCGTGCCGCGTCTGACGTCTCCGCGACCGAACCTGGAATTTACATCAATACCAAACATAGGGTTACATATCAAGAACGACGCAAAACCCAAACGAAACTACTAATGTTCACTAGCTAGGTACAACGTGCGCAGGGTGCGCGGAACATACACGAAAATCGCAAAAACTGTCAAAAATCGCCGATTTGGTCGCCCGGCAAAACTAAAACCCGACTACCCAAAAATCCGCACTCACGCATCCTAAACGTCATAGGAGATGCTAAAAATATCCCCAAGGTAACACAAATAATTCACCATTTAATTTTAATAAAAACCTAGTAAGCACAAAACTTGCAATTTTGGTGCAAATATCGAAAATTAGCGATAAGGTTATCACAATCCAACACAAATATCCAACCACACAACTAGTTAGCCACAATCACATAAATTCAACTCATTTATCATGCTTCAAAACCCATTTTCCATACATAAACCCTTTCTTGAATTTCCTAAAACAACAATTTACAACCAAAATCACACTTTTAAAATTTAGTAAATTAGCATAGTTTAAAGACCACATAACAAGGTAACCTCTTAGATTAGGTTGTGTAGGAACTAGATTGCAAAATAATTTAATTAACCTAATAATGGTTTCAAGAACCCTAGTTTAATTTTTCAACCAAAACCTAAGAAAAAAACTAGATTAGAACTACACTAAATTAACACTACCACAATTTAACTTAAGAAACTTAATCAAAAGAATTTAATTAGTAAGAAATTATACCTCAACTAGAGATCTAGCAAGAATAACTTTGCTTCAAATGATGGCCTCAAAGCATCAAGATCCAAGCTAGGGAGGTGAAGGAAAAGAAAGATGAAGGATGGGTTTAATTTGTAAGCTTTAAATTGCAATTTTGTTGAATTAAACTTGAAGAATTTTGAAGAAAATGAAAAGAAAAGAGATGAAGTGGAGGGGGAGCAGGTTTCGGCCAGAGAAGAGGGAAGGGGAGGGTGTGGGTGTGTGGGAAAAGTCATTAGTCAACTCCCCCAAAAGTCAAAGCATCATACTTCAACAACTATATTTAAAATAAATTCAAAAACAAACCAATTCAACACATGAAAGAAAATCAAGGTGAGGCCAGAAATTTCTGTACCTGATCAAGGTGAGGCTGTCCTAGGGCTGAGGGAAGAGAGAGAGGGGTTTTACAAAAGAAATTTTATGCAAAAAGATCCCCTACAAGTCAAAAATTGCAAGTTTTAGCTTAAAATTCAATAAATTCGTTTCCTATCATAAAAATTTATTAAAAATCAAAGTAAAATACTATAAATTTATGTTACAACTAGATTTTAATTAACATAATTTTAAAGATTAAAATTAGCCCGGAAAAATTTGTATTTATCGCTAATTTAATGTATTTTCTTACCGACTTAAAATAATATTAAAAAATTGAAAAATTAGGGAAAATTTTTAAACGACCAGAATTTCATAAGTAACTCATTAGCTACTAAAAACAAGCAATTACCTATCCATTTTTAGGTATAATTAGTCCTAAACTGCAAAATAACGAGAAAGACGGTTTTCGGAAAAATACCGAATTTTCACCGAATTTCAGGAAAACACCAAAACGACTTTTCAAGACGCTACAAGGAATCCTACCAAAATCATCACACTCCAAATGGTATGCAACGCTAGCAAGTTTCAGTTTCTTTAGAAACCCCCGATGTGGATTTTTGCCCCATGCTCTTATGACCTTAACTTTGGCCAACAAATCATAAGTCACATGTCAAGTTCTATCCGTCATTCTCCAAGTTAATTTGAACCCACCCGTACCTACCCTTGACTTTGGCCAACAAGACAGTACGACTATCCCAAACCAACGCATCTATCTATGCTGCACATGAATACCCAATAGCTACCAATCACTATGCCTTGACTTTGGCCAACAAACATATCTTGAATACTATTGACTATCCATGTGAAATGACGGAGGGCTACGAATGGTTTTGGCGAAACCGTGAACGTAGTGAACTTGATATAATCGATGGAACGAGATAGCTTTTTAAAGGAGTGGCTTAAGCTCCGCGTTTAAAAGTTGTTTTTGAAAAGAAACCGAGTGGTTTTGAAAGTGTTCCAATGACTTTACTTTGGTTTATTTTCTTGCATTAATTTAATGCGTCCCATCATTTAATCCTACCATTGTAGAAAACAACGAAAATATGACGTACGCTTATGCCATCCGCATTCGCCATGGGGCCCCATCATTACCCGTTAGGTTACTTAACTAACAACAGAGCGGGGGCTGGACTAGCGCAGATGCAAAACATAAGCAACGCCTAAATAGATATCATATATAGATATTTACATTCGTCACATGCAATGATAGCCATTCCAGATCACAGATGAATACTTTGGATATACTAGGAATCCGCGATTCGTTCGAGCCTGTAACGAAAAGCGGATTACACGGTCGCGATGAATAGCCAATACCCCACCCTAGACCCCTACGGGTGCGGCAAACTACCCGCCAAATACCCGAAGTGAAGCAACCTCCCTCAACAACGTGAGTAGGCCACTCGGCACTTCAAGGTACCCGGTAGTTTGTGCACCCCCTCCTTGGGTCTATCCTAGGAGCAAAAACAGTAAAAGAAATTATACAATGGCGTCTACAAGCTCATCCCGGATGTGCGGCCATACAAATAATATTACATCAATTACAAATTACATGAATTGAAAGATAAAGAAAACTCTCATCTCACAACCCCCCGGCTATTCATCCGCGACAATCCAATGAATTCATATACACAAACCAACATCATTACAGATCACAGATATGTATAACCCCCACTAATCGACGTATAGCGATTAGCAGACGTTCAATACATATATCACATCACAGATATAACCCGTTAGCTAAAGTCTATAGAAGTTCGATCAAAATACGGATTTTTAACCACCCCAAAACACAAATTTGCTTTTGGAAAATCTGGGCAGAAAAAACATATTGTAAAAATCCTCAAATACCCTTATAAGAACACTGCAGGAAAATTGACCCACAGTCGAGTCAACTCGGCCGCGGATCCTCGGCAGGAGAAAGCTCTTGCCGCGGTTCCGCGGCGCTTTGACCGAGTTAGTGGACCAGTTTTCTCCTGTGTTCTTAAAAAACCCTGAGTCGATTTTTAGTGCAAGATTAATAAATTTTTGAACAGAAATAAAAATCGGCAGAAAGTTTACATTTCGGGCATGTTTTGTGATTTTTTCTCCGATCGAACTTCTAGTTACTTTGCTAACATGTTAGATAGTGTTTAGCTAGGCTTTGATACCACTGTAAGTCCACGTTACTCGTCCCGGTTCTTTCGGGGATGCGGAAATGGTGAAAAACGATTTTTTCGGTGGAGGTAACATGGACTCTAAAAACGGATCTTTGCTAAACAAACTATCTAACAACCTAACTAAGAGTTTAACTACTATGTTAGGGGTTATACCTTAACTTGAACTCCTTCTCTTCGACTCCTTGTGGTGGTCGGATCGGCCTCACCTCGTCGTTTCCTTGTGACGAAGATGGATCCACCCGAAAGCTTCTACCTTTGGCTCCAACCTCAATCTAGAGGAAACTAGAATACTTGGCTTGCTAGACCTTGACAACTAGGATGAGTAGAGAAGTGTTTTGGGTTTTATCTCCAAGGCAAATGGTTCTCAACACATGAGAGATTTTTTGCCTTGAGCTAGAGGAAGAGGGAGAGCAAGATGAAGAGGAGAGCTTTGATAAGATAGAGAGCAAATGATAGAAAAAACAAGAAGACTTTTTTTACGACCATTTTCTCATAATCCAAAATAATCATAATAATAATAATAATTGAGTATTATGTGATGGTTCATGTCAATGGCATTATCATTTCATACACTCATTTTGTAAAGAATAACAAGCAAGCAAAAGTCTTAGCCATGAAATGATAACCATTGTCATGATGATGGTCAACAAATCCAACCAAGTCAACCGGTCAACAAAGTCAACAAGTCAACAAAGTCAACCTTTCAACCCAACCATGGCACAATAATACTTAATTAATATTATTATTAATCATATTTCTTATTCTCATTAGGGTTTATAAAAGGTCAACAGTCAACAACCCTAATGAGAATTCTCTTCCTCCGTCTCGGTCAACCGTGCATACACACCCGCATCCGCGTTCCGGGGAACACGAATACAAACGAGATAAAACCAATCCCAAAACGTATACTAGGATCTGGCTTAAACCAAAGCCCGCTAGTAATAACTTCCCGGACACCAAACGTGCACAAGTGCGCGGATGTGACCGAACCCTGTCGCAAAACCATGCGACCTCTACTCTTTTGCCTAAAGGTGAATAGCTCTCTGTGTGGGACTCTAAAGACTCGACACTACGCTGGCAGTGGGTTTAACCACATACCGCAAGAGGCACTAGTTATGCGTAACGGCCCCCAGGTAGATGCCGATAAGAAGACTGACGAGGTGAAACCCATCTGAACTCCTACTGAGCCTGAATGTGACAGTCTCCGTACAGTCCGGTCTGTTCATTTGAGAATATCGCATGGCGGGCCTAGGGGGGCGGTAAACGTCAGTCCCCTAATAGCGGTACAAGTCATGTCGGAGTGTAGCCCAGAACACCCTGAGATAACACTGGAAACCCACCAGTATATCTCGCTTGCCCTGGCCAGGGACTTTGTGTAATGGCTCTCCTAGACACAGCGCGATATCAACCCCCAATACCGGGAGAGACGGATCCTGTTTAACCGTCACTGCCTCCTGTAAGTCCACGTTGCTCACCCCGGTGCTTACAGGGAGGCGGAAACGGCGAAAAACAATTTTTGGCGCAAAGGCAACATAGTCTAAAAGACGGATCTTTGCTAAACTACAAACTAGCAAACTACTTGAGGTTCTATCTACTATGTCATAGAGATTATACCTCATGACACCGTTCCTTCGGGTCTTTATTCCGCTGTCTGGCTCGTCCATCCACGCTCCGAGGGTCGATCCGGATCTTGATCACCTCCGCGGCCTTCTTGAGTCGAAGATGATCCACCCGAGAGATATACTCCGAGCTCCACCTCGAGCCGAGGCAACTAGGGCAACGAGATTGCTAGTCTTGATGTCCTAGGTAGTGTAGAAGAGGTAGATGGATGTGTTTGTCTATTTGGATCCTTTTTCTCTCAACACATGAGATCAAAGGAAATTTTCAAGAGGAGGAAGATGAAGGAGAACAACCATGGATCTTTCTCATTTCTTTTCAAGAGAGAGAATGAGAAATGAATTATTGTACTAGAGAGAATGAACCATGGTTGCAATAATACACCACTATCATCATTACTAATATTTTCAAGATTAAGTTGATGGCAACAATTGACTTGACCATTATCATAATCCATAAATAAAAAGAAAACCAAAGAATACTTTAGACCTCTCATGAAGGTCCAAGTCAACTTTGGTCAAATGGTCAACTAAGTCAAGTATGGTCAAATGGTCAAAGCAATTAGCCATCACATAATAATCACTAAAAAGATTAGTAAATAATGTCCCCGGCTCATAATGGTTTTGACCGAATGAACTGCCAAAAACCCTAATGAGTCCGCCTCATTATGGTTTCGACCGAATCAACTGTCAAAACCGTAATGAGGCACCTCCTTCATCTTCTCTCCTCATAATTGTGCATACACACCCGCATCCGCATTCCGTAGAATGCGAATGCACAGAAGACAAAACAAATCCTTCCGTGCAATACTAGGATCCGGCTTAAACCAAAGCCCACTAGTATTGCCTGCCCGAACAGCATATGCACACAAGTGTACGTAAGTGATCGTAGCCCTGCCGTAAAACAATACGGCCTCTACACCTTTTGCTCAGTGCAGGGAAACTCTCTGTGTGGGACTCTAAAGACTCGACATTACGCTGGCAGTGGGTTTAACCATAGACCGCAAGCGGCACAAGCTGTACGTAACGGTCCCCAGGTAGATGTCGATAAGAAGGCCGACGAGGTAAACCCATCCGAACTCCTACTGAGCCTGTATGTGACAATCTCCGTATAGTCTGGTCTGTTCATCTAAGAATATCGCATGGCGGGCCTAGGGGGTGGCAAACGTCAGTCCCCTAATAGCGGTACAAGTCGTGTCGGAGTGTAGCCCAGAACACCCTGAGATAACACTGGAAACCTACCAGTATATATCGCTTGCCCTGGCCAGGGATGACTATGTGTAATGGCTCTCCTAGACACAGCGCGATATCAACCCCCAATACCGGGAGAGACGAATCCTGTCTAACTGTCACTGCCTCCAAGTGCTTCAGGACTGCACCCAACTACTACCTGTTTGCACGACTCCTTTGAGCTGTGGTAGGGTAGTAATCAAAGAACAGTGGGAACACGCTCGAGGCGAAGTGACAGTATCAAGTCAACGGACTAAGCTGTACTCATGTCACCTGGGAACTGATAACTGACGATAGGTATAATACCAACCAACAGTTCCCGATGAGTCTTGTCCAGTGTACTCGTAACCTAACGAGCACCTGCATACTATCTCCAGTACGACGTACTAATGGCTGTGGGACAGACCATCTCCCCTGCTGGGATGAGAAGCGTATACGCTAGTCTACTCCAGAGTATCGATGCCCTGTCTCGATAGTCCTATGACTAGGGACCTGTATAAGGATGTGCTTATAGATTACCCAGACCCCACAAGTGTGACTGCCATCACAACGCTGGTAATCAAGCAAAGATCCTAAGGGCTCCACTAATATGTATATAAGCGATATGCTAAAAAAAAACACATGCACCTATTGAAGTAGAGACAAACCAAGTAGTATACTACCATTTTGAGCAAGATTGTCTATACAACTGTGAATATCCCAAGTTTCCATTAAGTAATATACAAGCTAGTATGATACAGTAATGGCCTCTAGGGCATATACACTAACAATCTCCAACTTGTACTAAGGCCATGTATTGGCGTATTGAAGACCTATCATCTCGATCAGCCGCTCGAACTGAGTCTGGGGTAGGGCCTTCGTGAGTGGATCTGCGGTGTTATCCTCCGAATTTACTCTCTTCACCTCGATCTTCCGGCGATCTGCGATCTCCCGGCGATCTGCGATCTCCCTGATCAGGTGGTACCGCCTCAAAATGTGCCTGGACTTCTGATGGGACCTGGGTTCCTGCGCTAAAGCTATAGCTCCGTTGTTGTCACAATACAGCGGTATTGGATCAACAATGGTAGGAACCACCTGAAGCTCCGTGAGGAACTTCTTCATCCAGACAGCTTCCTTTGTGGCATCGCAAGCAGCTATGTACTCCGCTTCCATAGTTGAGTCAACAACGGTTTCCTGCTTGGAACTCTTCCAGCAAACCGCCCCTCCATTGAGGGTAAAGACATAATCCGACATGGACTTAGAGTCATCCTTGTCACTCTGGAAGCTGGAGTCAGCAAAGGCCTCGATCTGGAGGTCTTTTCCGCCATATACCAAGAACATCTCCTTATTCCTTCTCAGGTACTTGAGAATGTTCTTTACTGCTATCTAGTGTTTCTCCCCTGGGTCCGACTGATACCGGCTTACAACGATCAATGCATATGCTACATCTGGTCTGGTACATAACATCGCATACATTATAGAGCCTACCGCAGATGCGTAGGGTATAGATGACATGCGAGCCCTTTTCAAGTCAGTCTTGGGAGACATCTCTTTGGAGAGGGTGATTCCGTGACAAGCCGGTAGATTACCGCGCTTGGAATCTTCCATACTGAATCGTTTTAGTATGGTGTCTATGTACCTGGACTGTGAAAGTCCCAACATCCTCTTAGATCTGTCACGATAGATCTGGATCCCCAGAATGTAGTTGGTATCGCCCAGGTCCTTCATGGAGAACCTCTGTGACAAGAATCCTTTGACTGACTGTAGCATAGGAATATCATTTCCTATTAGGAGAATGTCATTCACATACAAGACGAGGAATACCACAGTTCTCCCTACAATCTTACTGTAAATGCATGGTTCATCTGGGTTTTTGATAAAGTCAAATTCCTTGACAGTATCATCAAAGCAGATGTTCCAACTCCGCGATGCCTGCTTCAGTCCATAGATAGACTTGAGCAACTTGCACACCTTACCGCTGCTCCCACTCTGAATGAATCCCTCCGACTGATCCATATAGACGCACTCTTCTAAATTTCCATTCAGGAAAGCCGTCTTTACGTCCATCTGCCAGATTTCATAATCGTGGAAGGCAGCAATGGCAAGAAGGATCCGAATGGATTTGAGCATAGCCACTGGAGAAAAGGTCTCATCATAGTCCAAACCAGGTCGTTGACAAAAACCCTTTGCTACAAGTCTAGCTTTATAGGTTTCAACCTGCCCATCTACACCAATCTTCTTTCTGAAGATCCATTTGCAGCCTACGGGTTTTACCCCTTCTGGAGCAAAGTCCAAAGTCCAAACTTTGTTGGTGTACATGGACTCCATCTCGGTCCGCATTGCATCCAGCCATTTTACCGAGTCACCGCTCTGAATGGCTTGCTGGAAGCTAGTAGGCTCACCATAATCAATAGTGCAATCCTCTCTATCCCCGTCTATGAGAAAACCGTAGTATCTCTCGGGCGGATGAGACTGCCTACTACTCCTGCGGAGTGGCGCTGGGATGTCCGGTTCTCCTGAACCTTCTGGTTCCACTAAGGTTTTAGTAATAGCTTGTGGTTCTGGAATTTCTTCTAGTTCTATTGCGCTCTCACTTATCTGATTTTCCAAAAATTCAGTTTCCAAGAAGCGGGCATGACGAGAAACAAAAACCTTTTGTTCCTCTGCGTAATAGAAAAGATACCCCTTGGAGTTCTTTGGGTATCCCACAAACTTACACTGTACTGAACGTGCCTCGAGCTTGTCCGCATGCTGCTTTTTAACAAAAGCTGGACACCCCCATGTCTTAAAGTGTTTAAGACAGGGTTTCTTTCCACTCCACATCTGATATGGTGTGGTAGGCACTGACATAGTAGGAACTTGGTTCAAAAGATATGCAGCTGTTTCAAGTGCATAACTCCAGAAGGATCGCGGTAACTCAGCCTTACTCATCATGGAACGAACCATATCCAATAGGGTTCGATTCCGCCTTTCCGATACACCGTTGTGTTGTGGTGTGTATGGAGGAGTAAGCTGAGAGAGAATTCCATTCTCTTTTAAGTAGCCCAGAAACTCGGCACTCAAGTATTCTATGTAAGTGCACAGCGGCGCCCCGGCCGTCAATCCGACGTCGGAATGCAGAAACGAAACTTTTTACGAACTTGTAAACCAGCACCACCGCGCACTATAAACCCAGATCGGGCCATTAATCTAGTCTTAGCTAACTAAAGAACGGGTAGAGAGATATACCGAGCGATCCGTGTCCTTCGGTCTTCTCGTCGTCGTCCCGATCTCCCCGCGGAATCTCCGGTCTTCAACTCCTCGTCGGAAGGGCACCACTTCGCCGGCTTCTTTTACGGGCTCCCACCTCAGGACTGAGGCAACTCTGGCACGAAGTTGGCGAGCCGACGTGCCCAAGGATTGCTGTAGAATACGTGTAGTGCTCTATGTCTCATTTTGGGGTTTGAGGAAGTTGCCTTTGGTGGAGGAAATGAACTATGGAATTTTGTGATGAACTTGGGGATTTTTGCAAGCATGAGAGAACCAAAAATCCCCCACACAAAAAATGGGCAACCCCCTCTCCTTGGCCGGCCATGGCATGAGGAAGAGAATAGAGTGAGAGAATGAGGGGAGTCACACTAATCCAAGGGAGAGGAAGAGAAAATGCTATCATGCATGAGAGAGAAAAAGATGTGATGATGATGAATTATCATCACAACCAAAGCCTCACTCCAAATCAACCATCATGAACCCAAAGTCAATCAATAATGAAGTCAAGGAAGTCAAGGGATGGTGCAACCATCATGAAACCATCATGATGCAACTACTTGCAAAAACAACCCTCCAAAATGCTTATTCGCACAAATGCAAATAAGCCCTCCTCCACCAATCTTCAGCCAATGAAAGATAAAAAGAAATATGGCCGAAACGGAAAAAAAACTGGCAACTCCAGAAAACTGATCCCGTAATAAATTACAGGAAAACCCCGCTACTGTATATACATACCTGCATTTGTATTGCGACTGAATACAAATGCAATGAGACAAATCTACACTGTACAATACTAGGATCCGGCTTAAACCAAAGCTCGCTAGTATTAACTGTCCGATCATGATCCGTGCAATACCGCATGTATCTGATCGAACCCTGCCATATCTCCATATGGCCTCTACAGCGTTTCGCCCGAAACTTGAGCAACTGTCTGTGGGGGACTCTAAAGACTCATCAATACTATGGCTGTGGATTTAACCACTAGCACGTCAGAGATATTAGCCATACGTGACTGGCTACCAGCTATTGACAAAAAGGTGTTGCGCCACGGCAGCGCCCCGGCCGTCTACTCGAGGCCAAAATGCGGAATCAAAATTTTTCTTAACTTTAAACCGGCGCTACCGCGGACAATAAAACCCGGATCATAACCATTAACCTAATCCTAGCTAACAAGAGAAGGGAAGAGAGTTATACCAAGCGATCCGTGTCCTTCGGTCTTCGTCTCCACTCCGATCTCCCGCGGAATCTCCGTCCGTCACGTCCTCGTCGGAAAGGGCACTGATTAGTCGAAAATATTGCATATTTTAGCTGGCAATTTCCTCATCATTTGGATTCATATAGAAGTGTTCGGCATTCATATTTCACATATTAGCAAAACTGTCGCAAAATATCAGATTACATGTGTTAGACCCTAAAACTGGCACTATAAAGGAAATTGACCACATTTCATGGCATCGCATCATCCCTATATTGCGCAACACTTGTTTTGAGATCTGTGCAGGGAAACCCAGAAGAAAAGTCAAATTCTTACAGGGTACCGATCAAACATGACGCCAACTCAATAATTTCAGTTCTGGAAGCAATCCAAAAGGCAAAATACAATTCAACATATCAGATAAAGCTACAAATATCAACCCAAGACAACACCAGAAAGATGCAGCCCCAAGGAGTCTACTTGACCGCGGAACCGCGGCCTAAGCCGCCTTGTACCGCGGTTCCGCGGCGGCCTTGCCACTTCAGCCATCCAATTTTGCTGCATAATGTTTCTCTCAGGGCCCACACTTCAGCAAGACACTACATTTTCCAGAAGAATCTAGATACTTCTGCCAGATCAGCAAGCTTTGGGATCAACACTAAACTAGCCTTGTATTCTAGAAACTTCTCCCTAAACCCCAGCTTAAACCTAAGCTAAGCCTAACTAACTACTTCTAGAAGTCTTTCAACAAACTTTTGGAGGGAACTTCTCAAGGCTTAGGGTTTGGGTGATCTATAAATAAGACCCTAGGCTCATTTGTAAATTATTATGGACTTGATCTTTTGACTTGTTCATTTTAGTAGCCAATTTAGATCCATTCACTCTCTTTCTTCATCTTCTTCTTCCACAAGTCTAGTGAGAAGGCATGTGTGAAACCCTAACCCTAATTCCAATCAAAAGCCAAGATCCCGAGTACCCTATCAAGCAAGAAGCCTTGCAACCTTTTATGAGCCGAGCCGTTCTTCAACAGAGCAAGTGGTCCAAGCCGACCCGCGACTCACGGAGCCGAGCGAAGCCAAGTCGACAATTTAGTTCTTCCTCTTGTAGTTCTTGAGCGACTGTAATCAAATTGTTGATATAAATAAAAGGTGATATTCTTTTATCTTGTTTTCTTTAAATTCGTGCATCATGATTCAATCTAAATTTCTACTTGTAATTCTTGTTGTAATGTTTGAGTAATACTCCGCTCGTCGAGGAGTCGAAACGATCAATAGAATGATGATGTAATATATCTTAAATCGATTCTTGAGTCCTACGAGTTTTGTAAACCCTAGCAAGTTCAAGAATCGACGACCCAATTCGTTGCGATGCTTTCTTGATTGATATCGCTCGAGATTGGGGAGTTACGATCGTTTCTTGAAATTGCTAGAGGCTAGAATGTGAATGATATCAACGAAAGAACAAGGGTTAAATGATGAAACCCTAGTTTCATCAAGAAAGCCCTAACTCTCGTCGATCATCATCGATCTAGTATTGTTCATCACAGAATACTGCATTTTATACCGCCCATTCTTACGCTCGGTTGTTTATAGGTAGGTGCTTTTAATCCGTGTTTGTTACATATTTGCAGGATACAGGTTCTCGGTTCTAAAACGGTGAAATTCATGGAAAACACGACAAAATCCGGGTTCCTGCCAACCACTGAGAAAACACGGTCTCCGCTCGTCATCCGTATGTTGCCAGATACCGGTTTAGGAAGACAAAATGTCAAATCAATGTCACCTTCATGCACAAGGCTCAATGGCAACAACAAGTTCCAAGAAATCTACGCGGAGCTCGAGGCAATCATGACAAAAGCATCCACAAAAGTCCACCTTTCCTCAACAGAAATTCTGGAAGAAATGTGAATGTATTTTCAGAAAATATATGTACCACACTGAAGAGGACAACAAACTAGGGACCCCGACCAAAGCCCACAGCCCAACACCACTAAAGGGCCGCGGATCCGCGGCCAATAGGGGGTATTGGCCGCGGATCCGCGGCCGTACAGGGGCCACAGGCAGAGAAATTTGGGGGGTATTTGTGTCTTTGTATATGTGTTCTGATGGTTGCCTTAGATCTTCATCTCCCTGCCTATAAATACAGCAGAACTGAGCTCAACCAAGGGTCATTCTTTGTTCTCCATTCTTTTGTAGTTTTAGTTCTTTTTCTTCTTCTTCTTCATTCTTTTTCCATGAAAATTGTAGTGAGAGCTTTTTGAGTGGGAGATTAATGAAGATGAGGGTTTTGTATCATTCTCTTTTGATTCTTCTTCCCCTTGAGATTCTTGCATTCTCTTGATCATTCAACCTCTTCATTGAGCTTGAATGGTTAAGGGTTAGTTATTGATCTCAAGGGTCGTATTTTCTCACGGAATTAGCGCTTCAATTCACATGCGTTCTCTACCCTTCTCTTGATCTTGCAACCTCTTGATTGAGCTTGCAAGTTTAAGGGTTGGCTATTGATCCCATGCTTGTCTTGAGTTCTACTTTCTTGTTCTTTTTATTGTTTATTTATTACTTGCATTTTTCATTCTTGCTTTACTTACTTGCAATTTAATTCCATGCACTTTAATTACTTGTAATCTTTTCTTTTCTTTTCTTTGTTCTTTTCTTTTGCTCTCTTTTGTTCATTTTGTGAATGAATGTAATTATTATTGTTAAGAAGAAATACGATATTATAAGTTAAAGATTTTCTTTTCTCTTTTCCTTTTCCCGTTATTTTCCATTGAACTCCGCCCAAACCATACGCAAGCGCTCCGTTAGGCACCCTACCCTGACAAGGTAACGGTGATTCCTAACCGCGACCGGTTGCGTTCGGTTTGGCCGAAGGCGAAAGCAAGAGACAAGAACGGAAGGACAAGGGTAAATAAGCCGTATTCCACGAATACCGCGCTTAAATCCCCTAATCCACGTTGTTGCCGATTGCTTAGCTTCAATTGGTCAAGACTCGACTTAAAGGTTTTGAGTACGGATTGCTTTAGCTTATAATCTCGTATCTTTTCTTAACAACTTTATATTTGCAAATAACACATAGGTTAGTCTGAACAAACATACAGATTCTTTATTGACTCGTCTAAGACAAGAAAGGACATAACAACCATCTCCCTGTGGATCGACCCGTGCTCAACCGGCTAGCTGCATAGCGACACCGTCCTGATCGCGGTTATCTTTAATTCTTTCAATCAAATGGCGCCGTTGCCGGGGAGACGGTAGCGTATTTTCTTTCTTGTTATTCGGGTTAATATTCTTTTGTATATATAAAAAAAATAAAAAATAAATAAAAATCTTTTTGTTATTTTTGATAATTTTTGTGGGCAAGTTTGCGGATTTTTGCGTATTTGCAAACTGCAATTGTGGGGAGCAAAGTGCACATTCAAAGTTAAGGTGCTTACGAAGTACAGTGCCAAAGATCCGGGTAGTTTGACCCGCACAAGCGAACTTTTCAAGCTTACCGGATTTGATTCAACGGGGGTTTCCTAACCCAAAACTTAACGGTACGTACTTTACTAACACCTTCTTCTCAAATCTGACGCTTCCAATATACTATTTTTTTGCAGGATTCTTTGCAAGTTCGCTAGCAAACGCTAAAAATTGACTAACCCGTATTTGTTGCAGCGCCGCGCTTAAACTAAAAAACGATTGTTTGATTCTTTATAGAATTTTTTGAATTGCGCATTGCATACATTAATACGGACTTAAGGGCAAGCGAACCCCACAATATACGGTAAAGGATTTCATCACCTTTTCCGTGGCCCACAAATCACGAACTTGAGCATAACGTTTACCCGCACAAAATTTAAAAGAAACTAGACTTTAAGCCTTAAGGACTTCGCGCTCACTAGGAGAAGTTAACTGTGTTTAGAACCTTGCTTAACGGTATATTGTTTACGGGGTGTCTAGGAAAGTGTTAACGGCGAAACCGCCAAAAGAGAAAGGGTTATTTAATTAAGGAACTTCGCGAAAGCGTTGGAAAACCTCCCCTTATCTCTGCACTTACCTGGCCTCGTGATCAGTGTATCTTGAGCCTGTTTCTCGACATAGTTTTACTTCGATAATCAAGTTCTGGAGCAGGTCTAGTTGACCTAGGTGAACCCTAGAATGATTAGGTGTGTGGTATTTTTGTGTCGTGATTGTTTTTTTGTCCATATTCCTTTTTGTGTATACTTCATTCTTTTGTTAATATACTAAAAAATAAAAAAATAAAAAAAATATCACATTCTTTTTCCCCTCCTTTTCTCTACCTTTCTTTCTCTCTCTTCATATCATGGGTACTCCACGTCGCAAAACTCTTGCCGAACTTTGGTACCCACAACCAGACATAACTTCTTACGGTTCTTGTTTTGGTCGAACTTCGAACGATCCCTCCATGCCCAAAATTTCTTTGAAAGATTGGATAGACGCGTCTAGGACGAACAACTGGACCCCGCAATCCACTTCGTATCAACCATTTCAAACATTCACACCTTCTTGCATTGATACCCCTTTTGAAAATCCAGTTGTAACCCCGAGACCTATGTCTATTGCTGAACGTATTGAACAATCTCGTAGCCGATCTTTCACTCCTTTCACCACTACAAATTCTTGGGATCAACAATTCCATTCACCTTCTTATCCCACTGTTGATCCCACTCCTGTCCAGCCATTCAATTCCTACCAGTCCTACCCAACTTTTACACCTTCCCTAGACATTGTATCAGAACCGCCATTTGGGAGTTTTCAATATCCAAACAACTTTGAATCTTTTACTGCAACCCCTTCATAACCAATGTCTAGTCTAGAACAGTCGTTGGAAGACTTTAGGGTAGCGTCAAGCCAACAGATGATGGATTTGAATGCGTCCATGGCCGCCCTCATGCAACCTGGTGATCCGGTAGCTAGTTTTCAACTAGCTCCAACTTTTTCAATGTATGATGAGGCGGCAGGACAGGCTGTGAATTTGAGTGGAGAGAGTGAGATGTACCCCCTTCCAAATCAAACCTACCCGTCTCAAATTGAATCCCACAACTCCTGTTTTGAAAGTCTATCGAGTATCCCACATGATTTATCAATTGAAGATAGAATGAAGAATGAGTTGTGCGACTTTGTGGTGTTTGATTTGCCCGATTGTGAAGGGTCCCTTCCAAGTGAAACCGTACCCAATCCTTTTGACCTCTACACCTATATCTTAGAACCAGAATCGATTAATATCCATGCTTTTGATGAGGTATCAGAGAATTTTGATTTTCACTTGATTGAGGATATTGACGCTGGGGATATTTTGGATGATGAACCAGTAGATTTGGCTAAGGTTGTCTCTTCAAATCATCATCCCGAGTCTTTAACTGTTTTTCCCGAACTTCATATGCGTCTTGATATTAATGATAAAGGCATGGATGAGATAAATTTTGAGGAGAATATTGAGGATAGTTTTGAGGATGAAACAGTTTTAATTGATGATTCGGATTTTCCAATTCATCCTGTTCCTTTCATTGACTGTGTGCACCCTCCCGAAACCCTAACCGATGCCCCTCCTCGATCACTTCCCTCCATCCTTTCCATCGTTCCGACCTTGCAAGAACCCGTCTCACTTACATTTCATATGTCTGGTTTACCAAGTTCGGCGTACCCATGGTTTCTTATGAATCTTGAGGGATTCGACCCAATTTCTCGACGAGTAAATATATTAGCACTATCACTTTTCACACATCGCTCATCACAAATTGTGCTAATCTATTTACTCCATTTGCACCCTCAAGTTCGTATTCCACTTCTTTTTCCCTTCCGCCATTCTTCTTCCTCTCATATACCGAGACCATATCCCACTTCTCTCCGCATATGGTCTCGCGTATTCTCCATCTCTTTTCTCTACGCCTTCTTCCACTAGCGATAAAAACTTTGAATGGTTGGTGTTAACTTTTGGCCTGTGTAAGGCCTTGTATAGATGGATACTGTTCTCTTTCCCCCCTAATCCTGAATTTCAACGCTTAACAGTGGAAACACTGTTTTACTTAAGTTTGGGGGGGACACCTTTTTTGTATATATCTTTTTGGTTTTTGTTTTGTATATAATTTGTTTTTAGGGAGCGCCGGCAATTTTGACCCTCTTGGTATAGCCTGACAGTGAGGGCACTGTCAAGTTTAAGTTTGGGGGTGTGCTCGGTAAGCTTTCTTCCTTCGCATTCATATGTATATTTTGCATCTGCATATTAAATCCATAAAATCCATAAAAATCTGAAAATTTTCTAAAAATATAAAATTTTTTTTGTCAAGTTAGATTGTGGAAGAACTCTGATTCAACATTCGACGGTTTTTTGTTTGAAAAAATAGGAATAACTAAATCTTATGTTTAGATTTTGAAAACCTGAAAGATAACTCTCCTTTGAAGTTAACTATAGCTGATATACGTCTTTACATCACACTACACGTGTCGTAAGATTTTGGGAATTAGATGACAAGTCTCTCATGTTTAAACTTTTAAACAGATAAATGATTTTCTGAGGATCAAATAAGTTTGTTCTGAAATAAGTAATGTCAAGAATAGTTTATGAAGTAAAGCGAATATGAAGGAATGTTATTGATGCCGTAATTGGAGCTAAGTCTGAAAAATAACCCATCTAAAACTTGATTGGAATGATTACACACCAAACCCACTAAACACGTCTTTTATCCAAAAAAATATTTGAATTGTCGGTTATACCTCCGTTCGTATTAAATCATCTGATTTTCACGACAAAACTGTCTTTTGTTTTTGGACCTAGGTAACTTGAGTAATTAAGTCCGCTGGGGTGTTTCTACACCTAATGCCCTAAAACCAACTGGTTTGGGTGCACTGGCCCAAAGCTCGCTAAGAAGCCTAGAAAGTCCAGTTTTAAAACAAAGTCAAGCAAGTGTTCTCTCCGAGTTAAAATTCCTAACGGTTCTTTGTGTGAGAATAATCTTGATAAAAGACAGGCTTTTATAAAAATTTTAGCAGAGATATGAAGGTTTTATTCTATGATAAAGACTATTGCACATTCACAGAGATGCGTATGAAATGAAAACAAGAAAAAGGTGGAGTGAAAAATACGACTTAGTTTCCTGTTAAGGAAGATAGAAATTCTGTAGTTGAAACCTTACTGGAAAACGAAACTTGAAAAATGCTTAACTCTTTATAAAACTTATGTGATCCTTTTAAAATTGTTATCTGGGCTTTATCGTGGGACATGATGACTTTAATCGATCCTTCTGGAACTTAACAACACTAATTGCACTGCACGTAAAGACATATAAAATCTGTAGTTAAATAAGAAGCGAGGTGTGAAAAATAAAGGTTCGATAGTCTAGACTTAGGATTATAGAATTGTTATTTTCTGAAACAAAAACTTTAGGGTTTGAATCTTAGTTATTGTACAAAACCAACTTGACCGGATTTTGTGGGTAATATCCGCTGAAAACCCTCAGGAGACAACACTCCTCCTACTAGGGACACCTAGAGGTTTAACGGCTTGTTGCACGCGCTCAGTGCAATCGCGTTCCCTGCGAAAGTGCGGTTAGGATTTTATTTTTGTGAATAATTGGTTTTGCTCGGGACGAGCAAAAGTTAAGTTTGGGGGTATTTGTTCATCACAGAATACTGCATTTTATACCGCCCATTCTTACGCTCGGTTGTTTATAGGTAGGTGCTTTTAATCCGTGTTTGTTACATATTTGAAGGATACAGGTTCTCGGTTCTAAAACGGTGAAATTCATGGAAAACACGACAAAATCCGGGTTCCTGCCAACCACTGAGAAAACACGGTCTCCGCTCGTCATCCGTATGTTGCCAGATACCAGTTTAGGAAGACAAAATGTCAAATCAATGTCACCTTCATGCACAAGGCTCAATGGCAACAACAAGTTCCAAGAAATCTACGCGGAGCTCGAGGCAATCATGACAAAAGCATCCACAAAAGTCCACCTTTCCTCAACAGAAATTCTGGAAGAAATGTGAATGTATTTTCAGAAAATATATGTACCACACTGAAGAGGACAACAAACTAGGGACCCCGACCAAAGCCCACAGCCCAACACCACTAAAGGGCCGCGGATCCGCGGCCAATAGGGGGTATTGGCCGCGGATCCGCGGCCGTACAGGGGCCACAGGCAGAGAAATTTAGGGGGTATTTGTGTCTTTGTATATGTGTTCTGATGGTTGCCCTAGATCTTCATCTCCCTGCCTATAAATACAGCAGAACTGAGCTCAACCAAGGGTCATTCTTTGTTCTCCATTCTTTTGTAGTTTTAGTTCTTTTTCTTCTTCTTCTTCATTCTTTTTCCATGAAAATTGTAGTGAGAGCTTTTTGAGTGGGAGATTAATGAAGATGAGGGTTTTGTATCATTCTCTTTTGATTCTTCTTCCCCTTGAGATTCTTGCTTTCTCTTGATCATTCAACCTCTTCATTGAGCTTGAATGGTTAAGGGTTAGTTATTGATCTCAAGGGTCGTATTTTCTCACGGAATTAGCGCTTCAATTCACATGCGTTCTCTACCCTTCTCTTGATCTTGCAACCTCTTGATTGAGCTTGCAAGTTTAAGGGTTGGCTATTGATCCCATGCTTGTCTTGAGTTCTACTTTCTTGTTCTTTTTATTGTTTATTTATTACTTGCATTTTTCATTATTGCTTTACTTACTTGCAATTAAATTCCATGCACTTTAATTACTTGTAATCTTTTCTTTTCTTTTCTTTGTTCTTTTCTTTTGCTTTCTTTTGTTCATTTTGTGAATGAATGTAATTATTATTGTTAAGAAGAAATACGATATTATAAGTTAAAGATTTTCTTTTCTCTTTTCCTTTTCCCGTTATTTTCCATTGAACTCCGCCCAAACGATACGCAAGCGCTCCGTTAGGCACCCTACCCTGACAAGGTAACGGTGATTCCTAACCGCGACCGGTTGCGTTCGGTTTGGCCGAAGGCGAAAGCAAGAGACAAGAACGGAAGGACAAGGGTAAATAAGCCGTATTCCACGAATACCGCGCTTAAATCCCCTAATCCACGTTGTTGCCGATTGCTTATTTTCAATTGGTCAAGACTCGACTTAAAGGTTTTGAGTACGGATTGCTTTAGCTTATAATCTCGTATCTTTTCTTAACAACTTTATACTTGCAAATAACACATAGGTTAGTCTGAACAAACATACAGATTCTTTATTGACTCGTCTAAGACAAGAAAGGACATAACAACCATCTCCCTGTGGATCGACCCGTGCTCAACCGGCTAGCTGCATAGCGACACCGTCCTGATCGCGGTTATCTTTAATTCTTTCAATCAAGTATCAATCCTTCGAAGGACAAGAACACGAAATCTTGAGATTACATCACGTCTATAGATCCGATCGATTCCTACGAGCCTCATTTATATTCTTGACATTTGGTTGGAAATATCATCGAAACCCGATTCTCGATTGTTTATCAGTTTCTTGATTCTTGATTAAACTAGTGACACCTGAATCACTCGATAAATTCTTGAATCATGTTTTCTTTTCTGTTCGATTAACTTTTCAATTCAAACAAATTAAATATAAAAACGAATCGCAAAATCCCTGTGGACGATCCGCACTCGCTTACGATCTACAATCGACACCGTAATTGATTGCGGTCAAATATAATTCTTTGATTGTGAATTTTATTCAATATTACCGACACATAGAAACTTATTCGCTTTATTCGATTTACACAAACAAGAAAATATTACAATCAAATGAAACCGTTATTAGGGATCATTTGAGTTGATTTACTTACACAGTCTCAAATTTTACGAGCAATCAAATGGCGCCGTTGCCGGGGATTACGCGCTAATTCGTTTCATATTATAGTTTGAATTGAAAGATTTATTCCATTGTTATTTTGAGATCAAAATTCGTGCAAACCCTAAACGATTTGTTGTGGTTCATTACAAGGAAATCTGGAGCTGTTTGGCAATTGAAGAAAATTTTTAGAAAATACCAGAGAGTTGAGGGAGTCTACAGAAGCTCCATGGAAATTTTTAGTGCAGTGTTCCCATTTTCTGACCGCGGAAGGGCGGCATTAGAGGGCAATTGCGGCGGAACCGCGGCCCTTTGAAGGGTTCTCTGTAAAATTTTTGTTTCAGGTGACTTCTTACCTTCTCCTCTATCCTCTTTTTAGCTCCAACTAACAAAATTCTACAGGATTCTTTGCAAATAATCGCAGCTCGCAAATTGCAAAAATTAAATTTGTGCGTGATTTTGTTTCTTGGTTGTTTGCATTCAAAATACGGATATTAAGGGGCACGGCCAAATCCAAATTAGGTGGGGATTTCATTACCCTTCCTAGGCCCCGAAAATCACAAACTTGCATCCGCATTTACCCTCATTAATTAAAAAATATCTAGAGATGACTCTAAGGACCGTCGCGCTCACGTAGGACAGAAGAAGGCCGTGGGTAATTCATTGCTTATCCGCGTTTTCTTGTGGTGCCTAGGCAAGTGTGTCGAAGGCTAGTGGTTATTAATTAGGCCCCCTACTTACGTAGTGGAGTACCTTCCCACTTACCTGGCACTTACCTGGCCACAGGGGGATAAAGAGGCAGTGGAGGATTCTATCCTGCGACTTGTCTTTTGGCAGTTAGGAGCGGTCTAGAGCCGGACCTAGGTGACCACTAGATTCTAGGGTTTGTGTGTTGCATTTGTTGTGTCGCATCATTTTTTCAAAAATCCGTCTCTTTTTCAAAGCAAACACCGCATTCATTTACCCCTAATTATAAGCCAACGCTGCCACTTGTACTAACCCTTTTTAGTACAAGATAGGCTGGACACGGGATTCTAGTGCCCGTTTAGTCCGCGTACACTTTATCGACTCCGAAGTCGATATTTCTCCATTTACCTTTCCTTTACCCACTACCACACCCACACCGATGGATCCGACTCCATCAGACTTCTTTAACCCTAATCTGCCGCCGTCCGTTGGTGCGCAGAATCCACCCCGCATCTCTCTCCAGGAGAGGTGCTATCCACTGCGAGGTCCTCTTTCGACCTGCTTATCCACACCACCAGCCAATGGGGATAACTTTGAAATTAAACCCCAGTATATCAATCTTTTACCCAAATTCCACGGACTCGAGACTGAGGACGCTTACGTTTTCATTACCAAATTTGAAAACGTATGCGCAATGATGGGTACGTCATAACTTTCAGTGGATGCGATGCATCTACGACTTCTTTCATTTACATTGTGCGATATAGCCGAGAAGTGACTATATAACACTACCGCACACTCTATTACGAATTGGGAAGAATTCGTCGCTGCATTCCTTAAGAAATTTTACCCAATACAAAAGACAGCTCGAATCCGTAGCGAACTGAATCAATTTGCCCAGCTCCCTGCTGAACCATTCTCTAAATGCTTTGAACGTTTCAAGGATCTATTGGTTCAGTGTCCTCATCACGGCATCCCGAGATGGGAGCTTTGCCGAATCATTTATAAGGGCATTAACCCAAACACTAAACAGAGCCTTGAAAACATGTGTCAAGGTACTTTGATGACCAAAGATGATGGGGAAGCTTGGAAGTATTTAGAAGAGTTCGCTAAAAAATCACTACAGTGGGAGAGTGGAACCCAACCATTGAATAGGGGTGGGGTACACCAAATAGATGTGTCCATAGGTGTTCGAGCTGAGATGGCAGCAATGCAAAAGAAACTCGACGCTATGGAACACAAATTTTCTGCAGCCTCCCTAAACCCAATGTCGCTCCCCAAAACTGTTTGTGGGTGCTGTTCTGATCCGTCTCATTTAACGGAAGAATGTCCATTAAACTCTGCGTTCCAAGGTCACGAGCATTCTAATGACGCATTTCAAAGACCTAGAAACGATCCATATTCTTCCACGTACAATCAGGGTTGGAGGAATCACCCGAATTTCGCTTGGAACCAAAACCAATCTCAAAACATGGTTCCAAACATGAATCTGTTGGAGATAGTGCCCTCAGAGTCAATTATTGGATCACAGGCACGTGATTGCAATGATTGAGGGAGGACCTATCCCGGTAGGACAGTCTTACTCGAGATGATAGTGTTCTATCTGGTTTACCTTTATAATCGTGTACTGCTTCAGGTGACCTTACAGGTCACTATTACACGCTGATAGAGCCCCTAGGATTCTTGCTTGACTGCCGGCAGTATGATGGCGATCATATACGTGAGAGCTGGTGGTCTATAAGCACATCCTTAAAAGGTCCCTAGTCGTGGGAGTTTCGAGACAGGGCATCGATTCTCCAGAGTAGACTAGTGTATACAGTCGAGACCCCGACGAGGGGCGGTGGCCGGTCTCACAAGCCACTGGTGTCAGTTGGTTCACCTAAGATGTATACAGGTGCTCATTGGGTTATGAGTACACCGGACAGGACTCGCCGGGAACCTGCTAGTTGGTCTTATACCAGATGTCAGATAGCAGTTCCCTGGTGACAGGTGTACAGGTTAGTTCATCGACCTGAGATCGTCATTTGTCTCGTGTGAGTTCCCACTGTACTTTGATTACTACCCTACCACGGCTCAAAGGAGTCGTGCAAACAGGTTTTAGTTGGGTACAGTCCTGAGCCACATGGAGGCAGTGAGCGGATCTTCAGGGGTTCGTCTCTCCCTGTATTGGGGGTGAGGTCGCGCTGTGTCTAGGAGAGCCATTACGCAAAGCCCTCGGCCGAGGCAGGAGATTTACTGGTAGGTATTCCAGTAGTATCTCAGGGCGTTCTGGGCTACACTCCGACACGACTTGTACCGCTTTTGGGGGTCTGACTTTTACCAACCCCCTAGGCCCGACATGCGATGCTCATAGACGAACGGACCAGACTGTACGGATATTGTCACCGACAGGCTCAGTAGGGTGTCAGGATGAGTTCGCTCATCGATGTCCCTTTTGGTCAATAGCTGGTGGCCCGTCACGTATTGGCTAATACCTCTGACGTGCTAGTGGTTAAATCCACAGCCATAGTATTGACGAGTCTTTAGAGTCCACCACACTTACAGTTACTCAAGCTTTCGGGCGAAACGCTGTAGAGGCCGTATGGAGATATGGCAGGGTCCGATCAGATACGTGCGGTATTGCACGGATCAGGATCGGACAGTTTTGTACTAGTGGCCGTATAGTAATATGGCAGGGTTCGATCTGATACGTGCGGTATTGCACGGATCAGGATCGAACGTATATTACTAGCCGGCTTTGGCTTAAGCCGGTCCTAGTTTAGTACAGTGTAGATTTTGTCTCATTGCATTTGTATCTGGTCGGAATACAGATGCGGGTGTGTATGCACAGTATCGGGGTTTTTCCTGTAATTTATTACGGGACCAGTTTTCTGGAGTTGCCTGTTTGCATTCCGTTCCGGCCGGTTTTCCTTTGTTCTTTCCCGGCCGGACTTTTCCGATGGATGGGGTAATTTGCAGTTTTGCAAATTACATTTGAGGAGGGGGTTTCTTGCATAAGGATTGATTATGATAGCATCTTTTGATACCATTCTTTTCCATCATCTTTTCTTGCTTTATTAAGATTAGATATGAGATGAAGTTTGATGTGAGATTGTTATGATGATGTTTGGATATGGTCACCTTTCTCTTTCTCCTACACTCATCTCCCTTCTTGTGATGGTTTGTATTTTCATTCCTCCACCATTCTCACTACATGAGTGAGGGTTCACTTGAGAGAAAAAGAAAGAGAGAGTTCATTTTGTTATGTGAGGAATTCTTCATCTCATCTTCTTCTTCTTGCTAGAAAATTGAAAGCACCAATTTTCTTTACCTCTTCCTCCATCCATCAATGGCAACTACATAAACTCCAAGAGATAAAGTTTCTACACTACATTCTACAGCATTTCTTGGGCATGTCGACTTTCCGGCTTCATGCCCGAGTTGCCTCGGTATTGAGGCGGGAGCCCGTAAAAGATGCAGACGATGTGGTGCCCTTCCGGCAAGGATGCGACGACCGGAGTTTCCGCGGGAGATCGGGACGACGACGAGAAGACCGGAGGACTCAGATCACTCGGTATATCTCTCACCCCATCTCTTGTTAGCTAGTATAGGTTAATGGTTTACGATCCGGGTTTTATTGTCCGCGGTAGCGCCAGTTTAAAAGATAAGAAAATTTTGATTCCGCATTTTGGCCTCGGTAAGACGGCCGGGGCGCTGCCGTGGCGCTGCCGTGGCGCAATATGGTATCAGAGCCATGCCATTAACCTTGCCTAGCTTGTTCTAGTGTGTTTTACATTTCCGATCGAACAAAATCCCAAAAACCACATTTCGTGTACATCAGTTTTCTGTCGATTTTTTCCGAGCTCTAAAAATTTTTCAGGTTGTAAAAAACTAATGTACTGGAAATTCTAAGACTGCTGTAAAAATTCGACGCAGTCAGTCGATCACTGAAGCGTGGAACCGCGGCCAAACCCACCCTTGGGCCGCGGTTCCGCCGCACATTGGTGTCCTCACTGTGTCCAAATTTTCCAGTGGGCTTGTGGGCTGGTTTTGGGGGTTTTGGGATATTAAATTTGGGCCCATAATTTCTGTGAGTGCTACAGTATTTCTTGGGGGCCCACTTGTTAATTATTTGATCGATCGGATATTTTAAACACATTATTTCACAGTATTTACATTATATCTGCGACCGTGAATGTCACTTGATCGGTAAATCCTGTCTAACTGCTATAGCCCGGTTAGACGGATTGGCGAACGTGACTTTCACGTTGATGTTCTGTGTTTTGCTGTG
The DNA here is from genome assembly GCA_030015575.1 of Agapanthus africanus. Lineage (NCBI taxonomy): Eukaryota > Viridiplantae > Streptophyta > Magnoliopsida > Asparagales > Amaryllidaceae > Agapanthus > Agapanthus africanus. The sequence continues at coordinate 436,427,888 of JASDDO010000014.1, forward strand.
ATGTTGCGGATCGGTCGTGGGGGATAGCCTGGATGCAATGCTAGTACAGTTTTTGTTGTATTATGTACATTTGATATTGCGGGGCGAGCGTCCGACATGTGGACTGCCGTCACTGCCTGATTGTATTATTCTTTTGGGGCAGGACCTGGTTGCGGTCGATGTACCCAGTGTATGTATATTTTACTTTCTGTACTAGGATTATCCCGCGGAGGGGTGCACGGATAGCCGGGTTCTAGAGGGCAACGGGCCCGCATCTCATGGCATTGAGACGGAGGGGGCTTCACTCTAGGATTGGCGGGCTATTCACCGCACTCGTAGGGGGCACAGGTTGACCCAGGAGGGGTGCCCAAGTTACCGGATTCCATGAAGTGCTGGGTGGTCCATTCACGGTGCTGAAGGGGGCTGCCTCGCATCAGGTTTTGGCGGGTGACTTGCCGCGCCCGTAGGGGTCTAGGATTTCTGTCACGACCCGAAAGAGCACGTGACTGGCCCTTGAACCCTATGAAGCCTATAGGACTCCATCTGATCCAAGTAAGCCAAAAGCCCAGAAATCTAAAACCATTTAAAAGTAAATAAGGAAAACTGGTTTTTAGAAGTAAAGAAATCGTGTTTCAAAAATCCAAGTTTTTAAATAACTAAGCCGAATATGTATTTTAAAAATGTGTAACTTTTCCTGAAAAATTTCGGCAGAGTTTCTTTTGTAAAAACTGGCCTCGAACGGGGTACAACAAGAATAATATATATAACATGATAAAAGGCATCCCCAAGCGGGAGCTAGCTCTTCGTCAATCGACGGTCACAACCACGCGAGCAATAATAATATACAACGCCAAAGGGCGAGGATCAAACTCAAAAGAAACTCAAAACAGCCAGAAAACCGTAATACTACAAGCACGACTCTAAGGTCGAAATAATACAAGTTTTGGTTGATGGAAATTCTAGATACAATAAATGATACATGAACAATGGCGGTTCTGATACAAAAGAACCCACCTATCCAAGCAAGTCACCCATAAGGAAGCAGTGTGCCAGAAATGCCGCTATGGAATCTGTACGGCAAAAACCTGCAAGGACTGGGGCACAACGGGGGTGAGTTGCCAACTCGTGAATAGAAAATATCTACAAGCAGAGATCGAATGCATGACCCATCCTAGGTCAATACGATCAGATATAAATAAACCTCAATATGAATAAAGCTGAAGCATGCTAAACTGGCAATGTAATCTCTACATGAGTGTAATGCCAAGTGCTCGTGCTAGTGCCTCAGGTAATAGCATGTCATGAATATGAGGTATGATCAATGTAATCAAATCTGCACACACGTGGATCCCGTCTACTCGTCACCCAATGACAATAACCATCATGCAAGTAAATATCATGAAACCTGTGCATGGAAATATGAGGATATAACCCACCCGTGTCCCTCGCGACACGTCAAAATCATGGAACCGGAGTGCCCAGCATCGGCACTCGAAAACATCATGAAAACTGTGCCCAGCATCGGCACATAAATCCTCATATATCGGGCTCCGTCAGTCCGGATCGGCCCGCGGGCTCTGTCTGCGGTATCGGCCCTCGGCCCCGGCAGGACGCCCAAATCTATCCATCGACTCTGGTCAGTATCCCCCGGATAACCGCCAGGTCCAACCAATCACCGGTAGGTACTCGCCCGCCTCCAGGCTCAATCGGCAAAGCTCATCGATCATCTTGCCGAGGGGAACCATACCGGGTCCACCATGTACCCGCAATCGGCTCATCCACTCCTCGATTCGGGTTTCACATGTCGCTCTCAGCACCGAGAAAACACATGGTGGACGCACTGAAATATCATATCAAGGGTAACCGGGTTTTTAAAGCAATGACATATTCTCTTTTGAAACACTCTCGGTTCCCAAATCCAGAAATATCATAGAAACAACATATCTCAATGCGTATAATCAAAAGCATGAAGTATGCAACATGTAAAGGAAGGTATGCATAACATCATGTCATGCAAGGATCATATACTGAATGCAATAGTACTACAGTGTAGTGACATGGCAATTATCGATGATGAGTGTGTGAGCCGGCAACAAGTGTACGTGGAACATATGCATCATCGATAATGGTGCTGGTGTCCTAGCAGCATGACTGAAATATAACCACAGTACAAGCGATGCAATGCAAATAGCATGAATATGCGGAATCGAATAATCAACGCAAAAGTAAAGAATCTACACCAATCTGTACAAGTCATGCAGGGGTGCCATTTGAAATAAGACGAATCAGGGCTTTTGGAAAAACAAGGGCTACGGTGTTTTAAGAAAAGATACATCATTTGAAAATATTCGTATGACCCTTCTGCCTATCTTTAAAATATCCCCGATTCGTTAGTTTGAAATAGGTATGACTCGGTCCAGTCTAATGTCTACTAAGTAATCTAGACAGGAGGGGTAAGAAACCACCTAATCTGAGTCAATATATATAGATATGATAGTCGGTGATCCCGCCTCAATAACATATCGTAAGATATCCTCGAGTCATGAGTGCGGATCTATCATCAATATCGGCTCGTACGGTAGATCGTCGTACGGCATCCCAATAGCTGGGTAGGGGTCAATATCACAGTACCTCATCACATATCAGGTATCACTATCATCAGATCGCATAATCTGGGGTACTACTCTAAGTCTAGTACAAATCGATACCATCTATAAAAATATGAATGCGGGTAAAGCACATGTCCAAAGGCCCGCTAAAACTATCATATCGCACCTCGAAGACAAGCTATGTCACATCGCCGATCTCACGGCCTCACATCAAGTATCATCTCAAACCACGTATCATCCTCAAATCCCGTATATAAACACATAGTCCCATACCCATGTGTAGATATACGCACCATCATATGCACTCTAATAAATGAAAGAATGAATGCAAGTATGTGTGTAAATGTATGTGTGAGTGCAACCACTACTGTAGGGTTCGCACTATACTAAACCAATATATTCTTATCATCAAAATATCATTATTACCATCAATAACCCTAAACAACACATAATAAATATTCGTGTGTATACGTATTCGTATACATCACCACGGACTGCGGGGGTGCTATACGCCATCCACCCGACTTCTCCCCGTAGATATAAATCTACTCACCTTGCTTCTCGTGTGCCAAAGACGATGTCGCTATCTTCACCTCCTTTTCCTCAACATCACGCGGGGTACCTACAAGTATATCACAATGCTAAAGCACATGAAAATCACATCGGAAACCAAAATAGCACACGCTACCCGCATAGGTAAAAACCTATCGACTCGCATGTAAACACAATCAAAATCCACTTGTCGTTGACGTCCAAACGCCACCCGACAGGAATGAATCACCAAATACCAAAATCCATGCTAAAACAAGTCCCAAATTATACACCAACATAGGAAAATCAACCCAGATTTCACCCTAGATGGAATCAGTCAAAACTAGACATACTCAGGGTCAAAACTAGAGGAAATGGGGGCATGCACAGAAAACGAGGCAATTCCTTAAAATACCTTATTTTAGAATTTTCCATAAATTTTCCCCATTTATCTGTATTTAATTATACCAGAATATTAAAATATTCATTAAAATAATATTAAATTATAAAATTTCCCAAAAATCATATTTTATTATTTTGAAGACGTTACAATCTACCCCCCTTAAAGAAATTCGGTCCCCGAATTTAAATTTAAACCCCCAAATGCTAAAATATTTCAATACAAATTCTAAGTCATCGGGGCTCCGAAATCATCTATACATAAAACATCATAGCGCAATGCATGCGTATGAGTACTGAGTAGATAACTCAAAAGCAACACTCCATCAAGCATCCCGCGATCATCGGAGTCATGGTAAAGACACAAATGTCAAATCCAATACAAAACCAATATGATATGGATCAGACTATACATGTAGACATCCAATCTATACATGTAAATAGCTGATGCAAATGTATGCCAAATCTTTTTAAGTCGCTGTGCGATGCGCGTAACACTGCACAGTGGCAGACGTTTCTCATAAGAAAATAACTATATATGTGTATATATATCCTTTGTTTAATAGGTACGTTCCGCCGTTTTGAAAACAGTTTAGAAGGGTTTCCTTGTTTTTAAAACGTTTCGTGTCATATCGGACACGTAGGTATATACTGAGACTATAGCTCGCTTTTCGGAAATCCCTTCGATAACTATCGATGCATGCAAAATATATCCAGGTACTGCCCACTGACTAGTCCTGCTCAGTATGAAAGCAAATATCCAACATCATAAAAATGTACTGCTCCAAAAGGAATAAATCCTAAAAATCACATAACACCACCCTGTGCGTCGGGTGCGCACGGAAATCAAAATCCATATATGCGCTAAACATGTGCACAAAACAACATCTAGGTGCAACGGGTGTGCACGAAGCATCTGTCATAGGCAACATGTGTGCCTGACAGCCAAAACAGGTGCATCTGACATACACGAAGAATCTCGATTTAGTGCATCTGGTGTGCCCCAAAATCGTATCTCAAAACATGCGCCCAACATGCGCGAAAATCCAAATCGGTGCATCCATCATGCACGAATGAAAATCTAGACCCTGCGCACTCAATATGCACGGAATCACAAAATCCAATAGCAACGTCGAATATGCGTAAGTCCAGTCAAAAGCACGGAGTGCAAGAATCCACATCAATATCACAATCAAAATCGACATACCGAAAGGCATCAAATCGAAGTCAGGTGCAATCGTAATGCACAAAATATAAATCCGGTGCAACAAAGGCACGAAATATAAATCTGATGCGATAAACGCAAGAAACATAAAACCGGTGCATCCCATGCACAAATACCAAGCAATAACTCAAATACGTAAGCAGCAACACCAAGTGTACCCAGATATAAGAAAATCATAAACCTGTGCAGCTGCGTGCACAAAACACATATCGATGCACTACGAGCACATATAAGCTATACCGAGTGCAAAATCAAAACACTAAAAGTACATGAAACTCTGCTGGAAACGTAAATCAAATCACCGGCATAAAATAGGCATGAAATCGCAATCAACAGCTCAAGAGTAATAACTATGTACAAGGTATAAATACCCAGTAGGTGCAACCATGGTGCACAAAATCAAATATCATGAAACTCAGTCATCAAGACTAAATCATGAAAACAGGACGCCAAAATACCGAAATCCAAAGTGACGGATACGTGATAGTCAAATCACAAAATCACAAATCATAATTACCGTCGTCGGTATATCCTCCTTCAGGGTCGAGAAGGTACCGGAACATCCGATGCTAGCGGCGCAAGATATCTACTTGCCTCTAGCTCGCGGCTGGCGTCCTCTGCCTCTGGTTCCTGATCTTTCCTGTAGATTACCAATCTCGCAATCTACCGGCTCATCGGCCCGGTCAGGAGTGCTGACAGGAACGATTCCGTTCTTGCACTTCCCTGGTCATCTCTCGGTCAATCCTCACGACCGCTCGTAAAGCAGCACATCTCTGGCGCCGACCTCGGGTCCTCTGAATGCATATCACATCCGATCCTGGGTGCAACTCTTATTGCTGCAGTGTACTAGAAGGAATCCTACTCAAGGTCTCTTCTGATCTTGCCTAAGCCAAACTGTAAGGAGGCTAGTACTCTGGCGTAATCTTTTCTCGCTCTCTGGACCTCTGCGTCCTTAGTACAACATCTCCTCGGAAGCTGGTCGCATCTCTGCGCCTCTGTATGCATGTCCGGCCTTTAATCTTAACGGGGTGTAGTAACAGCTCGTCTGCCTCTCGCACGAACTTCTTGTCCCGCTTGTCTGTATCATCGACCATTCGACGTCGCGTCTTTATCTGCACACTGCAATGTCCTCGGCTACGGTCCACCCGAAGTCTCTAACACGGACTCGAAATCACGAACTCAGTATCTTCATCACTCAGTAGAAGATATCTAGCCGAACACGTCCTCAGCGTGCATATCGCATCTCTGATGTCAGCGGAGTGGAACGTCATCTCGTCGAAATCTCGTGCGAACTCTTTACTCCACCTTGCTCCACTATCGACTGATTCGGACTCATCTCATCATGGCTACACAGACTGCGCTCCGACGGCTATGCTCGTATCTGGAGTCTCCCAAGCAGTGTCCCATCACATGATATCCAAATGATGTCGAATCATCCGATCGACTCGTCAGAACCTCACAATCCCCCAAGAGCTCAACATCTCGGGTACAGTTTAATAGTATCGAGTACATGCCACAGCGTCGGTGGTCCAGCCGTAGAAGGGCAAACCCAAGCCTCACTAATGGCGCCGAGGAACTGCCGCAAACCCTAAGGTTCAAAGGCTTTCACATGGTCATTAAGTCGAGTTAGGGTTTCATTCTTCTAGAGGGTCCATAGAATCACCTGCATGTCTTTCCGTATACTTTAAACTTGGAAAATGGGTTCCTGACCTTCGATCGTCTCAATCGACTCTCAACGAGTCTGCGTGAAGTCGCCTCTAGCTGGAACCAATCTATCTGATGACCTCGCATCGGGGTAAGCGAACGAACCACATATCCTAGTCATTAATCCTCGGTGCCTAGCGACTCACTATCACATCTCTAAGAATATGCTCATGCTGCAGTAGCTCCAATCATTTGGGCGATATCTCATCACTCGCAGCAACAACTGGCTCATTCGTCGGTACGCTAAGCAGCGCCTCAACCATCATGAATAAGCGATACATCAACGGTCATCACATCCTGGCTGGCCTTTATCAGTGGCTCAATCCTCTGGTACCGTCCGGTACATCCTAGAAATCTCACAGCAGCGATCTGTCAAACGCCCATAGTGCGGAAACACAAAATACGAAGCCTCAATGCAACCGTATGTCTCTGGAATCACGCCCCGGTCAGTCCTCGTCCGCGACGAGCTCATGCTGACAACTCGAGCCGTAGCTCACTCTGCCCGTGCAATCGCGGCAGCAAAACCATAACCAGTATCGATGAAGATAGATCATAGGAAGGAATATGACACAATGCAAGGAAATGTACAACCTAAGGTTTCTTAAGCGGAGTGGCGTGTCGTAAGTATGCCGCGGAACATACCCACGGTACGTCACTCTACTTTAGTCACCTATTCCATCAACCAAGGGTCATCCTACACGACGAAAGTTCGGGTCTAATACCCCCTCGACCAAGTCTAAGTTCCGTAAGGTCAAGCCTAAGTTCCTTATATAGATAACGCCCTAGGCTCCACATAGTCAAACTTAGACTCGAACCAAGGTCAACCTAGCGCTCTGATACCAACTTTGTCACGACCCGAAAGAGCACGTGACTGGCCCTTGAACCCTATGAAGCCTATAGGACTCCATCTGATCCAAGTAAGCCAAAAGCCCAGAAATCTAAAACCATTTAAAAGCAAATAAGGAAAACTGGTTTTTAGAAGTAAAGAAATCGTGTTTCAAAAACCCAAGTTTTTAAATAACTAAGCCGAATATGTATTTTAAAAATGTGTAACTTTTCCTGAAAAATTTCGGCAGAGTTTCCTTTGTAAAAACTGGCCCCGAACGGGGTACAACAAGAATAATATATATAACATGATAAAAGGCATCCCCAAGCGGGAGCTAGCTCTTCGTCAATCGACGGTCACAACCACGCGAGCAATAATAATATACAACGCCAAAGGGCGAGGATCAAACTCAAAAGAAACTCAAAACAGCCAGAAAACCGTAATACTACAAGCGCGACTCTAAGGTCGAAATAATACAAGTTTTGGTTGATGGAAATTCTAGATACAATAAATGATACATGAACAATGGCGGTTCTGATACAAAAGAACCCACCTATCCAAGCAAGTCACCCATAAGGAAGCAGTGTGCAAGAAATGCCGCTATGGAATCTGTACGGCAAAAACCTGCAAGGACTGGGGCACAACGGGGGTGAGTTGCCAACTCGTGAATAGAAAATATCTACAAGCAGAGATCGAACGCATGACCCATCCTAGGTCAATACGATCAGATATAAATAAACCTCAATATGAATAAAGTTGAAGCATGCTAAACTGGCAATGTAATCTCTACATGAGTGTAATGCCAAGTGCTCTTGCTAGTGCCTCAGGTAATAGCATGTCATGAATATGACGTATGATCAATGTAATCAAATCTGCACACACGTGGATCACGTCCACTCGTCACCCAATGACAATAACCATCATGCAAGTAAATATCATGAAACCTGTGCATGGAAATATGAGGATATAACCCACCCGTGTCCCTCGCGACACGTCAAAATCATAGAACCGGAGTGCCCAGCATCGGCACTCGAAAACATCATGAAAACTATGCCCAGCATCGGCACATAAATCCTCATATATCGGGCTCCGTTAGTCCGGATCGGCCCGCGGGCTCTGTCTGCGGTATCGGCCCTCGGCCCCGGCAGGACGCCCAAATCTATCCATCGACTCTGGTCAGTATCCTCCGGATAACCGCCAGGTCCAACCAATCACCGGTAGGTACTCGCCCGCCTCCAGGCTCAATCGGCAAAGCTCATCGATCATCTTGCCGAGGGGAACCATACCGGGTCCACCATGTACCCGCAATCGGCTCATCCACTCCTCGATTCGGGTTTCACATGTCGCTCTCAGCACCGAGAAAACACATGGTGGACGCACTGAAATATCATATCAAGGGTAACCGGGTTTTTAAAGCAATGACATATTCTCTTTTGAAACACTCTCGGTTCCCAAATCCAGAAATATCATAGAAACAACATATCTCAATGCGTATAATCAAAAGCATGAAGTATGCGACATGTAAATGAAGGTATGCATATCATCATGTCATGCAAGGATCATATACTGAATGCAATAGTACTACAGTGTAGTGACATGGCAATTATCGATGATGAGTGTGTGAGCCGGCAACAAGTGTACGTGGAACATATGCATCATCGATTATGGTGCTGGTGTCCTAGCAGCATGACTGAAATATAACCACAGTACAAGCGATGCAATGCAAATAGCATGAATATGCGGAATCGAATAATCAACGCAAAAGTAAAGAATCTACACCAATCTGTACAAGTCATGCAGGGGTGCCATTTGAAATAAGACGAATCAGGGCTTTTGGAAAAACAAGGGCTACGGTGTTTTAAGAAAAGATACATCATTTGAAAATATCCGTATGACCCTTCTTCCTATCTTTAAAATATCCTCGATTCGTTAGTTTGAAATAGGTATGACTCGGTCCAGTCTAATGTCTACTAAGTAATCTAGACAGGAAGGGTAAGAAACCACCTAATCTGAGTCAATATATATAGATATGATAGTCGGTGATCCCGCCTCAATAAAATATCGTAAGATATCCTCGAGTCATGAGTGCGGATCTATCATCAATATCGGCTCGTACGGTAGATCGTCGTACGGCATCCTAATAGCTGGGTAGGGGTCAATATCACAGTACCTCATCACATTTCAGGTATCACTATCATCAGATCGCATAATCTGGGGTACTACTCTAAGTCTAGTACAAATCGATACCATCTATAAAAATATGAATGCGGGTAAAGCACATGTCCAAAGGCCCGCTAAAACTATCATATCGCACCTCGAAGACAAGCTATGTCACATCGCCGATCTCACGGCCTCACATCAAGTATCATCTCAAACCACGTATCATCCTCAAATCCCGTATATAAACACATAGTCCCATACCCATGCGTAGATATACGCACCATCATATGCACTCTAATAAATGAAAGAATGAATGCAAGTATGTGTGTAAATGTATGTGTGAGTGCAACCACTACTGTAGGGTTCGCACTATACTAAACCAATATATTTTTATCATCAAAATATCATTATTACCATCAATAACCCTAAACAACACATAATAAATATTCGTGTGTATACGTATTCGTATACATCACCACGGACTGCGGGGGTGCTATACGCCATCCACCCGACTTCTCCCCGTAGATATAAATCTACTCACCTTGCTTCTCGTGTGCCAAAGCCGATGTCTCTATCTCCACCTCCTTTGCCTCAACATCACGCGGGGTACCTACAAGTATATCATAATGCTAAAGCACATGAAAATCACATCGGAAACCAAAATAGCACACGCTACCCGCATAGGTAAAACCTATCGACTCGCATGTAAACACAATCAAAATCCACTTGTCGTTGACGTCCAAACGCCACCCGACAGGAATGAATCACCAAATACCAAAATCCATGCTAAAACAAGTCCCAAATTATACACCAACATAGGAAAATCAACCCAGATTTCACCCTAGATGGAATCGGTCAAAACTAGACATACTCAGGGTCAAAACTAGAGGAAATGGGGGCATGCACAGAAAACGAGGCAATTCCTTAAAATACCTTATTTTAGAATTTTCCATAATTTTTCCCCATTTATCTGTATTTAATTATACCAGAATATTAAAATATTCATTAAAATAATATTAAATTATAAAATTTCCCAAAAATCATATTTTATTATTTTGAAGACGTTACAATTTCATTACACAGGCTATCCACACGACCAGGGGAACGTCGGGTTTCAACAGCGGCTCTGTGAAACCCGGGGATCCCAGATATCTGTATTGTTCTGTGATGCTGTACATTTCTGTGATGTTGCATTTTATCACGCCTTGAGCGAATATAATATATTGGTATATATATTAGTAGATGTTGTATATGTTTTGCATCCGCGCTAGTCCAGTCCCCGCTCTGTCGTTAGTTAAGTAACCTAACGGGTGATGACGGGACCCAGCGGTGAATGCGGATGGCATATACTTACATCAGTATATTTTCGTTCTTTGTGGTGTGATCATTTGATGGGACTGCGTTGATTTGGATCAATGCAAGATAAACAAACCTATTCTGATGTTGTTGGAACATTTTTCAAAAAGCTGTTATTGCTAGGACGTTCACTTTTGTTTTGCATCGTGGTATTCATTTGGAATATCCTGCTCCTCAGTCGACGAGGCAAGGGCCGAGATCCCTTCACCGGGAGTGACCCCTTGGACAGAAGTTTGCGTCAGGGCATTAACTTCACTATAGCCGATTACTTTTGCTTTGCATCGTGGTATTCAGTTGGAATATCCTGCACCTCATTCTACGGGGAAAGAGCCGAGATCCCTTCACCGGGAGTGACCTCTTTAGCAAAGGTTTTCGCCACTATATTTTTTTATAAAAAGTAATGCAGTTCCTTCAACGATATCAAGTTCATTACGTTAAAGGTTTTTCGCCAAAAACGAGCCGTAGCCCTCCGTCATTTCCTACAGGTATTATTTAGTATTCGTGCTGCGTTTGTTGACCTAGTCAAGACGTAGTGTTCGGTAGCTAAGTAGTACTTGTTTGTTGCATAAGTGGGATTGGTTAAGACAGTCGTGCGGCCTTGTTGACCTAGTCAAGGGCACGTACGGGTGGGTTTAATGCAATCCAGAATAATGACGGGTTGAACTTGACTGGCGGTTTATGGTTTGTTGACCTAGTCAAGGTCATAAACCGCTTGGGGAAAAAATCACATCGGGAGTTTCAAAAGAACTGAAACTTGCCAGGCATGCGCATACCTTCTGGAGTGTGGTGACTTGAGTGGATTCCGTCAAGTTATCATGCGATGATAGTTGGATCCCGATTCCCACTGATGAGTTAGTTTACTCCTCGGGTGACCCCGACTAATTCTCCTTTCAGGTTTGGTGGAGAATTTGAGGTACAGTGGGAGGTTTCCTGATTAGATATATTGGTAACCATTCTGATCTAGGTTAGAGTGCACGCTGAGTGTTTCTTTTCTCTCTCTCTGGTTGCGACCATTGACCCGACCCTGGACTATGACTCAGTGACCAAGTTTACCGAACCTTCTTAACACTGGCTTTTGGATTGTCAAGTTGCTGTAGCGTTTTGAAAATCGTTTCGGTGAAATTTCGGAAAATCGGTAAAATGAAGGGGTTTTCTGTAAAAAGTCAAAATATAAATATCTTATTATAAAAATTAAATATACATATTCTAGCTATGTAATTGCTATTATTTGGTGTTTATTGAGCCGCTGGTGAAATTTCAAATTTTCTGAAAAAAATATTATTTTATTATTATTTTAAGCCGTCACTAATACATTTAATTAGGGAAAATTACAAATTGGAATGAGTTGAAACAAATTTTGTGCATCATAAAACATTAAATAAAAATTTATCATATGGTTTTTGGAATGAAATCATTTGCCAAAATGGTTTAGAAATTATTGAAGAAAAAAGGCTTTTTTTAGCGTAAATGGATGTTTGGGGTATTGTATTTATCATTTTTCATCACCCCACACCCGTACCCACACCCACACACCCCCATTCACTTATCCCCTTGAAGAATTCAGCAGCCCCCTCTTTTGTCCCCACTTGGATTTTAAAGAAAAGAAATGAAAGAAAAGAAAAGAAAAGAAAAAAGAGTAGAAAATGGTATAATTTGAGTTGACTTTGACTTGAACTAACTTTTCCCACCTCACTCTCTCTCCTCCCTCACCCAATCCCCCAAGATTTCTGGCCAAAACCTGAACCAAAACAGCCCCAAATACTTCATCTCATTTTCCCATCAAAATCCCCAAAATTTCTATCAAAAATCCACCATTTTTCTCAAAAATTCAAAGCTAATTCTAAATCCAAGCTTTACCCATTATTCTTTAGCTATTCAAGCATGGATCTTGGAGCATGAAATCATTGTTGGAGGCTAAGATTTTTGCAAGTTTGATCTCAAGCTTGTGAGGTATAATCATAACCTTATGCTTAATTTGTTGTTAAATTACTTGAATCTAGCTATTAGGTGTTAAATTAGGGTTTTAAATTTCAAGTTTTGAAATTTAAAGAAAGGGTTTTGATTACTAAGTTAGGGTTTGTTATGGAAATGAGTTGTGTTTGATTGTGTATGGTTTAGTGAGGTGGATTAATATATTTAGTTTCGTAGAAAACTAATCTAGTTGTTAATTACAAGTTGTTACTTGAAAAATGTCCAAATTAAGCTTTTTGTTGCAAACTAGTTTTTTTGATTTAATTCGAAATATGAGATTAAAAATATGGTTAGGGTTTTTATCATATTATTAACTTTATTAAGTGTAGTTTAACACTTTAGTTCATGAAAATCCAACCTAAATTGTAGTTTGTGCATTTTTGCTATGAAATTGTTAAAAAGGGTATTTTGTAAACTAGAATATTAGGATTTTTGGAATTTAATGAGATTAAATTCCGGAAATTTTTTTATACGACTTATTTAAGATATTTAATAAATATATTGGCCGCTACATTCATTTAAACATCCTGTTTTGTACAAAAACGGCGAATTGTGCTTGCTAGATTTTCGGAAAAATGACTTTTTAAGCAAAATTGAGGTTTTTGTGAGTTTTAACCTAGTTTATATTAAAATTAGTGTTCGTGAATGTGCAAATGAGTGTGATTGGATTTTTCTCGATGGTTTGACGTTTGTACATCGACATCGAGGGTTGGTTTGACAATTCTTGCATGCGTAGGCGATAGGTTTGGACCTATGCGTGATACGCGTGCCGATTTGATTTTCGTATGCCGTTTCGATTTCGAATTTAGTTTTAATGCGATATGGTGCGTTATGATATGTAGGTACCCCCATGTGGACTTCGAGACGACAAGCAAGCGCGTGGCGACGTCGGTACCGGCTAGCGAGGACCAGGTGAGTAGATTTATATCTACGGGGAGAAGTCGGGTGGATGGCGTATAGCACCCCCGCAGTCCGTGGTGATGTATACGGATGCGTATACACACCAACAATTTATGATATGTTGTTAGGATTTATTATTGATGATTTTAGATGGATATTGGTGTTGGATTGGTGCATGGTTACGAAACCTTAGGTAGTGGGTGCACTACACTTACACATACACACATATACATACTTGCATACATTCCTTATTTCATATGTGCGTGTATGAGAATATATTTATATGTTCACATGGGTATGGGACTATGTGTTCACATACGGATTTGAGGAGGATACTTGGGATTGAGCTGAGTCGATGAGATTTGTTTGTGGTTGTGATCTCGGTGATATGGCAGGATTCGTACTTAAGGTACGTCCTGGTGTTATAGCGGATCTTGCGGCGGCGATACGGGTGAATAGTGTTATAAATAAATGGTCGACATGTGATCGTGATATGAGGCATAATATGCTAGGATTTTGATATTAGGCCGTATCAGGCGATGTATACCCCTTGATGATGATATGTGCTGACGATATCGGTTTGTACGAGATTGTCGATCAGTAGTCAGATCATGAGTATATTGAGGATATTAGTATTGTACTAGACATAGGTCAGTACCCTAGACTATGATCTTGGATAAAGAGAATACCAGAGGAATAGTGTGAGGAATATGATATTGACCCGTACCCAGATTTGGGGATGCCGTACGACGGATTTACGTACGAGCTATATCTTGATGATTGATCCGCACTCTTGACTTGGGATGTCTGATTATAGATATGGTATCGGATATGATATTATTGAGGCGGGATCACCGACTAATATATATACAGGTATGTATATGTATCGACTCAGATGTTAGGCGGTTTCCTTACCTATAGTCTAGCTTATAGCGTAGCCCTTTAGTTTAGTTAGTTGTTAGATTAGATTCGGTTTCTACTTATTTCAAAGCTTACGAATCGTGCGTATTTTTAAAGACAGCCTAAGGGATCCTACGGATATTTCAAAAAACGTATCTTTTCTTAAAAACACCGTAGCCCCTATTTTCAAAACCCCACGATTCGTGTTATTTCAAAAGGCACCATTGTAGGACTTATATTAGGTTAAAATAGATTAATTATCGTTGCGTCTAGTATTCAGCTCCCGCTCATTATTGTTGTTTGCTCCGCATCACATGCTTATATTATGCTTCATATTCTACTGTTGATATCTTGTGGTTAGGACACCAGCACCATTACCGATGATGCGTATGTACCACATACACTTACTTGCCGGCTCATACACATCTTCATCGGTAATTGCCATGTCACGTACACCTTAGAAAATATTATTGCTTGGCATAGCCTGTTAGCTAATAGTTTAGACATGATATTAGTGTACTTGCCTTATATGTTAGTTTAGACATTATAGTTATTACCTGCTACCTCATGCATACTGTTATTCATTGTTATGCCGCATTCATGGATTCTCATGCATATATTCACTTTTTACGTGCTATTGAGGTTTTGGATTTGGATTTCCATGAGATTTTCTGGATTTGTGGAAAACCGCAAAACATATACAAATTTCTTCTTTCTCTTTTTAAATAAAAAGCGCGGTTTTTCCCATGATGTATGAGTCGTCCACCATGAGTTTGCTGATAGATTTGGAGACCCGATTCGAGGAGTTGGATGAACCGTTTCGGGTACATGGTGGACCCGGTAAGGTACCCCGGGGCAAGAAGCTCGTGGTGATGACGATGAGCCTGGCAGGGGGAGACTACCTACCGGTGATTTTACCCGACGCGTCGGATATCCGGAGGATACCGTCGTGGTCTTGAGATGGATGGTAGGGGCCGGTCTGGACTGACGGCGCCCTAGATATTGAGATTGAGACATTGAGATTTCGAGATATTGAGGTACTGAGATTTGATGATACAGGCCTGTCCGGATGGCCGGAGCCTGAGGTTTTGAGACATTGAGATTTATGTTTTGTGTCGATGCTAGACACTGTTGATGCTGATTTCATTTATGATACCTTATTTTAAAAATACAAAGGAAATCTCACTAATTTATGAAAACAGTTTCTTCATTTACATGTATTCTGTTTTCATGCATTTATACCTCATTCATATGATATATTGCTACCTGAGGCACTGACACGGGCACATGAGATCACACTCGGGTTAGATATTACCCTAGCCATTGTTATAGGCTGCATGTTATTCATATATTTGAGGATATATTATGATCATTGACCTAGGTTGCGTTATTCATGCGATTTTTTGTTCGTAGATCTTTTTCTACTCACGAGTTGGCAACTCACCCCCGTTGTGCCCCAGTTTCTTGCAGGTGTTGCCGTACGGATTTCATTACGGCTTTGCGGGCTCGGTTTCTTTTCGAGTGACTTTCTAGTAGGTGGGTTTATTGTATCTTACCCATCATTATACCTTGTATATTATATTTCAGTTGTATCTAGAAGTTCCATCAACCAAACTTGTATTTTTTTGAGATAGAGACCAGTAATGTTATTCTTTCGACCATAGAGTAGCATGTTTTATTTCTTGAGTTTCTTGCTGGTTGAGTTCCATTTCTGTTGTGATCCTCGCCTTTAGGCATTGTATATTATGTTGCATACAGGTTGATTTGATATGGTTCTTCCTATTCTCTACTACTTCTCTTGGTTTGGATTTCTGGGTTTCGGCTTACTTAGCATACGTACTCCTTGAGACGTTCGTAGTCTAAGTGCCGGTCATGTTCCGTACTTTCGGGTCGTGACAAAGTTGGTATCAGAGCGTTAGGTTTTACCTTCGGAGCGTAGGATGACCCTTGGTTGATGGAATAGGTGACTAAAGTAGAGTGACGTACCGTTAGTATGTTCCGCGGCATATTTACGACACGCCACTCCACTTAAGAAGCCTTAGGATGTACATTTCCTTGTTCAGTATTATATTCCTTCCTGATCTAGCCTCATCGGTTCCAGTTTGGTTTTGCTGCCACGATTACGGGCAGGGAGAGCTACGGCTAGAGTTGCGGTCAGCACGAGCTCGGCACGAACGAGGACTGACCAGGGCATGATTCCGGCGACACCCGATTATAGAGAGGTGTCTTTTGACTGTGTTTCCGTGCCACGAGCGTTTGGCGGATCGCCTTTATGAGGTTACTCGGATGTGTTGATCGACATTAGAGGATTGAGCTAATGATAGAGGCCAGCCAGATCTTGATGACCGTTGGTGTGTTGCTTATTCATGATGATCGAGGCACTGTTCGGCGTGCAGACGAGCGAGCCAGTTATTGCTGCGAACGACGAGGTATTGCCCCAGATGCTGGAGTTAGTGCAGAACGAGTTGTACTAAGAGATGATAGAAGGTCGCTAGTCATCGTGGATGAATGACTAGGACATGTGGATCGTTCGCCTAACCCGATGCGAGGTCATCAGATAGATGGATTCCAGCTAGAGACGACTTCACATGGAGACGTTGGGAGTCGACAGAGACGATCGAATGTCAGAAACCTATTATTCCAAGTTTAAGATAGTCGGAAAGACATGCAGGCAATTCTATGGTCCCTCTAGAAGAATGAAACCCTAACTCGACTTAATGACCGTGTGAAAGCCTTTGAACCTTAGGGTTTGCGGCAGTTCTGCGGCGCCATTAGTGAGGCTTGGGTTTGCCCTTCTACGGCTGGACCACCGATGCTGTGGTATGTACTCGATACTATTAAACTGTACCCAAGATGTTGAGCTCTTGGGGGATTATGATGTTTTGACGAATCGATTGGATGGCTCGACTTAATTCGGATGCTAGGTGGTGAGATGCATTCTTGGGAGACTCCAGATACGAGGATAGCCGTTGGAGCTCAGTCCATGCAGCCGCGACGAGACGAGTCCAAAGCAGACGACATTAGAGAAAATTGGAATAAGAGGTTCGCACCAGATCTAGATGAGATGACGTTCCACTCCGCCGACATCAGAGAGGTGATGCGCATGCCGAGGCATGGTACTTGGACTTACCTTCCAGAAGGAGTCGCGATGAGTATGCAGTCGTTCCAGAGCAAGATGCAGATATAGGAAAGGACAATGACTTCCGGACAGTTGGCAGAGACGAGACATGGAATAGACCGTGAGAAGGATTCCTTCCAGGATACTGCTGCGATGATACTTGCACCCAGGATCAGATGTGTCACGTGCATTCAGAGAGCCAGAGGCCGACGCCAGTGATATGCTGCCTTGACAGGGCCGATGAGCCGATGGATTGTGAGATTGGTAATCCACGGAGAAGACTTGGACCCAGGAGTGGTCATGTTACGCACACCAGCAGGCCAGAGTTCATGATCATCGACGAGACGTCCCACTAGTGACCGCGACAGTTGGCCCGAGATTCTTAGAGGATGCATGAGCGGTACTGTTCCGCCATTATTGATTTCGATGTTTTGGGTGATTTATTCGTATGATTTGATTTTGATGATTGAGGATTTACGATCTTTGCACAGTGTTGCACTTGATATCGTTTTCGTGCTTTAGTTTCACATGTTTGTGATTTTACGGTTTTAAACAGTTGAGTTGATTTTGTGCGTATGCACGCACGCGATTTGGTTCCTGCACTCTGTATAGTTTATATATGCTGGCAGTGCAGTGACATGTATTTTGTGCACTTGGATACACTGGATTTCGATTTCGAGGGTGATGCTCGACATTTGTTTTGTGCATTTTATGCACCGGATTGGATTTTTAGCGCCTGTTGGGCGCCTGTTACGAGATGCGATTTGGTGCACACCAGATGCACTAATTCGAGATTTTTCGTGCATGTCAGATGCACCTGATTTTGCTGTCAGGCACACATGTTGCCTACGACAGATGTTTCGTGCACACCTGATGCACTTAGATGTTGTTTCTGTGCGCATGTATGGCACATTCATGGATTTTGATTTCCGTGCGCACCAGACGCACGTAGTATTCATGTGCATATTTTGGGATTGATTTCTTATAGAGCAGTACGTTTTTATGATATTGCTATGTGTTTCCGTACTGAGCAGGACTAGTCAGAGGACAGTACCTGAATACATTTTGCATGCATTGATAGTTATTGAAGGGATTTCCAAAAAGCGAGCTATAGCCTCAGTATTTACCTACGTGTCTGATATGACACGAAATGTTTAAAACAAGGAGACCCTTCTAAATTGTTTCCAAAACGGCGGAACGTACATTTCAAACAAAGGTATATATGTATATAGTTATTTTCTTATGGTAGACGTCCGCCACTGTGCAGTGTTATACGCGTTGCACAGCGACTTAAAGAGATTTGGCATGCATTTCCTTCAGATACTTATAGATATAGATTCGATATTTACATTTATAGTTTCGAGTTATATCATATTGGTTTTGATTTGGATTTGGCATTGATGTCTTCTCCACGACTCCGATGATCGCGGGATGCTTGACGGAGTTTTGATTTGAGTTATATACTCATTTTTCAAGCGCATGCGCTGCGTTACGATTTGTTTTATGTATTTACAATTTCGGAGCCCCGACGACTTGATGGTTTTTCTTAGATGTTTTAGTAATTGGGGGAGTTGAATTTAAATTCGGGGACCGAATTTCTTTAAGGGGGGAAGATTGTAGCGTTTTGAAAATCGTTTCGGTGAAATTTCGGAAAATCGGTAAAATGAGGGGGTTTTCTGTAAAAAGTCAAAATATAAATATCTTATTATAAAAATTAAATATACATATTCTAGCTATGTAATTGCTATTATTTGGTGTTTATTGAGCCGCTGGTGAAATTTCAAATTTTCTGAAAAAAATATTATTTTATTATTATTTTAAGCCGTCACTAATACATTTAATTAGGGAAAATTACAAATTGGAATGAGTTGAAACAAATTTTGTGCATCATAAAACATTAAATAAAAATTTATCATATGGTTTTTGGAACGAAATCATTTGCCAAAATGGTTTAGAAATTATTGAAGAAAAAAGGCTTTTTTTAGCGTAAATGGATGTTTGGGGTATTGTATTTATCATTTTTCATCACCCCACACCCGTACCCACACCCACACACCCCCATTCACTTATCCCCTTGAAGAATTCAGCAGCCCCCTCTTTTGTCCCCACTTGGATTTTAAAGAAAAGAAATGAAAGAAAAGAAAAGAAAAAAGAGTAGAAAATGGTATAATTTGAGTTGACTTTGACTTGAACTAACTTTCCCCACCTCACTCTCTCTCCTCCCTCACCCAATCCCCCAAGATTTCTGGCCAAAACCTGAACCAAAACAGCCCCAAATACTTCATCTCATTTTCCCATCAAAATCCCCAAAATTTCTATCAAAAATCCACCATTTTTCTCAAAAATTCAAAGCTAATTCTAAATCCAAGCTTTACCCATTATTCTTTAGCTATTCAAGCATGGATCTTGGAGCATGAAATCATTGTTGGAGGCTAAGATTTTTGCAAGTTTGATCTCAAGCTTGTGAGGTATAATCATAACCTTATGCTTAATTTGTTGTTAAATTACTTGAATCTAGCTATTAGGTGTTAAATTAGGGTTTTAAATTTCAAGTTTTGAAATTTAAAGAAAGGGTTTTGATTACTAAGTTAGGGTTTGTTATGGAAATGAGTTGTGTTTGATTGTGTATGGTTTAGTGAGGTGGATTAATATATTTAGTTTTGTAGAAAACTAATCTAGTTGTTAATTACAAGTTGTTACTTGAAAAATGTCCAAATTAAGCTTTTTGTTGCAAACTAGTTTTTTTTGATTTAATTCGAAATATGAGATTAAAAATATGGTTAGGGTTTTTATCATATTATTAACTTTATTAAGTGTAGTTAAACACTTTAGTTCATGGAAATCCAACCTAAATTGTAGTTTGTGCATTTTTGCTATGAAATTGTTAAAAAGGGTATTTTGTAAACTAGAATATTAGGATTTTTGGAATTTAATGAGATTAAATTCCGGAAATTTTTTTATACGACTTATTTAAGATATTTAATAAATATATTGGCCGCTACATTCATTTAAACATCCTGTTTTCTACAAAAACGGCGAATTGTGCTTGCTAGATTTTCGGAAAAATGACTTTTTAAGCAAAATTGAGGTTTTTGTGAGTTTTAACCTAGTTTATATTAAAATTAGTGTTCGTGAATGTGCAAATGAGTGTGATTGGATTTTTCTCGATGGTTTGACGTTTGTACATCGACATCGAGGGTTGGTTTGACTATTCTTGCATGCGTAGGCGATAGGTTTGGACCTATGCGTGATACGCGTGCCGATTTGATTTTCGTATGCCGTTTCGATTTCGAATTTAGTTTTAATGCGATATGGTGCGTTATGATATGTAGGTACCCCCATGTGGACTTCGAGACGACAAGCAAGCGCGTGGCTACGTCGGTACCGGCTAGCGAGGACCAGGTGAGTAGATTTATATCTACGGGGAGAAGTCGGTTGGATGGCGTATAGTACCCCCGCAGTCCGTGGTGATGTATACGGATGCGTATACACACCAACAATTTATGATATGTTGTTAGGATTTATTATTGATGATTTTAGATGGATATTGGTGTTGGATTGGTGCAAGGTTACGAAACCTTAGGTAGTGGGTGCACTACACTTACACATACACACATATACATACTTGCATACATTCCTTATTTGATATGTGCGTGTATGGGAATATATTTATAAGTTCACATGGGTATGGGACTATGTGTTCACATACGGATTTGAGGAGAATACTTGGGATTGAGCTGAGTCGATGAGATTTGTTTGTGGTTGTGATCTCGGTGATATGGCAGGATTCGTACTTAAGGTACGTCCTGGTGTTATAGCGGATCTTGCGGCGGCGATACGGGTGAATAGTGTTATAAATAAATGGTCGACATGTGATCGTGATATGAGGCATAATATGCTAGGATTTTGATATTAGGCCGTATCGGGCGATGTATACCCCTTGATGATGATATGTGCTGACGATATCGGTTTGTACGAGATTGTCGATCAGTAGTCAGATCATGAGTATATTGAGGATATTAGTATTGTACTAGACATAGGTCAGTACCCTAGACTATGATCTTGGATAAAGAGAATACCAGAGGAATAGTGTGAGGAATATGATATTGACCCGTACCCAGATTTAGGGATGCCGTACGACGGATTTACGTACGAGCTATATCTTGATGATTGATCCGCACTCTTGACTTGGGATGTCTGATTATAGATATGGTATCGGATATGATATTATTGAGGCGGGATCACCGACTAATATATATACAGGTATGTATATGTATCGACTCAGATGTTAGGCGATTTCCTTACCTGTAGTCTAGCTTATAGCGTAGCCCTTTAGTTTAGTTAGTTGTTAGATTAGATTCGGTTTCTACTTATTTCAAAGCTTACGAATCGTGCGTATTTTTAAAGACAGCCTAAGGGATCCTACGGATATTTCAAAAAACGTATCTTTTCTTAAAAACACCGTAGCCCCTATTTTCAAAACCCCACGATTCGTGTTATTTCAAAAGGCACCATTGTAGGACTTATATTAGGTTGAAATAGATTAATTATCGTTGCGTCTAGTATTCAGCTCCCGCTCATTATTGTTGTTTTCTCCGCATCACATGCTTATATTATGCTTCATATTCTACTGTTGATATCTTGTGGTTAGGACACCAGCACCATTACCGATGATGCGTATGTACCACGTACACTTACTTGCCGGCTCACACACATCTTCATCGGTAATTGCCATGTCACGTACACCTTAGAAAATATTATTGCTTGACATAGCCTGTTAGCTAATAGTTTAGACATGATATTAGTGTACTTGCCTTATATGTTAGTTTAGACATTATAGTTATTACCTGCTACCTCATGCATACTGTTATTCATTGTTATGCCGCATTCATGGATTCTCATGCATATATTCACTTTTTACGTGCTATTGAGGTTTTGGATTTGGATTTCCATGAGATTTTCTGGATTCGGGGAAAACCGCAAAACATATACAAATTTCTTCTTTCTCTTTTTAAATAAAAAGCGCGGTTTTTTCCATGATGTATGAGTCGTCCACCATGAGTTTGCTGATAGATTTGGAGACCCGATTCGAGGAGTTGGATGAACCGTTTCGGGTACATAGTGGACCCGGTAAGGTACCCCGGGGCAAGAAGCTCGTGGTGATGACGATGAGCCTGGCAGGGGGAGACTACCTACCGGTGATTTTACCCGACGCGTCGGATATCCGGAGGATACCGTCGTGGTCTTGAGATGGATGGTAGGGGCCGGTCTGGACTGACGGCGCCCTAGATATTGAGATTGAGACATTGAGATTTCGAGATATTGAGGTACTGAGATTTGATGATACAGGCCAGTCCGGATGGCCGGAGCCTGAGGTTTTGAGACATTGAGATTTATGTTTTGTGTCGATGCTAGACACTGTTGATGCTGATTTCATTTATGATACCTCATTTTAAAAATACAAAGGAAATCTCACTAATTTATGAAAACAGTTTCTTCATTTACATGTATTCTGTTTTCATGCATTCATACCTCATTCATATGATATATTGCTACCTGAGGCACTGACACGGGCACATGAGATCACACTCGGGTTAGATATTACCCTAGCCATTGTTATAGGCTGCATGTTATTCATATATTTGAGGATATATTATGATCATTGACCTAGGTTGCGTTATTCATGCGATTTTCTGTTCGTAGATCTTTTTCTACTCACGAGTTGGTAACTCACCCCCGTTGTGCCCCAGTTTCTTGCAGGTGTTGCCGTACGGATTTCATTACGGCTTTGCGGGCTCGGTTTCTTTTCGGGTGACTTGCTAGTAGGTGGGTTTATTGTATCTTACCCATCATTATACCTTGTATATTATATTTCAGTTGTATCTAGAAGTTCCATCAACCAAACTTGTATTTTTTTGAGATAGAGACCAGTAATGTTATTCTTTCGACCATAGAGTAGCATGTTTTATTTCTTGAGTTTCTTGCTGGTTGAGTTCCATTTCTGTTGTGATCCTCGCCTTTAGGCGTTGTATATTATGTTGCATACAGGTTGATTTGATATGGTTCTTCCTATTCTCTACTACTTCTCTTGGTTTGAATTTCTGGGTTTCGGCTTACTTAGCATACGTACTCCTTGAGACGTTCGTAGTCTAAGTGCCGGTCATGTTCCGTACTTTCGGGTCGTGACAGTTGCAGACCTCATTGCCACTCCTACTTTTACCCTTTTCTCCAGGACACCCCGCATTACTGCGAACGTCCACTTCCATTGGACAAAACCATCGTATGGTTAGATACGAACTCGAAGGAATTCGAGGATGGTTTCCGGTTCTGGAGAAAACGGATAGGATTATTCAGTTGTCTTTTCCCTTTTACCTTCTCTCAAGTTGTGAGTACTCCTTGGTTTAGGAGATAGTACACCTATTACGCAAATTGGATAGTCTTCTTCCAAACCTTAGGTTGGTGCCGACCGGTAAGGAATGAAGAAAACCAATTAGCATAACGATGGTGTACAGAAGGTATTAAGTTAAGACAAAGCAAGGGATTAGTAAGAGGGCAAAGTAAATTGCGACTGCTATTCACGACCAAACCAAGTATTTCTTCGCCAATCCTAAATCACCTTTGTATTTCTCCAGGACACTCCGTATCACTACGAAGATCCACAGTTTATTGGATACTCCATCGTATGGTTATATACGAACTCGAAAGGAACTTGTTCCAATTCGGGGATGGATTCTGGTTCAGGAGAAATAGGAATAAGGTTTATTCGGTTGTCTTTTATCTTCACCTTCTCTCGCTTTGCGAGTGCTCCTAAGATTAGGACAGTACACCTTTTATGCTTATTGGATAGTCTTCTTCCAAACCATAGGCTGGTGCCGAACGGTAGGGAAGGAAGAAAACCATTTGGCCTAAAGGGGTGTGCAGAAGGTAATGACTAAAGACATATAAAGGGATTTGGAGAGGTGGCAAAGAATTATACGGTTATAATTGTGAATCTGGATAATGGAAGAGGCATTACTAAGAATACCTGAATACCCCACCGAAACATTTCAATGTTTCAGTTTCACTGTGTAATGTTAAAAGAAAACTAATTTCCCGATTAGATACTTACTCCAGGGTATGTATTTACCAGGTATGATTCTCACATCTGTATGGTTTTACAGATGATGAGTGGGAGTAAGTTATTGGGAATTAGGTGACCATCCTCATTATATCAGGATTCGTTGTAATTGGTGATATTTGAGGAAGCCACCTTGGTTGTTTGCCGGTCGGCAAATATTTGGTTTTGAATATCCGTTGCTATGCACCAATTTCAAAATGATATATCTGTACGTCTATTTTAATAGAGTGAGATGTACCTTTTTGATATTATGTCGATGACATTTACCTATATAAGTGGATGGTTAGGTAAGGAGCATTAAACAGCGGTGTAATTCTTCTTAACCATAAGTACAGTTTTCAACCTACGACGCACAGTGAAAGAGTTGTTAGACTCAGCGGACTTATACAGGGTATTGTATGTTGTCCAGTGTCCATTAGGACAGAGGGGTTGGTCCTCATACTATATTCTGTTTACTTTTAACTTCTCTAGTTCTTAGACATGTGTTTCGTAGGAACACAGGGTCTAAGTTTTGAGGAGTTATAGGTATTTGAATAGAGTAGAGAACCAGGTGTAGCAAGTATCGGGATTCTTCAAAGTGATCGAAGATGTAGATACTTGTGTATGGTGTTCAGTTGATAGTAATGATTAAGAGAACTAGCTTCTCTTTCAGGTTACTCATAATTGGAAACATTCCTAAGTTGAGTAACGCTGATCGGCCTCCTTCCATTTAGTTGACATGCACTGGTGACAGCTGCATGATTTGAATCTGGTTAAATTAAATCAGTGCCTCTGTTTCTATATTGGATATAGAACAGTTCATATCTTGACATTGTTAAGGTACGGGGAATTGTCCGGCTTATGCTTAAAACCAGACACTGGACAACTCAAGGCTCGTTTCTGTAATGGCTGTTTGTGGGTTGACCCAGGCTATGACGAGGGTTGACTTTCTACCATCTGGAAGATCAATAGTAATATTGTTCTAGACTCGCCACAGTTTTAATAAAAATGGATTTTTCAGAAAACAGTAGTGGGAGTATGGTAGAACTGGAAGTGATTCCAGAACCGCAAACGATTACCGAAGATTTGATAAGGAACCTAAAGATTCAATCTGGTTTGACATTCCATTGGCCACTCCGCAGATTCGGTGGGTTACTTCAGGCACCCGAGAGGTACTCCGGTAGCCTCAAGGACGGTGACAGGGAAGTTCTTGTTTACCCACACTTGCCATTGCTGTTGTTCCAGGCTGCGAGACCCGGCAGGAGGATGAGTATAGCGTCGTTCTGAACTAGCTTCAGAAGTGTACGTGTATATGACTCTGCCAGAGGGTTATCGTAGTCAGTGGGAGCAGAGGAAGCATTGGTGGACAGGTAGCTTTTGTCTATTTATAGACTTAAGCAGATATAGCGGAGATAGATTATCTATTTCTGATGTGACAGTCATAGGTTTGACTTCATCAGAATAGGGGATGGATCTGTTGAGAAGGTAGTAGGGTGTGATGTCATGGTATTTGGATGACATACACAGAGTATGAAGTGATATTCCTATACTACGATCGGTTATATTTTGGTTGTCACACAGTAGTTTCTCCACACAGGACTTGGAAATTATATCAGACATTCTGGTTACTAGATCTATGGTTTTAGATTTAGATTTGGGTAGTTTCCCAATCTGGGTACCTTGACTGCATTCTATGAGTATTTAGAATGGACGACTCCTGGCACGGTAGTGTACCTGCAGGTGATGGAGTCACCCTCTCTAAAGGTGTCTTACAGACTAAAGGGGAGAGGGATACACATGATTGACAGATCACTTGCTTAGGCAATTGAGTCAATCATGAGATATCAAGTACCACACCAGATGTTGTTCTTGCAGTAGATGCAATAAGTTGATATTAATCCAATCCTGGAGAAACAATCGGAAGCAGTTTTAGGACATAAGTGTGTGTCCTAGGGATGTGATAACGACAGCCACTTTTAGGAGACGGTTATCACTCCAGGCTTCCAAGGTGACATGGATGGCAGAGTGGCTGTCAGAGTTATAGTTTCTCCTTCTGACGAGGGACAGTATTTTGGACAGGTGGTCCAAGGCAATACTGAGGGAGGCATGGCGCTGGGTACTGATTAAGTTCAGTTATCGATACAGTCTAAGAAGTTTGGATTTGGAGTTCATTTATGAGCTAGGTCCCATCAAATATCCAGACATACTCTAAGACAGGTATTGCTCATTTCGGGAGATGGTTTTCTCCACGAACTTGAGATATAGAGAGACATAGAAAGAAACATCATAGCGGATCCACTCACTGAGGCTATTCCTCGAACGCAATAGTTTCGCAAACGAGCTTTGTGAGACTGACTAGTAGAGGAGTTGGGTGTTCGGTATCACACGGGCTGTGAGTATGCGGCATCGCAATAATTAGCCTCGAGTGCAAGTGGGAGATTGTTGGAGATAGTGCCCTCAGAGTCAATTATTGGATCACAGGCACGTGATTGCAATGATTGAGGGAGGACCTATCCCGGTAGGACAGTCTTACTCAAGATGATAATATGTTATCTGGTTTATCTTTATCATCGTGTACTGCTTTAGGTGACCTTACGAGTCGCTATTACACGCTGATAGAGCCCCTAGGATTCTTGCTTGACTGCCGGCAGTATGATGGCGATCATATACGTGAGAGCTGGTGGTCTATAAGCACATCCTTAAAAGGTCCCTAGTCGTGGGAGTTTCGAGACAGGGCATCGATTCTCCAGAGTAGACTAGTGTATACAGTCGAGACCCCGACGAGGGGCGGTGGCCGGTCTCACAAGCCACTGGTGTCAGTTGGTTCACCTAAGATGTATACAGGTGCTCATTGGGTTATGAGTACACCGGACAGGACTCGCTGGGAACCTTCTAGTTGGTCTTATACCAGATGTCAGTTAGCAGTTCCCTGGTGACATGTGTACAGGTTAGTTCATCGACCTGAGATCGTCATTTGTCTCGTGTGAGTTCCCACTGTACTTTGATTACTACCCTACCACGGCTCAAAGGAGTCGTGCAAACAGGTTTTAGTTGGGTACAGTCCCGAGCCACATGGAGGCAGTGAGCGGATCTTCAGGGGTTCGTCTCTCCCGGTATTGGGGGTGAGGTCGCGCTGTGTCTAGGAGAGCCATTACGCAAAGCCCTCGGCCGAGGCAGGAGATTTACTGGTAGGTATTCCAGTAGTATCTCAGGGCGTTCTGGGCTACACTCCGACACTACTTGTACCGCTTTTGGGGGTCTGACTTTTACCAACCCCCTAGGCCCGACATGCGATGCTCATAGACGAACGGACCGGACTGTACGGATATTGTCACCGACAGGCTCAGTAGGGTGTCAGGATGAGTTCGCTCATCGACGTCCCGTTTGGTCAATAGCTGGTGGCCCGTCACGTATTGGCTAATACCTCTGACGTGCTAGTTGTTAAATCCACAGCCATAGTATTGATGAGTCTTTAGAGTCCACCACACTTACAGTTACTCAAGCTTTCGGGCGAAACGCTGTAGAGGCCGTATGGAGATATGACAGGGTCCGATCAGATACGTGCGGTATTGCACGGATCAGGATCGGACAGTTTTGTACTAGTGGCCGTATAGTAATATGGCAGGGTTCGATCTGATACGTGCGGTATTGCACGGATCAGGATCGAACGGATATTACTAGCCTGCTTTGGCTTAAGCCGGTCCTAGTTTAGTACAGTGTAGATTTTGTCTCATTGCATTTGTATCCGGTCGGAATATAGATGCGGGTGTGTATGCACAGTATCGGGGTTTTTCCTGTAATTTATTACGGGACCATTTTTCTGGAGTTGCCTGTTTGCATTCCGTTCCGGCCGGTTTTCCTTTGTTCTTTCCCGGCCGGACTTTTTCGATGGAGGGGGTAATTTGCAGTTTTGCAAATTACATTTGAGGAGGGGGTTTCTTGCATAAGGATTGATTATGATAGCATCTTTTGATACCATTCTTTTCCATCATCTTTTCTTGCTTTATTAAGATTAGATATGAGATGAAGTTTGATGTGAGATTGTTATGATGATGTTTGGATATGGTCACCTTTCTCTTTCTCCTACACTCACCTCCCTTCTTGTGATGGTTTGTATTTTCATTCCTCCACCATTCTCACTACATGAGTGAGGGTTCACTTGAGAGAAAAAGAAAGAGAGAGTTCATTTTGTTATGTGAGGAATTCTTCATCTCATCTTCTTCTTCTTGCTAGAAAATTGAAAGCACCAATTTTCTTTACCTCTTCCTCCATCCATCAATGGCAACTACATAAACTCCAAGAGATAAAGTTTCAACACTACATTCTACAGCATTTCTTGGGCATGTCGACTTGCCGGCTTCATGCCCGAGTTGCCTCGGTATTGAGGCGGGAGCCCATAAAAGATGCAGACGATGTGGTGCCCTTCCGGCAAGGATGCGACGACCGGAGTTTCCGTGGGAGATCGGGACGACGACGATAAGACCGGAGGACTCGGATCACTCGGTATATCTCTCACCCCATCTCTTGTTAGCTAGTATAGGTTAATGGTTTACGATCCGGGTTTTATTGTCCACGGTAGCGCCAGTTTAAAAGATAAGAAAATTTTGATTCCGCATTTTGGCCTCGGTAAGACGGCCGGGGCGCTGCCGTGGCGCAACAGAATCAATTTCAAAGGGCTCTTCCTCCACCACAACAACAACCCTTTCAACTCACTCAGCACCCCTACCAGTCACAAAATTTCCAAAATCAGGTCAACAATCCTGCACAGTTTAATCCTATGCAGTTGTCCTGTTCTGATGAATTCTCTCAATTCACTCAAACCATGAAATCACTTTTATCAAATTTCATAGAGGTTTCGACTGAGGTTAGATCTTCCGTCAGTGAGATAAAGAAAAACTCAGCGTCCCAAGCTAAGAGTATCAGATCGATGGAAGCTGAAATAGCTCGCCTTAAAGCCGAAATGAGTGCGAGAGAAAAAGGGAAACTTCCCTCTCAACCCCTACAGAATCCTGGGTATTACAATGTAAATGCCATCACAACGTTGAGATCGGGAAGAGTGCTGAACAATTATGTCGGGGAAGGTATTGATGATACTGAAAATCATATTAACACCCCGGCTGAGACCCTTCCTCACACACACACTTCTCCTTCTGATCCTTCTTCTTCTACCACATCACCTTCTCGAGAGCCTATTCTCCATTTCCCACTAGGCTCGACACCTGAACCCAACCCTTATAGTTCTCCACAGACGGTCCTCACACCTCTTTTGGGACCTCGTCTACCCCCTCTTCCTTCTCTTATGATGGACCCGACGCTTATTGCGAAAGCTCCTTACCCGAATCGGTTAAGGGGTAACAGAACGAGTCCTCATATGGAGAAAATTTTGGAAATGTTCAAACAGGTTAACATCAATATCCCTCTCCTAAATGCAATTCAACAAGTCCCCGCTTATGCGAAAATTCTTAAGGACTTGTGCACTAGGAAGAGGAAGACTCAAGTGCCGAAGAAGGTCTTTATGGCTAATAATATCAGCACTGCTTTTATCCCACAGCTACCAAAGAAACGAAAGGACCCAGGATGTCCTACAATATCGATTTCTATTGGGGGTAAAAACATAAATCGTGCTCTTTTAGACCTTGGCGCAAGTGTTAACCTACTCCCTTATTCTGTCTATGAGCAATTAGGGATTGGAGAGCTGAAACCTGCTCACTGCACTCTCCAAATGGCAGACCGTTCAATCACCAAACCAAGGGGTGAATTAGAGGATGTGTTGATAAAGGTCGGGGAATTTGTTTTCCCCGTAGACTTCATTGTGCTCGACACACAGCCTGTTGCAAACCCCCGGGGCCAAATTCCGGTGATTCTGGGTCGTCCTTTCCTTGCCACTTCCAACGCTGTTATAAACTGTAGAAACGGTTCAATGAACTTATCATTTGGAAATATGACCATTGAACTAAATATCTACAAAGTTGGAAGTCAGCCATCAGAACCCTCTGCTCATATTTTAGATGTGTGCTCTGTCCATGAGATCGCTCCCGATAGTTGTGGAGCTGAGGAACTTTGCTTTACTGATCTCGATGACATTACCACATCTCTGTTTGATTTCACACAAGATCTTAGTGAGGACACTTAACCTACACTTGAGTCCTGCACTTCTGACTTTTCTCCACCCGAGTCTGTATCTTTCACAGGCTCTGAGCTTCTTTGTAAATCCAAAAATCACTCAATGATCCCTCCTTCTATCATTTCTCCGCCCGAATTAGATCTCAAAATTTTACCTTCTCATCTGAAATATGCTTATTTAGGTGAGAAGGAGTCTTTACCAGTTATAATATCCGCTTCTCTAGCATTAGAGCAAGAGAATGCACTTTTATCGGTATTGAGATCTAACAAAGAGGCGTTTGGTTGGAGTATGGCGGACATCAAAGGGATTAGTCCCTTGATAGTTGAACATCATATACATGTGATGGATGATGCCAGACCAACCCGAGAACCACAGAGACGGTTGAATCCCGTCATGAAGGAAGCTGTGATGAAAGAGATCGTCAAATGCTTAGATAATGACATTATATACCCCATCTCCGATAGCCAATAGGTGAGTCCTATACATGTCGTTCCTAAGAAATCCGGCATCACAGTTATAACCAATGAGGCGAATGAGTTGATTCAGACACGCACCCAAACTGGATGGCGTGTATGTATCGATTATAGAAAACTCAATGCTGCCACGAGGAAAGACCACTTTCCTCTACCATTCATTGATCAAATGCTGGAACGCTTAGCGGGACGAGAGTATTATTGTTTTATGGACGGATACTCAGGTTATAATCAGGTCCCCATCGCCAAAAAGGATCAAGATAAAACCACTTTTACTTGTCCTTTTGGTACCTTTGCTTACAGTCGCATGCCCTTTGGGCTATGCAATGCTCCCGCTATCTTTCAGCGGTGTATGATGAGGATATTCTCTGATATGGTAGAAAATTTTCTGGAGATCTTTATGGACGATTTCTCGATTTTTGGAGACTCTTTTTCCGATTGCCTATCGAATTTGGACGCTGTTCTTACTCGTTGCAAAGAGAAGAAATTGACTTTAAACTGGGAAAAATGCCATTTTATGGTCCAAGAAGGAATTGTCCTTGGACATGTCATTTCATAGAAAGGCATTGAGGTTGACAGAGCTAAGATAGATGTCATTCAAAACCTCCCTCATCCCAAAAGCGTCAAAGATATTCGATCTTTCCTTGGCCATGCGGGCTTTTATAGAAGATTCATTAAGGATTTTAGCAAAATTGCTAGACCTTTAACTCTTCTCCTAGCCAAGGATACGACCTTCCATTTTGACTCGGACTTCGAGACAGCTTTCGACTCACTTAAACACTCACTCACCTCAGCCCCCGTGCTATCATCACCAAACTGGGACTACCCCTTTGAGCTGATGTGTGATGCATCTGACTTTGCAGTAGGTGCAGTCTTAGGACAGCACATCGAAAAGATGCCACACGTGATATACTATGCAAGTAAGACCCTGAATGATGCGCAAATCAATTATACAACCACAGAAAAAGAACTTTTAGCGGTTGTATTTGCATTAGAAAAATTCAGGCCTTACTTAATTGGCTCACCTATAGTTGTGTATACTGACCATTCCGCTTTAAAACATCTTCTGGCGAAGAAAGATGCAAAAGGTCGACTAATACGTTGGATCCTTCTGTTACAAGAGTTCGATCTTGTTATCAAAGATAAGAAAGGATGTGAAAACGTAGTAGCTGACCATCTTTCACGCATCATTTCTTCTCCTGTGACCCTGCCGATCAATGATTCGTTCCCAGATGAACAACTCTTGAACGTATCCGCTGAACCTTGGTTCAGGGATATTGTGAACTATCATGCCACTGGACTAATACCCAGCGATTGGTCAAAACAGGACAAATGCCGTTTTCTATCCCAAGTAAAACACTTTTACTGGGACGAGCCCTATTTGTTTAAATATTGTCCTGATCAGATCATTCGCCGGTGTGTCCCGAATGAAGAGTTCAAGAGTGTTCTTTCATTTTGTCATGATCAGGCCTGTGGGGGTCACTTCGGTCCTAGAAAGACAACGGAGAAGGTTTTGCAATGTGGATTTTATTGGCCGACCTTATTTTAGGACGCATTTGAGCATTGCAAAACCTGTACACAATGTCAGTACACGGGTAGAATCTCCCAGAGGAATGAAATGCCTAAGCAACCCATCTTGGTTGTTGAAATATTCGATGTTTGGGGCATAGATTTTATGGGTCCTTTTCCCAACTCCTTTGGGAATTTGTACATACTGCTGGCGGTTGATTATGTCTCAAAGTGGGTAGAAGCCATTCCATGTCGCACTAATGACAAGAAAGTTGTCATTAAGTTCTTAAAAGAGAATATCTTCTCGCGATTTGGACACCCACGCGCTATTATTAGCGATAATGGGACACACTTCTGCAACAGATCTTTCGAGACTCTGATGCGGAAATACTCAATCAACCACCGACTTTCTACACCCTATCATCCCCAAACAAGCGGGCAGGCTGAAATCTCAAACAGACAAATCAAACTTATCCTGTAGAAGACTGTTGCTAAAAATAGAAAAGACTGGTCGACCAAACTGACGGATGCTCTTTGGGCATTCCGAACTGCATATAAAACCGACCTAGGGATGTCTCCATATAGGATAGTGTTTTGGAAAGCATGTCATTTACCCGTCGAAATTGAGCATAAAGCATTGTGGGCTATTAAAGAAATAAATTTTGATCTAAACCAAGCTTGCAACTTTCGGAAGCTGCAAATTAATGAGCTAAGCGAACTCTGCGATGAAGCTTATGATAACGCTGTGATCATAAAGAATAGGACCAAGGCTTTTTACGATAAAAACATTTTGAGGAAAACATTTTCACCTGGTCAACAAGTCCTTCTTTATGATTCACGATTACACCTTCACGCGGGTAAGCTCCGATCTCGGTGGATGGGACCTTTTGTTGTGCGGTCTGTATACCTGCACGGGGCAGTAGAAGTAGAAAATGTTAAAAACAGAACCGTTTTCAAAGTGAATGGATATAGACTAAAGCCGTATTTTTCCACTGACCCCACGGAGGAGCTCCTGTTCTTACAGGAGCCAGTTTATTTGGATTAAAATTCCTCCGTCTCACCTTCATGTCCTACATATCACTGCATCATCTTTTGAATGGAGGTGAGTGAAAAGAGTAAGTTTGGGGGAAGTTCTTCACTTATATATTTTGCCCCCACTAATAATTCCTCCAAGACTTACAGGTTTTATAGGTATAGCGTTTGGCAACAGTGAGGACACTGTTGAAAACAAGTTTGGGGGAGGTTTGTGCTTATTTTTGCATCATTTGCATAAGCAAAAAACATTTTTTTTTAAAAATCCATAAAAATTGAAAATTTTTCAAAACTCATAAAAATTTGAAAATTTTCAAGTATAAATTTTTTTTTAATATTTACACTTTCTTGTATATAAATAAGATAATAAAACTTTAGATAGTGAAAAATTACATCCATAAGATTAGAAAAATTTAAGAAAACCAAGAAAATTAGAAGTTTTCTTAGACGAACTAGTAATAAGTAGTTATGAGCCGTTGTCCCAAGGGTTAGTAAGATGAAGGACGTCACTAATCTGAGGATAAAAATAAGTCTGAAAAATAATTTCTATTCTGGAAGCCAAACATTTTGAACGTTGATACCCTGCTATTCTCATTTACACACGTCTTAAAGCCTGGGATAGTAGAGGATACCTCGAAATGCTCTTGTCTTAAAGCCAAAAGTATGAAGGAAATTAAAAAAAAAAATTTGAATAAAGAAAATATAAAGTGGTGAGAAAAATGGACACTGGTTTTGTTATCACCAAGGGAAATAAAAAATGTATAGCGAGGGTGCTTTTTCACCTAGTGCCCTAAGGCCAACTGGTCTGGGAGTCACTGCTATGCCTTAGGTGGTGCAAGACGAGGAAAATACACCAAGTAAACAAACACAGGAGTAATCGGTCGGTTAGTACCTCAAGAAATATTAACGGTCGCATGAAAGTGTGTAAGCAATCTCATCTAAATATTCATTAATTAAAAAGTACTGAGGCTGATGGGCAAGAGTATGATAGCTTGAATTGAATTCTACGGGTGTAGGGATGTCTTTACACACACGCAGGGTTATATGATCGATGTTTGGATGAAAGATAGGAATGAGAATAAGACGATGTTTTATTGAGGGAGGACGTGATTTCTGACATCTTTTCATGACCATTAAGATAGGGCTCATGACAACCGAAAAGCTAGCCTAGTTGGAAACCCTAATTTTCAAAGTTTTTCTTTTACAATTCTTTTCTTTAAATGTAATATTCATGATCTTTATTTTATTATTGGATTTTGGGGGTGCAATCCGCTAAAAACCCTTAGAAGACAACACACCTCCTACTAGGGACACCTAGAGGTTTAAAGGCTTGTTGCACGTGCTCAGTGCAATCGTGTTGCCTACGAAAGTATGCTAGTTAGTTTTTCTCTTTCTTTATTTTCTCCTTCTCTTTTTAATAAAACAGTTCGCTCGAGACGATCGAAATTAAGTTTGGGGGAATTTGATTAGTCGAAAATATTGCATATTTTAGCCGGCAATTTCCTCATCATTTGCATTTATATAGAAGTGTTCGGCATTCATATTTCACATATTAGCAAAATTGTCGCCAAATATCAGATTACATGTGTTAGACCCTAAAACCGGCACTATAAAGGAAATTGACCACATTTCATGGCATCGCATCATCCCTATATTGCGCAACACTTGTTTTGAGATCTGTGCAGGGAAACCCGGAAGAAAAGTCAAATTCTTACAGGGTACCGATCAAACATGACGCCAACTCAATAATTTCAGTTCTGGAAGTAATCCAAAAGGCAAAATACAATTCAACATATCAGATAAAGCTACAAATATCAACCCAAGACAACACCAGAAAGATGCAGCCCCAAGGAGTCTACTTGACCGTGGAACCGCGGCCTAAGCCGCCTTGTGCCGCGGTTCCGCGGCGGCCTTGCCACTTCAGCCATCCAAATTTGCTGCATAATGTTTCTCTCAGGGCCCACACTTCAGCAAGACACTACATTTTCCAGAAGACTCTAGATACTTCTGCCAGATCAGCAAGCTTTGGGATCAACACTAAACTAGCCTTGTATTCTAGAAACTTCTCCCTAAACCCTAGCTTAAACCCTAAGCTAAGCCTAACTAACTACTTCTAGAAGTCTTTCAACAAACTTTTGGAGGGAACTTCTCAAGGCTTAGGGTTTGTGTGATCTATAAATAAGACCCTAGGCTCATTTGTAAATTATTATGGACTTGATCTATTGACTAGTTCATTTTAGTAGCCAATTTAGATCCATTCACTCTCTTTCTTCATCTTCTTCTTCCACAAGTCTAGTGAGAAGGCTTGTGTGAAACCCTAACCCTAATTCCAATCAAAAGCCAAGATCCCGAGTACCCCATCAAGCAAGAAGCCTTGCAACCTTTTATGAGCCGAGCCGTTCTTCAACAGAGCAAGTGGTCCAAGCCGACCCGCGACTCACGGAGCCGAGCGAAGCCAAGTCGACAATTTAGTTCTTCCTCTTGTAGTTCTTGAGCGACTGTAATCAAATTGTTGATATAAATAAAAGGTGATATTCTTTTATCTTGTTTTCTTTAAATTCTTGCATCATGATTCAATCTAAATTTCTAGTTGTAATTCTTGTTGTGATGTTTGAGTAATACTCCGCTCGTACAGGAGTCGAGACGATCAATAGAATGATGATGTAATATATCTTAAATCGATTCTTGAGTCCTATGAGTTTTGTAAACCCTAGCAAGTTCAAGAATCGACGACCCAATTCGTTGCGATGCTTTCTTGATTGATATCGCTCGAGATTGGGGAGTTACGATCGTTTCTTGAAATTGCTAGAGGCTAGAATGTGAATGATATCAACGAAAGAACAAGGGTTAAATGATGAAACCCTAGTTTCATCAAGAAAGCCCTAACTCTCGTCGATCATCATCGATCTAGTATCAATCCTTCGAAGGACAAGAACACAAAATCTTGAGATTACATCACGTCTATAGATCCGATCGATTCCTACAAGTCTCATTTAGATTCTTGACATTTGGTTGGAAATATCATCGAAACCCGATTCTCGATTGTTTATCAGTTTCTTGATTCTTGATTAAACTAGTGACACCTAAATCACTCGATAAATTCTTGAATCATGTATTCTTTTCAGTTCGATTAACTTTTCAATTCAAACAAATTAAATATAAAAACGAATCGCAAAATCCCTGTGGACGATCCGCACTCGCTTACGATCTACAATCGACACCGTAATTGATTGCGGTCAAATATAATTCTTTGATTGTGAATTTTATTCAATATTACCGACACATAGAAACTTATTCGCTTTATTCGATTTACACAAAGAAGAAAATATTACAATCAAATGAAACCGTTATCAGGGATCATTTGAGTTGATTTACTTACACAGTCTCGAATTTTACGAACAATCAGGCACCACGTAGCCGGATTCTTTTACGGGCTGCCACCTCTGGACCGAGGCAACTCGGGCGCGAAGTTGGCAAGCCGACGCGTCCAAGGGCACTGTAGGTGTAGTGTAGAAAGCATGTCTCGATGCGGGTATGAAGTTGCCTTGATGGTGTGGAGGAATCAAAAGAACTTTGGGAGAAGAATGGTGTATATTTTTCAAGCATGAAAAATGAGAGATGTATATTTCCTCACAATCAAAAATCAACCTCTCCTCTCTCTTCAAAGTGGCCGGCTAATACAATATATGGAGCAAGCAAGAACCAAAGGGAGGTGAGTGTAGTAGAAGAATAATGGTGACCACACCCAAAAAATATGATAACAATATCATATCAACCTCAAATCCTTTCTCATCTCATTTAATGCCAAGGAAGAGACTAAAAAAGAATATCATCATGAAGCCACATAATGCTAGAAAAACCCTCCACAAAATGTTATTTGCACACTTGCAAATAACCCCTCCATCGGAAAAGTCCGGCCGGGAAGGAACAAAGGAAAACCGGCCGGAACGGAATGTAAACTGGCAACTTCAGCAAACTGATCCCGTAATAAATTATAGGAAAACCCCGCGACTGCATATACATGCTCGCATTTGTATTCCCACTGAACACAAATGCAAAGAGACAAAATCTACACTGTCTAATACCAGGATCCGGCTTAAGCCAAAGCCGGATAATAAAAACCGTCCGATCACGATCCGTGCAATACTGCACGTATCTGATCGAACCCTGCCATATCTCCATACGGCCTCTACAGCGTTTCGCCCGAAACTTGAGTAACTGTGTGTGGTGGACTCTAAAGACTCGTCAATACTATGGCTGTGGATTTAACCATAGGCACGTCAGAGGTATTAGCCATACGTGACGGGCTACCAGCTATTGACCAAAAGGGACGTCGATGAGCGAACTCATCCTGACACCCTACTGTGCCTGTCAGTGACAATATCCATACAGTCCGGTCCGTTCGTCTATGAGTATCGCATGGCGGGTCTGGGGGGTTGGTAAAAGGCAGACCCCCAAAAGCGGTACAAGTCGTGTCGGAGTGTAGCCCAGAACACCCTGAGATACTACTGGAATACCTACCAGTAAATCTCCTGCCTCGGCCGAGGGCTTTGTGTAATGGCTCTCCAAGACACAGCGCGACCTCACCCCCAATACCGGGAGAGACGAACCCCTGCAGTTCCGCTCATTGCCTCCATGTGGCTCGGGACTGTACCCAACTAAAACCTGTTTGCATGACTCCTTTGAGCCGTGGTAGGGTAGTAATCAAAGTACAATGGGAACTCACATGAGACAAATGACGATCTCAGGTCGATGAACTAACCTGTACACATGTCACCAGGGAACTGCTATCTGACGTCTGGTATAATCCCAACTAGCAGGTTCCCGGCGAGTCCTGTCTGGTGTACTCATAACCCAATGAGCACCTGTATACATCTTAGGTGAACCAACTGACACCAGTGGCTTGTGAGACCGGCCACCGCCCCTCGTCGGGGTCTCGACTGTATACACTAGTCTACTAATGGAGTATCGATGCCCTGTCTCGAAACTCCCACGACTAGGGACCTTTTAAGGATGTGCTTATAGACTCCAGCTCTTACGTATATGATCGCCCTCATACTGCTCGCAGTCAAGCAAGAATCCTAGGGGCTTTATCAACGTGTAATAGCGACTCGTAAGGTCACCTAAAGCAGTACACGATGATAAAGATAAACCAGATAGCATATTATCATCTTGAGTAAGACTGTCCTACCGGGATAGGTCCTCCCTCAATCATTGCAATCACGTGCCTGTGATCCAATAATTGGCTCTGAGGGCACTATCTCCAACAATCTCCCACTTGCACTCAAGGCTAATTATTGCGATGTCGCATACTCACAGCCCGTGTGATACCGAACACCCAACTCCTCTACTAGTCAGTCTCACAAAGCTCGTTTGCGAAACTATTGCGTTCGAGGAATAGCCTCAGTGAGTGGATCCGCTCTGATGTTTCTTTCTATGTCTCTCTATATCTCAAGTTCGCGGAGAAAGCCATCTCCCGAAATGAGCAATACCTGTCTTAGAGTATGTCTGGATATCTGATGAGACCTAGCTCATAAATGAACTCCAAATCCAAACTTCTTAGACTGTATCGTCAACTGAACTTAATCAGTATCGTGCGCCATCCTTCCCTCATTATCCACCTGGACCACCTGTCCAAAATACTGCCCCTCATCAGAAGGAAAAACTATAACTCTGACAGCCACTCTGCCATCCATGTCACCTTGGAAGCCTGGAATGATAACTGTCTTCCGAAGGAGAATGCTGTTATCATATCCCTAGAACATCAACTTATGTTCTAAAACTGCTTCCGACTGTTTCTCCAGGATTGGATCCATATCAACTTATTGCACCTACTGCAAGAACAACATCTGGTGTGGTACTTGACATCTCATGATTGACTCAATTGCCTAAGCAAGTGATCTGTCAATCATGCGTATCCCTCTCCCCTTTAGTCTGTAAGACACCTTTAGAGAGGGTGACTCCATTACCTGCAGGTATACTACCGTGCCAGGAGTCGTCCATTCTAAATACTCATAGAATGCTGTCAAGGTACCCAGATCAGGAAACCACCCAAATCTAGATCTAAAACCATAGATCTAGTAACCAGAATGTCTGATATAATATCCAAGTCCTGTGTGGAGAAACCACTGTGTGACGACCAAAGTATAACCGATCGTAGTGTAGGAATATCACTTCCTACTCTGTGTATGTCATCAAATACCAGGGCATCATACCCTACTACCTTCTTAACAGATCCATCCCCTATTCTGATGAAGTCAAACCTATGACTGTCACATCAGAAATAGATGATCTATCTCTGCTATATTTGCTTTAGTCTATAAATAGACATAAGTCAACTGTCCCCAATGCTTCCGCTGCTCCCACTGACTACGACAACCCTCTGGCAGAGTCATATACACGTGCACTTTTAAAGCTAGTTTATAACGACGTTATACTCATCCTCCTGCCGGGTCTCATAGTTTGGAACAACAGCAATGGAAAGTCTGGGTAAACAAGAACCTCCCTGCCATCGTCCTTGAGCATACCGAAGTACCTCTCGAATGCCTGAGGTTACCTACCATATCTGCGGAGTGGCTAATGGAATGTCAAATCAGAATGAATCTTTAGGTTCTTATCAAATTTTCAGTAATCGTCTGCGGTTCTGGAATCACTTCCAGTTCTACCATACTCCCACTACTGTTTTATGAAAAAAATCCATTTTTGTTAAAACTGCGGCGAGTCAAGAACAATATCACTATTGATCTTCCTGATGGTAGAAAGTCAACCCTCGTCATAGCCTGGGTCAACCCACAAACAGCCATTACAGAAACGTACCTTGAGTTATCCGGAGTCTGGTTTTAAGCATAAGCCGGACAACTCCCCGTACCTTAACAATGTCAAGATATGAACTGTTCTATATCCAATACAGAAACAGAGGCACTGATTTAATTGGAACCAGATTCAAATCATGCAGCTGTCTCTAGTGCATGTCAACTAAATGGAGAGAGGCCGATCAGCGTTACTCAACTTAGGAATACTTCTAATTATGAGTAACTTGAAAGAGAAGCAAGTTCTCTTAATCATTACTATCAACTGAATACCATATACAAGTATCTACATCTTCGATCACCTTGAAGAATCCCGATACTTGCAACACATGGTTCTCTACTTTACTCTTATACCTATAACTTCTCAAAACTTAGACTCTGTGTTTCAACGAAACACCTGTCTAAGAACCAGAGAAGTCATAAGTAAACAGAATATAGTACGAAGACCAACCCCTCTGTCCTAATGGACACTGGACAATATACAATACTCTGTATAAGTCCTCTGAGTCTAGTGACTCATTCCCTGTATGTCGTAGGTTGAAAACTGTACTATGGTTATGAAGAATTACACCGCTGTTTAATGCTCCTTACCTAACCATCCACTGATATAGGTAAATGTCATAGACATAATTTCAAAAAGGTATATCTCACTCTATAAAAATAGACGTACAGATATATCAATTTGAAATTGGTGCATAACAACGGATATTCAAAACCAAATATTTGCCGTCCGGCAAACAACCCAGGTGATTTCCTCAAATATCACCAATTACAACGAATCGCGATATAATGAGGATGATCACCTAATTCCCAATAACTTACTCCCACTCATCATCTGTAAAACCATACAGATGTGAGAATCAAACCTGGTAAATACATACCCTGGAGCAAGTGTCTAATTGGGAAATCAGTTTTCTTTTAACAGTACACAGTGAAACTGAAACATTGAAGTGTTTCGATGGGGTATCCCGGTATTCCTAGTAATGCCTCTTCCATTATCCAGATTCATAACTGTAACCGTATAATTCTTTGCCATCTCTCCAAATCCCTTAATATGTCTTTAGTCATTACCTTCTGCACACCCCTTTAGGCCAAATGGTTTTCTTCCTTCCCTACCGTTCGGCACCAGCCTATGGTTTGGAAGAAGACTATCCAATAAGCATAATGGGTGTACTGTCCTAATCCTAGGAGCACCCGCAATGCGAGAGAAGGTGAAGATAAAAGACAACCGAATAAACCTTATTCCTATTTCTCCTGAACCAGAATCTATCCCCGAACTAGAACAAGTTCCTTTCGAGTTCGTATATAACCATACGATGGAGTATCCAATAAACTGTGGATCTTCGTAGTGATACGGAGTGTCCAGGAGAAATACAAAGGTGATTTAGGATTGGCGAAGAAATATTTGGTTTGGTCATGAATAGCAGTCGCAATTTACTTTGCCCTCTTACTAATCCCTTTCTTTGTCTTAACTTAATACCTTCTGTACACCATTTAGGCTAATTGGCTTTCTTCATTCCCTACCGGTCGGCACCAGCCTATGGCTTGGAAGAAGACTATCCAATTTGCGTAATAGGTGTACTATCTCCTAAACCAAGGAGTACTCGCAACTTAAGAGAAGGTAAAAGGAAAAGACAACTGAATAGTCCTATTCGTTTTCTCCAGAACCGGAAACCATCTTCGAATTCCTTCGAGTTTGTATATAACCATATGATGGTTTTGTCCAATGGAAGTGGACGTTCGTAGTAATACGGGGTGTCCTGGAGAAAAGGGTAAAAGTAGGAGTGGCAATGAGGACTGCAACTCTGACAATCCAAAAGCCAGTGTTTAAGAAGGTTCGGTTAATTTTGGTCACTGAGTCATAGTCTAGGGTCGGGTCATTGGTCGCTGCCAAAGAGAGAGAGAAAAGAAACACTCGTGCACTCTAGCCTAGATCAGAATGGTTATCACTTTATCTAATCAGGAAACCTCCCACTGTAACCTCAAATTCTTCTCCAAACCCGAAAGAAGAATTAGTCGGGATCACCCGAGGAGTAAACCAACTCATCAGTGGGAATCGGGATCCAACTATCATCGCATGATAACTTGATGGAATCCACTCAAGTCACCACACTCCAGAAGGTATGCGCATGCCTGGCAAGTTTCAGTTTCTTTAGAAACCCCCGATGTGATTTTTACCCCTAAGACCCAAGTGACCTTGACACAGTCAACAAATCAAAGAGTCCTAGTCAAGTTCAACCCGTCATTATCCTGGATTGCATTAAACCCACCCGTACGAGCCCTTAACACAGTCAACAAGGCCGCACGACTGTCTTAACCAATCCCATTAATATGCCACAAATGAACGCTAATTAGCTACCGTACACTACGCCTTGACACAGTCAACAAACGCAGCACGAATACTAAGTAATACTCGTAAGAAATGACGGAGGGCTACGTCTAGTTTTTGGCGAAAAACCTTTAACGTAATGAACTTGATATCGTTGAAGGAATTGCATAGCTTTTTATAAAAATATAGTGGCGAAAACCTTTACTAAAGAGGTCACTCCCGGTGAAGGGATCTCGGCTCTTTCCCCGTAGAATGAGGTGCAGGATATTCCAACTGAATACCACGATGCAAAGCAAAAGTAATCGGCTATAGTGAAGTTATTTCCCTGACGCAAACTTTTGTCCAAGGGGTCACTCCCTGTGAAGGGATTGTTAGTGTTTATGCCCTAGAAGGCCATTACTGTATCATACTAGTTTGTATATTACTTAATGGAAGCTTGGGATATTCACATGTATATAACAGTCTTGCTAAACATGGTAGTATGCTACTTGGTTTTTCTATCTTAATATATGAGTGTACGTATTGATAGAGCTCTTAGGATCTTGCTTGACTACCAGCGTTGTGATGGCAGTCACACTAGTGGGGGCTGGGTAGTCTACAAGCACATCCTTATTCAGGTCCCTAGTCGTTGGATTATCGAGACAGAGCATCAATACTCCGGAGTAGACTAGTGTGTACGCTTCTCATCCCAGTTGGGGAGATGGTCTGTCCCACAGCCATCAGTACGTCGTACTTGAGATAGTATACAGGTGCTCGTTGGGTTA
The DNA here is from genome assembly GCA_030015575.1 of Agapanthus africanus. Taxonomy (NCBI): domain Eukaryota; kingdom Viridiplantae; phylum Streptophyta; class Magnoliopsida; order Asparagales; family Amaryllidaceae; genus Agapanthus; species Agapanthus africanus. Next base: position 436,471,702 of record JASDDO010000014.1, read on the forward strand.
CGGGTACATCGGACAGGACTCACAGGGAACTGTTGGTTGGTTTTATACCAGTCGTCAGTGAATAGTTCCCAGGTGACATGAGTACAGCATAGTCCGCAGACTTGACACTGCTACTTCGCCTCGAGTGTGTCCCACTGTTCTTAGATCGCTACCCTACCACGGCTCAAAGGAGTCGTGCAAACAGGTAGCAGTTGGGTGCAGTCCCGAGCACTTGGAGGCAGTGGCGGTTAGACAGGATTCGTCCCTCCCGATATTGGGAGTAGATATCGCGCTGTGTCAGAGAGCCATTACGCAAAGTCCCTGGCCAGGGCAAGCGAGATTTGCTGGTAGGTTCCAGTAGTTTCTCAGGGTGTAATGGGCTTCCCTCCGACACGACTTATACCGCTATTAGGGGACTGACGCTTGCCTCCCCCTAAGCCCGATATGCGATAGTCTTGGATGAACGGACCGGACTGTATGGAGATTGTCACAGCAGGCTCAGTAGGAGTTCAAATGGGTTTCCTCATCGGCCTTCTTATCGACAACTACCTGGGGACCGTTACCTACAGCTAGTGCCGCTTGTGGTCTGTGGTTAAACCCACTGCCAGCGTAGTAATCGAGTCTCTAGAGTCCCACACAGAGAGTTTCCTACTCCAGGCGAAACGATATAGAGGTCGTATGGTTTTACGACAAAGGGTTCAGACGCGTTTGTGTGTTTACACACTTACATCGTTTGGACAGTTTTTACCAGTCGGCTTTGGTTTAAGCCAGTTACTGGTATCCGGTTATTGGATTTATACAGTCTAAAGTTTTTCCGTATTTTTGCGGATCGGAGGGGCATTCTCGTAATTACGCGAGAAGCTTCTAGAAGATGGTGACTAAGGAGGTTTAGGTGTCATATGCATTAAATGGGTTTAGTGAGTCATGAGAGTGATTCATACATATCATTAATGCATGATAAATGCTTAATGAGTCATGGTTATGAATCACCATTAGATATTTGTGAAACTTGATTATTCATCATTTTTGTTTTCTTTTATTGATGAATTTTAAAGTTTCATATATATTATGATAACTTACTATTCTCACTTGATAATTATATTCACATTCTCTCTCCTCAAGCTCTCTATCTTCAAACCCTAATCCTCACCCCTCATGTGTTGAGAACAAGGATTAGTTAGACTAAACAATCCATAACCCTCACTCTATCTCACTCTATCTTCTTTGATTAGCAATCCAAGAAGGTTAGTTGCCTCAAATTTAGAGGCTAAGCTTGGAGTTTTGCTCTCGGGTGGATCATCTACTACATCGAGAAGGCCGAGGAGGACGAGGAGATCGTAAAGCCGAAGGACTTGGTTCGAAAGGTATAATCCCTAAGCATAGTAGTTTAGAACAACTATGTGTTTGGTTAGTTATCGTTTAGCTTCGATTTAAGCGGTTAGTCGATGTTCGTTCACTAAACAAGTTCGTTTTTGAAAATTCCGCCTCCCCACAAGTATTGGGGTGTAGTACATCGACATACAGTGGTATCAGAGCCTCGCTAAACAATAATTAACTTACTTGCAAATTTGTATGAATTTCGAACGGAAAAAACGAAACCGGAAAAGCCTGAAAACTTCAGTTTCTGTCGAATTTTAAATGAAGTCCTAAAATTTTTCAGGGAAGTTCAGAAAGCTTAAAAAGACACCAGAAGAACACCCAAGAAATTTGGGGTCCTGAATCGTCTACCGAGCCGCGGAACCGAGGCGGATCCCACCGATCCGCCGCGCTTCCGCCGCCGAGTTGCCGAGTCAGGAACCCAAATTCCCTGTGTTGCTTCTCTGTGTGATTTGGGATTTTCTGGAATATTTTATTTTTGCTCAGGTTTCAGTTTTACAGAGAAGTATTGGAGCAAAATTAAAAGTGTTTAATCGATCGAAATTATACAGTATTTGCTTGTTGGATTATATCTGTGATTGTATAATGTGTTCGTAAACCTCCCCTAACTGTTAGTATGTCAGTTGGCAGGGGGTTGCACATTTATGAAATGGATTTTATCTGTTTGTGCTTATGAACTGTGTTGGACTGTTGTGGTGTATAGCCGGGGTTATGTGATGGGTTATCATTTAATTCATTTGATGTAAATGTAATTTGTTGTAATATTATTTTGCGGGGCACATCCAGGTTGCGGTTGTAGCCACCGTTGTATTATTTCATTTCACTGTTTTTGCTCCTAGGACGGACCAAAGGTGGGGTGCACAAACTGCCGGGCGGGTAGTTTGCCGCACCCGTAGGGGTCGTGGGTGGGGTAATGGCTATTCATCACAACTGTGTAATCCGTATTTTGTTGCAGGCACAAAACAAACACGGATTGCTTGCAAATCCATTTAAGTTCATCTGTGATCTGGAATGAATATCATTGCGTCAGACGAATGTAAAATATCTATATATATGATAGCTATTTAGACGTCATTTATGTTTTACACCCGTGCTAGCCCAGCCCCCGCTCTGTCGTTAGTTAAGTAACCTAACGGGTAATGACGGGACCCCGTGGCGAATGCGGATGGCATAAGAGGACGTTGTATTTTCGTTGTTTTCTGCAATGATAGGTTAATGATGGGACGCATTATCTATAATGCAAAGAAAATAAACCAAAGTTTTAATCGTTGGAACAATTTAAAAGAAACCACTCGGTTAATTTTAAAAACAGATATTTTTAAATGCGGAGCTTAACCACTCCTTATAAAAGCTATCAGGTTCCTTCGATTATATCAAGTTCACTACGTTCACGGTTTCGCCAAAACCAGTCGTAGCCCTCCGTCATTTCTTATGAATGGTCAGTAGTATTCAAGCTATGTTTGTTTGGCCCTTAGTCAAGACATAGTGATTGGTAGCTGCTGGGGTATTCATTTGTTGCATAGATAGATGAGTTGGTTTGGGACACTCGTATTACTTTCTTTGGCCCTTAGTCAAGAGTATACGGATGGGTTCAAATCAACAGGATAATGATGGGCAGAACTTGACATGTGACTTATGATTTGTTGGCCCTTAGTCAAGATCATAAGAACATGGGGAAAAAATCACTATCGGGAATTTCTAAAGAAACTGAAATTTGCAAAGAGATGCATACCATTTGGAATTTGATGAATGTTGGTAGGATTCCTTCAAACATTATCATACGATGATATTTGGATCCTGATCCTACTGTGAGTATATGCTACTTATCAGGATATTCGTTACTTAACGATCAATGCTATAAACCTAGTAGGTGTCCAGAAAGGTGTCAGCGGGGTTACGCCCCCAGAGAAAAGAGGTTATTTAATTAAGGAACTTCGCGAAAGCGTTGGAAAACCTCCCTCGAAGTATCGACACTGGCCTGGCTGAACGGTTAAGCAAGTATTGTACGGTGAGAATAGTCCTGGCTAATTCTTCTTTTATGGTTTGAGGAAGGATTCGAGAAACAGTGGGAGCCATCCAGTTTAGATAAACTAAAAACCACTCTAAACTTGCAAGAGCATCATGCTAAAGAGTTTTCTTCTCTCTCTCCTAATTGCAGCGACCCTGAAAATGACTGGACTTAAGTTACTTTTAGAGAAAAATATACTGACGGGGCCAAACTATAAAGATTGGCTGCGGAATGTCAAAATGGCTTTGACCTATGACAAACTGGGGTACGTCTTCACCGCTACGGCACCTGCTGTCCCTGGTCCCAAATCCAGCAATGCGGATAAGGAAATCCGCAAAACCTGGGATTTAGATTGCGCGAAAGCCAAGTGCATCGTGCTTGCCTCGATGAACAATGAACATCAGAGGAGGCACGAGGATATGGACCTTGATGGCATATTTCTCCATACAAAGGAACTTTATGGAGAGCAATCTCGTATAGCAAGATACGAGACCTCTAAGAACTTTTTTCGAGCGAGGTTGGCTGTCGGGTCATCGGTAGGAGAACATGTCCTAAAGATGATCGGCTATATTGAAGAGCTCGCAGACCTTGGGACGACTTTGGATAATGAGCTCTATACAGACCTTATCCTCCAGTCCCTTCCTCACACCTACGCCCAGTTTATCCTGAACTTCAACATTCAAAGAAAAGAAGTTGAACTTCCGGAACTCCTGAACATGTTAAGGAGTGCAGAGGGCACCTTGAAGAATTCAAGGGAAACACCCGCTATGTTTGTTGGCGGTTCATCTTCTTCCGGGTCCAAGGCTAGGGCCAAAGGAAGGAAGAAGAAGGCCGCACCCAGACCTAGAGGAGGTGTTAGTAAGGTGGGAGGGAAGGGAAAGAAAAAGTTTGCAGTACCGGTAGTTGGCCAGGATGAATGCTTCCATTGTCACAGGAAAGGGCACTGGAAGAAGGATTGCAAGGCGTGGAACGCCAAGAACCAGGAACCGAAGCTAGCTGTGGCTTCGACTTCAGGTGTGTTTGTAATTGAGAATTGTCTGTCGATCAACTCTACTTCCTGGGTATTGGATACAGGATCAGGATCTCATATTTGCAATTCATTGCAGGCACTGAGAAACCGTAGAGTGCTGAAGGAAGGTGATATGACCCTAAAGGTTGCTAACGGAGCTAGCGTGGGAGCTGCGTCCGTCGGGGATTATCACCTAGGATTGACGAGTGGACACATTTTGGTTTTACATAACTGTTATTTTGTACCAAGCTTAACGTGTAATATCATATCAGTTTCCTTGTTATCAAATAAAGGTTATGATTTCACGTTTGTAAGAGATGTTGTTAACATCCACCTTAATCATGGTTTGATTGGGTCCGGTACATTAAATAACGGTATATATGTTTTAAACCAACTCCAAATTTTCAATGTCCAGAACACACTAAAAAGAAAGTCTCCAGATTTAAATAAAGCTTTCTTATGGCATTGTAGACTGGGTCACATCAATGAGAGAAGGTTGACTAAGTTGCATAGAGAAGGATATTTGGACTCGTTCGAATATCAAACTTATGACACTTGTCAATCTTGTCTCAAAGGAAAGATGACAAAGACTCCATTTACTGGACAAGGAGTAAGAGCGAGCGAGCTCTTAGGACTCATACACAGCGATGTATGTGGTCCAATGTCTACACATGCGAGAGGTGGTTATTCCTACTTCATTACTTTTACAGATGATTTCTCTAGGTATGGATATGTTTTCTTAATGAAGCATAAATCCGAGGCCTTTGAGAAATTCCTGGAATACAAGAGTGAAGCGGAAAACCAAACAGGCAAAAGTATTAAGACACTGAGATCTGATCGAGGTGGAGAATACTTAAGTGCAGAGTTCCTAGGTTACCTAAAAGAGAAAGGAATTCTCTCTCAGCTTACTCCTCCATACACTCCACAGCACAACGGTGTGTCGGAGAGACGGAATCGAACCTTATTGGATATGGTACGATCCATGATGAGTAATGCTGAGTTACCGCGATCTTTCTGGGGTTATGCGCTAGAATCAGCGGCATATCTTTTGAACCAGGTTCCAACCAAGACTGTGCCTACCACACCATATCAGATGTGGAGTGGGAAGAAACCCTGTCTAAAACATTTTAGGACATGGGGGTGTCCAGCTTTTGTAAAAAAGCAGCATTCGGACAAGCTCGAGGCACGCTCAGTACAGTGTATGCTTGTGGGATTGTTGGAGATAATGCCCTCAGAGTCAATTATTGGATCACAGGTACGTGATTGCAATGATTGATGGAGGACCTATCCCGGTAGGACAGTCTTACTCGAGATGATAGTATGATATCTGGTTTACCTTTATCATCGTGTACTGTTTTAGGTGACCTGACACGTCGCTTTTACACGTTGATAGAGCCCCTATGATTCTTGCTTGACCACCAGCAGTATGAGGGCGATCATATAAGTGGGAGCTGGGGTCTATAAGCATATCCTGAAATGGTCCCTAGTCGTGTGAGTTTCGAGACAGGGCATCGATACTCCATAGTAGACTAGTATATACAGTCGAGACCCCGACGAGGGGCGGTGGCCGGTCTCACAAGCCACTGGTGTCAGTTGGATCACCTAAGATGTATACAGGTGCTCATTGGGTTATGAGTACACCGGACAGGACTCGCCGGGAACATGCTAGTTGGTCATATACCAGACGTCAGATGGCAGTTCCCTGGTGACATGTGTGCAGGTTAGTTCATCGACCTGGGGATCGTCATTTGTCTTGTGTGAGTTCCCACTGTACTTTGATTACTACCCTACCACGGCTCAAAGGAGTCGTGCAAACAGGTTTTAGTTGGGTACAGTCGCGAGCCACATGGAGGCAGTGAGCGTATCTTCAGGGGTTCGTCTCACCCGGTATTGGGGGTGAGGTCGTGCTGTGTCTAGGAGAGCCATTACACGAAGCCCTCGGCCGAGGCAAGGAGATTTACTGGTAGGTATTCCAGTAGTATCTCAGGGTGTTCTGGGCTACACTCCGACACGACTTGTACCGCTTTTGGGGGTCTGACTTTTACCAACCCCCTAGGCCCGCCATGCGATGCTCATAGACGAACGGACCGGACTGTACGGATATTGTCACTGACAGGCTCAGTAGGGTTGTCAGGCTGAGTTCACTCACAGACATCCCTTTTAGTCAATACCTGGTAGCCCGTTACGTATTGGCTTATACCTCTGACGTGCTAGTGGTTAAATCCAAAACCAAGGTGTTGACGAGTCTTTAGAGTCCCCCACATTCAGTTACTCAGCTTTCGGGCGAAAGGTTGTAGAGGCCGTATGGAGATATGGCAAGGTCCGATCAGATACGTGAGGTATTGCACGGATCAGGATCGGACAGTTTGTACTATAGGCCGTATGGTTATATGGCAGGGTTCGATCAGATACGTGCGGTATTGCACGGATCAGGATCGAACAGATATTACTAGCCGGTTTTGGTATAAGCCGGATTCTAGTATAGTACAGTGGAGATTTTGTCTCATGGCATTTGTATTTCGGTCGAAATACAGATGCGGGTGTGTATGCACTGTATCGGGGTTTTCCTGTAATTTATTACGGGACCAGTTTTCTGGAGTTGCCAGTTTGCTTTCCGTTTCGGCCGATTTCCATTGTTCCGTTCATTGGCCGAAGATTGGTGGAGGAGGGTTTATTTGCATTGTTGTAAATAGGCATTAGTGGAGGGGGTTCTTTGCATCTTGTTGCATCATGATGGATTTCATGATTAGCACCATCACTTGACTTCTTCTTCTCAGGATGGCTTGACTTTTTGAAGCCATCATGTATGAGATGATGGTTGCCTTGGAGTGTTGGGTTTTGTTCTCTCATCATCACTTTTCATCATTGCATTCCACCCACCCCTTTACCTTGCTCTCTCTTTCTCTCTCCAATCACACAAGGGGGGGGGATGGGCCGGCCATTCCAAGGGAATGGAAGGGGATTCATTTTGATGGGAGAAGAAAATATGATACATTCATTCTTTTGTATGCTACATTTTCCTACCTCTCTCCAAGTTCTTTTTCCTCCACCACAAAAGGCAATTCCATGAACCCCAAAAATGAGACTTCTTCTCTAGATATTCTACAGCATATCTTGGGCACGTCGAGTAGCCGGCTTCGTGCCCGAGTTGCCTCGGCATTGAGGTGGGAGCCCGTAAACGATGTAGGCGATGTGGTGCACTTCCGGCGACGAGGAGGAGACGGGACATTCCGCAGGAGATCGGGACGATGACGAGAAGACCGGAGGACTCGGATCTGTCAGTATACTTCTCTTCCCTATCTTGTTTGTAGCTTAGACTTGTTAATGGTTACGATCCGGATGTTTAGTGCGCGGTGGTGCCGGTTTGCTAAGTCCGCAAAATTAAAGTTTTTCACCGCTTCCGCATTCCGGCGTCGGATTGACGGCCGGGGCGCCGCCGTGCACTTACAGTGGTATCAGAGCCTCGCCATTAACTTAGTCTAGCTTGGTGTAATGTGTTTTTCTGTTTCGATCGATCGAATGTTCCAAAACTGCATTTTAGTTCGCATATGTTTCTGTTGAAAATTTTTGGTCTCGAAAATTTTTTCAGGTTGTAAAATATTGATGTACTGGAAAATCTAAGAGCTCTGTAAAAATTCGATGAAGTGACTCCACAGTGGGAGCGCGGAACCGCCGCGAAAACCCCCTTCCCGCCGCTGTTCCGCCGCGCACTGTGGAGATCCCTACACCAAATTTCTACAGTGTCTTTCTGGGGTTAAAATTGGGGTTTTGGAATATTAAAATTGGGCCAATTATTTCTGTGAGTGCTACAGTTTTGATTGGGGGCCCACTTGTTAATTTTTGATCGATCGGATATTTTGAACACATTTTTCACAGTATTTACATTATATCTGCGACCGTGAATGTCACTTGATCGGTAAATCCGGTCTAACTGCTATAGCCTGGTTAGACGGATTTGCGAACGTGACTTTCACGTTGATGTTCTGTTTTTGCTGTGATGTTGCGGATCGGTCGTGGGGGATAGCCTGGATGAAATGCTAGTACAGTTGTGGTTGTATTATGTACATTTGATATTGCGGGGCGAGCGTCCGACATGTGGACTGCCGTCACTGCCTGATTGTATTATTATTTTGGGGCACTTTCAGGTTGCGGTCGATGTACCCGTTGTATGTATATTTTACTTTCTGTACTAGGATTACCCCGCGGAGGGGTGTACGGATAGCCGGGTTCTAGAGGGCAACAAGCCCACATCTCATGGCATTAAGACGGAGGAGGCTTCACTCTAGGATTGGCGGGCTATTCGACGCACTCGTAGGGGGTACAGGTTGACCCAGGAGGGGTGCCCAAGTTGCAGGATTCCGTGAAGTGCTGGGTGGTCCATTCACGGTACTGAAAGGGGCTGCCTCGCTTCAGGTTTTGGCGGGTGACTTGCCGCGCCCGTAGGGGTCTAGGATTTCATTGCACAGGCTATCCACACGACCAGGGGAACGTCGGATTTCAGTAGTGGCTCTGTGAAACCCGGGGATCCCAGATATCTGTATTGTTTCTGTGATGTTGTACATTTTCTGTGATGTTGCATTTCTATCACGCCTTGAGCGAATATAATATATTGGTATATATATTAGTAGTTGTTGTATATGTTTTACATCCGCGCTAGTCCAGTCCCCGCTCTGTCGTTAGTTAGCTAACCTAACGGGTAATGACGGGACCCAGTGGCGAATGCGGATGGTATATACGTACATCAGTATATTTTCGTTCTTTTTGGTGTGATCAATTGATGGGACTGCATTGATTCGGATCAATGCAAGTTTAAAAACAGACCTAATCTGATGTTGTTGGAACACTTTTCAAAAAGCTGTTATTGCAAGGACGTTCACTTTTGTTTTGCATCGTGGTATTCAGTTGGAATATCCTGCTCCTCAGTCGACGAGGCAAGGGCCGAGATCCCTTCACCGGGAGTGACCCCTTGGACAAAAAGTTTGCGTCAGGGCATTAACTTCACTATAACCGATTACTTTTGCTTTGCACCGTGGTATTCAGTTGGAATATCCTGCACCCCATTCTACGGGGAAAGAGCCGAGATCCCTTCACCGGGAGTGATCTCTTTAGCAACGGTTTTCGTCACTATATTTTCAAAAAGCTATCCGTTCCTTCAACGATATCAAGTTCATTACGTTAAAGGTTTTCGCCAGAAACCATTCGTAGCCCTCCGTCGTTTCAGACGGGTAGCACGTAGTATTCATGCTATGTTTGTTGACCTTCGTCAAGGCATAGTGTATGGTAGCTGCTTGTTACCTTTCTGCTGCATAGATAGATGCGTTGGTTTGGGACAGTCGTATAGCCTTGTTGACCTTCGTCAAGGGCTTGTACGGGTGGATTCAGATTAACCCTGGATAATGACGGGTAGAACTTGACATGTGACTTATGATTTGTTGACCTTCGCCAAGGTCATAAGAGCATGGGGCAGAAATCATGTCGGGAGTTTCAAAAGAACTGAAACTTGCCAGATATGCGCATACCTTCTAGAGTGTGATGATGTGAGCGGATTCCGTCACGTTATCATGCGATGATAGTTGGATCCCGATTCCCACTGATGAGTTAGTTTACTCCTCGGGTGATCCCGACTAATTCTTCTTTTTGGTTTGGAGGAGAATTTGACGGTACAGTGGGAGGTTTCCACATTAGATAAATTGGTAACCATTCTGATCTAGGTTAGAGTGCACGCTGAGTATTTCTTTTCTCTCTCTCTTTGGCAGCGACCATTGACCCGACCCTAAGACTTTGACTCAGTGACCAAGTTAACCGAACCTTCTTTAACACCGGCTTTTGGATTGTCAGAGTTGCTAACCTCATTGCCACTCCTACTTTTACCCTTTTCTCCAGGACACCCCGTTTTACTACGACCGTCCACTTCCATTGGACAAAACCATCGTATGGTTAGATACGAACTCGAAAGAATTTATTCGAGGATGGTTTCCGGTTCTGGAGAAAACGGATAGGATTATTCAATTGTCTTTTCCTTTTACCCTCTCTCAGGTTATGAGTACTCCTTGGTTTAGGGGTAGTACACCTATTACGCAAATTGGATAGTCTTCTTCCAAACCATAGGCAGGTGCCGACCGGTAGGGAATGAAGAAAACCAATTAGCATAACGATGGTGTGCAGAAGGTATTAAGTTAAGACAAAGCAAGGGATTAGTAAGAGGGCAAAGTACATTGCAACAGATATTCACGACCAAACCAAGTATTCCTTCGCCAATCCTAAATCACCTTTGTATTTCTCCAGGACACTCCGTATCACTACGAAGATCCATAGTTTATTTGGATACTCCATCGTATGGTTATATACGAACTCGAAAGGAACTTGTTCCAGTTCGGGGATGGATTCTGGTTCAGGAGAAATAGGAATAAGATTTATTCAGGTGTCTTTTATCTTCACCTTCTCTCGCATTGCGAGTGTTCCTAGGATTAGGACAGTACACCCATTATGCTTATTGGATAGTCTTCTTCCAAACCATAGGCTGGTGCCGAACGGTAGGGAAGGAAGAAAACCATTTGGCCTAAAGGGGTGTGCAGAAGGTAAAGACTAAAGACATATGAAGGGATTTGGAGAGGTGGCAAGGAACTATACAGTTACAGTCGTGAATCTGGAAGAGGAATTACTAGGAATACCAGAATACCCCTACGAAACATTTCAATGTTTCAGTCTCACTGTGTACTGTTAAAGGAAAGCTGATTTCCCGACTAGATACTTACTCCAGGGTATGTATTTACCAGGTATGATTCTCACATCTGTATGGTTTTACAGATGATGAGTGGGAGTAAGTTGTTGGGAATTGGGTGACTATCCTCATTATATCGGGATTCGTTGCAATCGGTGATATTTGAGGAAATCACCTGGGTCGTTTGCCGGTCGGCAAATATTTGGTTTTGAATATCCGCTGTTATGCACCAATTTCAAATCGATATATCTGTACGTCTATTTTCATAGAGTGAGATATACCTTTTTGAAATTATGTCTGTGATATTTACCTATATCAGTGGATGGTTAGGTAAGGAGCATTAAGCAGCGGTGTAATTCTTCTTAACCATAAGTACAGTTTTCAACCTACGACACACAGTGAAAGAGTTATCAGACTCAAGGGACTTATACAGAGTATTGTATGTTGTCCAGGGTCCATCAGGACAAAGGGGTTGGTCCTCGTACTATATTCGGTTTACTTATGACTTCTCTAGTTTTTAGACAGGTGTTTCGTGGAAACACAGGGTCCGAATTTTGAGAAGTTATAGGTATTTGAATAGAGTAGAGAACCAGGTGTAGCAAGTATCGGGATTCTTCAAAGTGATCGAAGATGTAGATACTTGTGTATGGTATTCAGTTGATTGTAATGATTAAGAGAACTTGCTTCTCTTTCAGGTTACTCATAATTGGAAGCATTCCTAAGTTGAGTAACGCTGATCGTCCTCCTTCCATTTAGTCGACATGCGCTGGAGACAGCTGCATGATTTGAATCTGGTTCAATTAAATCAGTGCCTCTGGTTCTATATTGGATATAGAACAGTTCATATCTTAACGTTGTTAAGGTACGGGGAGTTGTCCGGCTTATGATTAAAACCAGACTCTGGATAACTCAAGGCACGTTTCTGTAATGGCTGTTTGTGGGTTGACCCAGGCTATGACGAGGGTTGATTTTCTACCATCTGGATGAACAATAGCAATATTGTTCTAGACTCGCCACAGTTTTATTAAAAATGTTTTTTTTTCAGAAAACAAAAGTGGGAGTATGGTAGAACTGGAAGTGATTCCAGAACCACAAACGATTACTGAAGATTTGATAAGGAACCTAAAGATTCAATCTGGATTGACATTCCATTGGCCACTCCGCAGATAAGGTGGGTGTAGGGTGTTTTTCGTCACCCCATTGAGATGGGAATACGCGCACGCTTGTCAGGCGTACTACAGATTCCCCCTGCCTGGGGTAGGCCGGGGTTTAATGATTGTGGGGATCCGAATCTCCGGCAGCCGCGGACTAAGCTGCCGTTAATTACCCATCGCCTTTGGGGCGAGGGAACCTCCGATTAACGGGTTAAACTGGTCATGCGAACCCAATGTGCGGTGTACGTGTGTTCTGTTTTGAAAGGGGGGTTTTGGATATATCGGGAGCCATACAGAGTTTTTACGGGGGTCCCGCTACCCGGATAGCGGGCTGGGGGTCAAGGGGGCTAGCAGCCCCCTTGCGGGGTGCGGGGCAGCGTCCCGTTAGAAATTTTTTTTTCTAACAGGGACAGTGTCGTGGAGTGCGTGTGTGCACAAATTTGTATACATATGTATATATATATGCATATATAAGTAAAGGGGAAAAAGACATCCAAAGGATGCGTGGGGCCAGCGCCTAGGCGCTTGAGCGCGAGCGCGCCACGTGTCGGCACGTGGGCGCTTTGCGCTCGAGCGCAGAGCGCTGGAGCGCAACATGCCACGTGTCGGCACGTAGGCGACTTGCGCTCGAGCGTTTGCGCTTGAGCGCAAGCGCGCCACGTGTCGGCACGAGGGCGACTTGCGCTCGAGCGCTTGCGCTGGAGCGCAAGCGCGCCACGTGTCGGCACGAGGGCGACTTGCGCTCGGGCGCTTGCGCAGGAGCGCAAGCGCGCCACGTGTCGACACCAGGGTGACTTGCGCTCGAGCGCTTGCGCTGGAGCGCAAGCGCGCCACGTGTCGGCACGTGGGCGCTCTGCGCTTGAGCGCCGGCGAGAAAAAGAGGCTTTTAGCCTAAAAAGATTTCTCTGATGAGAAATCAAAGAGGAGTTGGACTCCTGAGTGTGGTTTTTTTTTTTTTATTTTTTTTTGTGTTTAGTGAATGATGTTCTTCTTCCTCCTGTTGCTTGCCGGATCTTGAAGATCAAGAGATGTGAAATCTCAAAATCTCTTCTTTTTCAGATCTAATGATAGATCCAAGTTCCCCTGTGTGGGTTTTGTGGTGAAAAACTATTTAGTTTTGAAAAAGGAAGAGTAAAACTCTTGATTTAATTCAAAAGAGAGAAGAAGGTTTTGGAACCTTGAAGAAGGAAGAAAGAGCTCAGCTCTAAAATTTTTGGAGAGAATGAAAAGTCTTTTTTTTTTTTATTCATCATTTTGCCTTTTATAGGCTTACATATTTGCATATAGCCCCTTGGGCTTTACAAAAATAGCATTTTAGCCATCCCATGGCTCATGTGCCATTTCATTTTTGCACATAAGCCATGGGCTTACGAAATATTGGCTTTATGCCCATTTTGCATACATTCATGTATAAAAATTATTTATTACATGATCTATATTTTATCATGGAGGAGGCTGGCCGCGGGCTCGACTTGGGCATGGGCCCGCTTGACCTGGGCTTGGGCCCACCTGGCTTGGGGTTGACCTTGACTTTGACTCGGTCAACGGGGGTGTAAATTTCTACCCCAACAAAGTGCCCCCCATCAATAAATGCACACCGCACATTTGAGTTGTGTGCATGAAATTGATGGATCTTGAAGCTGAACTTCGAGGTGCAACATCATTCCGGAGGCGAAGCATCATCCCGAGGAGCATGATTCCCGAGGATCGGAGCATCATTCCGGTTCGCGGAGCATAATTCCAATGTCAGAGCATCATTCCGAAGCGCGGAGCATAAGTCCAGGGTCGGAGCATCATTCCGATTTGCGGAGCATAATTCCAGAGTTCGGAGCATCTTTCCGAAGAGCGGAGCATGATTCCAGAGTTCGGAGCATCGTTCCGATGGGCGGAGCATAATTCCAGAGATCGGAGCATCGTTCCGATGGGCGGAGCATAATTCCAGAGATCGGGGCATTATTCCGATGATCGGAGCATAATTCCAGGGTTCGGAGCATCATTCCGAAGGGTGACAGACATTCTAACCGAAGCATAATTTCGATGCGTAGGTTGATTCCCAGGCGAAGCATAATTCCGACAGAGAAGGCAGATACACCGAGGCGAACCATCATTTCGACACGGGGTGCACATTCTGAGACGAAGCATGATTCCGACGCAGAGCTTGCTGGTTGACTTGATTCCGAGGCGGAGCATAATTCCGACGAGGAGGTCGTTGGTTGATTCGGAGCCGAAGCATAATTCCGACAGGGAAGGCAGATACACCGAGGCGAACCACCATTTCGACACGGGGTGCACATTCTGAGACGAAGCATGATTCCGACGCAGAGCTTGCTGGTTGACTTGATTCCGAGGCGGAGCATAATTCCGACGAGGAGGTCGTTGGTTTGATTTGATTTGGGTTGACATCAGCATCGCTACACTGGAATATGGTACCAGGAGCGAATCATCATTTGTCATGAGAGGATTTTGGGATTGGTTTTGGTTGGCATCTGCATTGCTGCACTGGAATAATGCCAGGAGCAACTCATCATGTGCCCCGGGAGGATTTGGATTGGGTTTGTTTGGCATCTGCATTGCTGCACTGGAATGATGCCAGGAGCAACTCATCATGTGCCCCGGGAGGACTTGGGAGAGATTGGGATCGTTTTACGCCCGTGGATTGTATACGGTTTTGCAGGATGTATGATCCAGACCGTAGGGCCAGAAACATTTCAGGACTTTATTGGCGTCTGCATCGCTGCACTGGAATATGGTACCAGGAGCGACTCATCATTCGCCGTTGGTATGAGATTTGGAATTTGGTTGGCGTCTGCATCGCTGCACTGGAATATGGTACCAGGAGCGACTCATCATTCGCCGTTGGGGATTGAGATTTGGAATTTGGTTGGCGTCTGCATCGCTGCACTGGAATATGGTACCAGGAGCGACTCATCATTCGCCGTTGGGGATTGAGATTTGGAATTTGGTTGGCGTCTGCATCGCTGCACTGGAATATGGTACCAGGAGCGACTCATCATTCGCCACTTGGGGATTGGGGAGCGATGGCTTAGGAGACAGGCTTGGATCCCTATCACCTAAGACTTTTCAATTTTATGGGCCCTGAAGGTCCCATAAAAGCATTTTCTCCCTACGAGTCGTAAGGATCCCGCAGGTGTATTTTCTCCTTAAGAGTCATGAGGACTCCTAAGTGTGTTTTTCCTTGGTGAGTCGTAAGGATCTCACGAAGGTTTGTTCTCCTCATGCATCGTGAGGACACATGAGTGGGTCTTTCCAATGAAGCATAATTCCAAAGGCGGAGACCAGCCGCGTAACTGGTGGTTGCGGTGGGGCATGGGTATGCTGAGAATTATTTGAGCCCGTGGATTGTATACGGTAGTCAATCTGGGGACTAACCGTAGGGCCGAAAGAATTTTGGGAAATTGGATTTTTGTTTTTTGTCGCGATTGCTCTATCATTTCAGCTTTTCTTATCGCGAAGGTCGCGATTGCCCTATCATTTCGGCTATTTATTCGCGGTTGCCCCATCATTTCGGCTTTATTTTCATTTTTATTTTTACTCGCTGATTTTTATTGCGAGTTGCCCCATCATTTCGGCTTTTCTTTATTTTTCTTTTATTTACACATTTTATTATTTTTTTTTTTTACATTTTTACATTTTTTTTTTTTTTTTTTTTTACATTCCCAGTTTAACGACTTAGAGGTCGACTGTTCCCAGTTTAATGACGTGGTGGTCGACTGTTCCCAGTTTAATGACGTGGTGGTCGACTGTGTTCAGAGAAAGGCAGATGTCTGAGAGAATTAGTTTCACGAAGAACTTCGGTCTCCGTTTGTATGAAATTGGCGGTCGCAGCTTGACTGTTTGTTAACACGCCTTTGGACAGTTCTATCTCTCCTGCCTTGTATTGCTTTTCGACCCAATCTTTGAAGACGAAGCAGTCCTCAATGGCATGGCCTATCACTCTGTGATAGGGGCAGTATTTGGGGTCGTCGGTCCTATTCGCTTCCTGCGGTCTTTTTGATTCTGGCAGTTGTAGACCGTTCTTCAGAGCGTCTTTGAATATTTTACGGATTTTATCCCTTCTGAAGGAATAGACCTTATCCAGCTTCTCTTTCAGTGGAGATTCTCCTCCCTCTCCGAACATTGGCTTCCGAGGCTGGTTGGCGCTAGGCCCGCTCATCCTTTGCTTATTTCAGTTAGCCGAAGTGTTGAAAGATTCAGAATCATCGGAGTTTCCGCCTTTGCGATTATCGTCCTTCCGGTTTCTCCAGGACTTATTGTTATTTTGAGAATCCGATGAGGACTCCTGTTTTGAGCGCTCCAGCATCTGGACTTTCCTGGTCAGCTCTTGGAATGTTTTGAGACCCGCGGTGCATAAAAACGGGGCCATCCAATTGTTGAGATTTCCGACAAGGAGACTGACAGATTGGTCCTGCTCTATCGGTGGTTCACATTTGACGGAGAGATTGCGCCATCGGGTTATAAAATCCGTGCTGCTTTCATTGTTCTTGGGCTTGGTCCTTACGAGCTCGGCAATGGTGATCTTATCGCTGACGCTCATGAACCTCTGCCGAAACAGAGACTCCATTTGGACAAAAGTTATGACAGAGCCATCCGGTATGCTCGCGTACCAGTCGAAAGCAACATCGGTCAAGCTATTAACGAACTGGCGGAGGAGAAGCGCATCATTGCCCCCAGTATTCCCACATGAGGCTTTGAAGTGGGCGATGTGCTGATTAGCATTTCCTGTCCCATCAAATCTTCCGAATTTAGGGATGACATAGCCGCTAGGAAATTCTACCAGATCATATTGAGCAGGATATGGTCTCCCGCTACTGTTAACATCTTTTTGCGCTTCAGCTTCGGCTACCAGTGTTTTGACTTTGCTGGCAACCAAATCCATAATTTGAGCTTGAGTTAGCGGGCTACTGTCATCGGTAGCCAAGACATTTGCTGAGATAGGATGCGACTGATTTTCATGCGGTCCGCCTACTTTTGGATTTGAGGGAACGGGCGTCGGCTGTCTCGGGACACCGTTTCCCGGTTCATGAGCTGAGCCCTGTGCTTGATTAGGCGGCTGAGAGGCAAGTTGGGCCGTAAGCCGTAAGACGACATTTGTCAAGTCGTCGATCTTTGAGTAGAGTTTGGCCATCTCCTTGTCTTTGGTTCTGAGCTGCTTTCGGAGCTCTTGAAGAAGTTGTTGCTCTGCGGTCTTAGGACGGAAAGTTGGCTCATCTTCGCTTTCCGAGCCTGACTCCTCATGAATTGAGGGCTCTCTTTGCCTATCAGCCTCCTCGAGAGGGTTTTCATCATCCAGCGGAGGCGGCTGTTCTTGGGAAGCGGCCACCACATTCAAGCCAGATTGGGTTTGAGATGTGGTGGCCCCGTCCTTGCTCTTGCTGCGCGTGCCCACCACGTAGACAGTGTGGATAACATATTCAGCCATCCCCTCATCTTTGGCGGGGTAACCCTGTTCTTCGAACCTCATGAGGTTCAGCCTGGCAGGAGCCCTAGCCCTTTTGTTGGCTCTATATCTGAGCCTTTTCTCCCTCAGCTTCTCGATTTTGAAGGCTTGGCGGGCATCCGCTACCCGGGGAGCCATTGTGAGTTGATCAAAGGGGAGCTTAGAGAAGACACCAGATCGAGCATTTGTCAGGGGCGCCGCTGGAGCTTGCTCGAGACGCGTTATAGCTTTGTTGGTGTTGATGGCCTTGCCCCCAGCTGGGGCGAAGGAAAGTCGTTCAGATACCGACTTGCGTTTGGGTTGGGGCGCCCTTGAGATCACCACATTTGGTCTCCTGCCTTTCGAGACCGGTTTGTCTGCCACCGGGGCTTGAGGAGCTGGGATGGCGCCAACTGGCATGAACATAATAGAGCCGAATGGTAGCAGCGGCTCCTCCCATTGTCGCCCGAGACTGGCCGGAAGGACCGTCCTAGAGTCTATCTTCATCGTGTAGGAGACGGGAGCCGTGTTCATCATCGAAGACATCGTCGGAAGGTGACTGCTTGAAAATCTGCATGAAAAAGCATTATTTTTAGTATAAATATAGGTATGTATATTGATTGAGTTCGCATGAACGCTTAACCCGAAATATGGGAGGAGAGATTGGTCCCACCGGGCGTGCCAGAATCTGTAGGGTGTTTTTCGTCACCCCATTGAGATGGGAATACGCGCACGCTTGTCAGGCGTACTACAGATTCCCCCTGCCTGGGGTAGGCCGGGGTTTAATGATTGTGGGGATCCGAATCTCCGGCAGCCGCGGACTAAGCTGCCGTTAATTACCCATCGCCTTTGGGGCGAGGGAACCTCCGATTAACGGGTTAAACTGGTCATGCGAACCCAATGTGCGGTGTACGTGTGTTCTGTTTTGAAAGGGGGGTTTTGGATATATCGGGAGCCATACAGAGTTTTTACGGGGGTCCCGCTACCCGGATAGCGGGCTGGGGGTCAAGGGGGCTAGCAGCCCCCTTGCGGGGTGCGGGGCAGCGTCCCGTTAGAAATTTTTTTTTCTAACAGGGACAGTGTCGTGGAGTGCGTGTGTGCACAAATTTGTATACATATGTATATATATATGCATATATAAGTAAAGGGGAAAAAGACATCCAAAGGATGCGTGGGGCCAGCGCCTAGGCGCTTGAGCGCGAGCGCGCCACGTGTCGGCACGTGGGCGCTTTGCGCTCGAGCGCAGAGCGCTGGAGCGCAACATGCCACGTGTCGGCACGTAGGCGACTTGCGCTCGAGCGTTTGCGCTTGAGCGCAAGCGCGCCACGTGTCGGCACGAGGGCGACTTGCGCTCGAGCGCTTGCGCTGGAGCGCAAGCGCGCCACGTGTCGGCACGAGGGCGACTTGCGCTCGGGCGCTTGCGCAGGAGCGCAAGCGCGCCACGTGTCGACACCAGGGTGACTTGCGCTCGAGCGCTTGCGCTGGAGCGCAAGCGCGCCACGTGTCGGCACGTGGGCGCTCTGCGCTTGAGCGCCGGCGAGAAAAAGAGGCTTTTAGCCTAAAAAGATTTCTCTGATGAGAAATCAAAGAGGAGTTGGACTCCTGAGTGTGGTTTTTTTTTTTTATTTTTTTTTGTGTTTAGTGAATGATGTTCTTCTTCCTCCTGTTGCTTGCCGGATCTTGAAGATCAAGAGATGTGAAATCTCAAAATCTCTTCTTTTTCAGATCTAATGATAGATCCAAGTTCCCCTGTGTGGGTTTTGTGGTGAAAAACTATTTAGTTTTGAAAAAGGAAGAGTAAAACTCTTGATTTAATTCAAAAGAGAGAAGAAGGTTTTGGAACCTTGAAGAAGGAAGAAAGAGCTCAGCTCTAAAATTTTTGGAGAGAATGAAAAGTCTTTTTTTTTTTTATTCATCATTTTGCCTTTTATAGGCTTACATATTTGCATATAGCCCCTTGGGCTTTACAAAAATAGCATTTTAGCCATCCCATGGCTCATGTGCCATTTCATTTTTGCACATAAGCCATGGGCTTACGAAATATTGGCTTTATGCCCATTTTGCATACATTCATGTATAAAAATTATTTATTACATGATCTATATTTTATCATGGAGGAGGCTGGCCGCGGGCTCGACTTGGGCATGGGCCCGCTTGACCTGGGCTTGGGCCCACCTGGCTTGGGGTTGACCTTGACTTTGACTCGGTCAACGGGGGTGTAAATTTCTACCCCAACAGTGGGTAACTTCAGGCACCCGAGAGGTACTACAGTAGCCTCAAGGACGGTGACAGGGAAGTTCTTGTTTACCCATAATTACCATTGCTGTTGTTCCAGGCTGCGAGACCCGGCGGGAGGATGAGTATAGCGTCGTTCTGAACTCGCTTCAGAAGTGTACGTATATATGACTCTTCCAGAGGGTTGTCGTAGTCAGTGGGAGCAGCGGAAGCATTGGTGAACAGGTAGCTTATGTCTATTTATAGACTATAGCAGATATAGCGGAGATAGATCATCTATTTCTGACATGACAGTCATGGGTTTGACTTCATCAGAATAGGGGATGGATCTGTTGAGAAGGTAGTAGGGTGTGATGTCATGGTATTTGGATGACATACACATAGTAGGAAAAGAAACTCCTGCACTACAATCGGTTATGCTTTGGTCGTCACACAGTGGTTTCTCCACATGGGACTTGGACATTATATCAGACATACTGGTTACTAGATCTATGGTTTTAGATCTGGATTTGGGTGGTTTCCCAATCAGGGTACTTGACAGCATTCTAAGAGTATTTAGGATGGACGACTCTTGGCACGGTAGTGTACCTGCAGGATATGGAGTCACCCTCTCTAAAGGGGTTTTACAGACTAAATTGGAGAGGGATGTGCATGATTGACAGATCACTTGCTCAGGCAATTGAGTCAATCATGAGATGTCAAGTACCACACCAGATGTTGTTCTTGCACTAGATGCAATAAGCTGACATTAATCCAATCCTGGAGAAACGGTCGGAAGCAGTTTTAGAACATAAGTGGATGTTCTAGGGATATGATAACGACAGCCTCATTCGGGAAACAGTTATCATTCCAGGCTTCCAAGGTGACCTGGACGACAAGGAGGTTGTCAGAGTTATAGTTTTCCCTCTGACGAGGGGCAGTATTTTGGGCAGGTGATCCAAGGCAATACTGAGGGAGGCATGGCGCAGGATACTGATTAAGTTCAGTTGACGATACAGTCTAAGAAGTTTGGATTTGGAGTTCATTTATGAGCTATGTCCCATCAGACATCCAGACACATTCTAAGACAGGTATTGCTCATTTCGGGAGATGGGTTTCTCCGCGAACTTGAGATATAGAGAGACATAGAAAGAGACATCAAGGCGGATCCACTCACTGAGGCTATTCCTCGAACGCAATAGTTTCGCAAACGAGCTTTGTGAGACTGACTAGTAGAGGAGTTGGGTGTTCGGTATCACACGGGCTGTGAGTATGCGACATCGCAATAATTTGCCTTGAGTGCAAGTGGGAGATTGTTGGAGATAATGCCCTCAGAGTCAATTATTGGATCACAGGTACGTGATTGCAATGATTGATGGAGGACCTATCCCGGTAGGACAGTCTTACTCGAGATGATAGTATGATATCTGGTTTACCTTTATCATCGTGTACTGTTTTAGGTGACCTGACACGTCGCTATTACACGTTGATAGAGCCCCTAGGATTCTTGCTTGACCACCAGCAGTATGAGGGCGATCATATAAGTGGGAGCTGGGGTCTATAAGCATATCCTGAAATGGTCCCTAGTCGTGTGAGTTTAGAGACAGGGCATCGATACTCCATAGTAGACTAGTGTATACAGTCGAGACCCCGACGAAGGGCGGTGGCCGGTCTCACAAGCCACTGGTGTCAGTTGGATCACCTAAGATGTATACAGGTGCTCATTGGGTTATGAGTACACAGGACAGGACTCGCCGGGAACATGCTAGTTGGTCATATTCCAGACGTCAGATGGCAGTTCCCTGGTGACATGTGTGCAGGTTAGTTCATTGACCTAGGGATCGTCATTTGTCTTGTGTGAGTTCCCACTGTACTTTGATTACTACCCTACCACGGCTCAAAGGAGTCGTGCAAACAGGTTTTAGTTGGGTACAGTCGCGAGCCACATGGAGGCAGTGAGCGTATCTTCAGGGGTTCGTCTCACCCGGTATTGGGGGTGAGGTCGTGCTGTGTCTAGGAGAGCCATTACACGAAGCCCTCGGCCGAGGCAAGGAGATTTACTGGTAGGTATTCCAGTAGTATCTTAGGGTGTTCTGGGCTACACTCCGACACGACTTGTTCCGCTTTTGGGGGTCTGACTTTTACCAACCCCCTAGGCCCGCCATGCGATGCTCATAGACGAACGGACCGGACTGTACGGATATTGTCACTGACAGGCTCAGTAGGGTTGTCAGGCTGAGTTCACTCACAGACATCCCTTTTAGTCAATACCTGGTAGCCCGTTACGTATTGGCTTATACCTCTGACGTGCTAGTAGTTAAATCCACAACCAAGGTGTTGACGAGTCTTTAGAGTCCCCCACATTCAGTTACTCAGCTTTCGGGCGAAAGGTTGTAGAGGCCGTATGGAGATATGGCAAGGTCCGATCAGATACGTGAGGTATTGCACAGATCAGGATCGGACAGTTTGTACTATAGGCCGTATGGTTATATGGCAGGGTTCGATCAGATACGTGCGGTATTGCACGGATCAGGATCGAACAGATATTACTAGCCGGTTTTGGTATAAGCCGGATTCTAGTATAGTACAGTGGAGATTTTGTCTCATGGCATTTGTATTTCGGTCGAAATACAGATGCGGGTGTGTATGCACTGTATCGGGGTTTTCCTTTAATTTATTACGGGACCAGTTTTCTGGAGTTGCCAGTTTGCTTTCCGTTTCGGCCGATTTCCATTGTTCCGTTCATTGGCCGAAGATTGGTGGAGGAGGGTTTATTTGCATTGTTGCAAATAGGCATTAGTGGAGGAGGTTCTTTGTATCTTGTTGCATCATGATGGCTTTCATGATTAGCACCATCACTTGACTTCTTCTTCTCATGATGGCTTGACTTTTTGAAGCCATCATGTATGAGATGATGGTTGCCTTGGAGTGTTGGGTTTTGTTCTCTCATCATCACTTTTCATCATTGCATTCCACCCACCCCTTGACCTTGCTCTCTCTTTCTCTCTCCAATCACACAAAGGGGGGGAGGGGGGGGAGGTGGGCCGGCCATTCCAAGGGAATGGAAGGGGATTCATTTTGATGGGAGAAGAAAATATGATACATTCATTCTTTTGTATACTACATTTTCCTACCTCTCTCCAAGTTCTTTTTCCTCCACCACAAAAGGCAATTCCATGAACCCCAAAAATGAGACTTCTTCTCTAGATATTCTACAGCATATCTTGGGCACGTCGAGTAGCCGGCTTCGTGCCCGAGTTGCCTCGGCATTGAGGTGGGAGCCCGTAAACGATGTAGGCGATGTGGTGCACTTCCGGCGACGAGGAGGAGACGGGACATTCCGCAGGAGATCGGGACGATGACGAGAAGACCGGAGGACTCGGATCTGTCGGTATACTTCTCTTCCCTATCTTGTTTGTAGCTTAAACTTGTTAATGGTTACGATCCGGATGTTTAGTGCGCGGTGGTGCCGGTTTGCTAAGTCCGCAAAATTAAAGTTTTTCACCGCTTCCGCATTCCGGCGTCGGATTAACGGCCGGGGCGGCCGTGCACTTAAAAGGGATATCCAAAGAACTCTAAGGGATATTATTTCTATTACGCAGAGGAACAAAAGGATTTTGTTTCTCGTCATGCCCACTTCTTAGAAACTGAATTTTTAGAAAATCAGAAGAGTGGGAGCGCAGTAGAACTGGAAGAAATTCCAGAACCACAAGCTGCTACTGAAAGTTTGGTAGAACCAGAGGTTCAAGAAGAACAGAACATTCCCGCACCCCTCCGCAGGAGTAGTAGGCCGTCTCATCCTCCTGAGAGATACTACGGTTTTCTCATAGATGGGGATAGAGAGGATTGCATCATAGATGATGATGAACCTACTGACTTCCAGCAGGCCATCCAGAGCGGCGACTCGGTACGATGGCTAGATGCAATGCGGACCGAAATGGAGTCCATGTACACCAACAAAGTATGGACTTTGGACTTTGCTCCAGATGGGGTAAAACCCATAGGATGGAAATGGATCTTCAATAAAAAGATTGGTGTAGATGGACTGGTGGAAACCTATAAGGCTAGACTTGTTGCAAAGGGTTTTCGTCAAAGACCTGGTTTGGACTATGGCGAAACTTTTTCTCCAGTGGCTATGCACAAATCCATTCGGGTCCTTCTTGCTATTGCTGCCTTCCATGATTATGAAATCTGGCAGATGGACGTAAAGACGGCTTTTCTAAATGGAAATTTAGAAGAGAGCGTTTATATGGATCAGCCAGAGGGTTTCAATCAGAGTGGGAGCAGCAGGAAAGTATGCAAGCTGCTTAAGTCCATTTATGGACTAAAGCAGGCATCGCGGAGTTGGAACATCTGTTTTGATGAGACAGTCAAAGAATATGACTTTATCAAAAATCCAGATGAACCGTGCATATATAGTAAAGTTGTAGCCAGAAGTGTCGTATTCCTCGTCTTGTACGTGGATGTCATTCTATTGATAGGAAATGACATTCCTATGCTACAATCTGTCAAAGGATTCTTGTCACACAGGTTCTCCATGAAAGACCTGGGTGATGCCTCTTACATTCTGGGGATCCGGATCTATCGTGATAGATCCAAGAGGATGTTGGGACTTTCACAGTCCAGGTATATCGACACTGTACTAAAAAGATTCAGTATGGAAGATTCTAAGCGCGGTAATCTACCGGCTTGTCACGGAATCACCCTCTCTAAAGAGATGTCTCCCAAGACTGATTTGGAAAGGGAACGCATGTCTATTATACCCTACGCTTCTGCGGTAGGCTCTATAATGTATGCGATGTTGTGCACCAGACCAGATGTAGCTTATGCACTAAGCGTGGTAAGCCGGTATCAGTCAGACCCAGGGGAGAACTACTGGATAGCAGTAAAGAACATTCTCAAGTACCTGAGGAGGACTAAGGAGATGTTCTTGGTTTACGGCGGAAAAGACCTCAGGTTGGAGGCCTTTGCTGATTCCGGCTTCCAGAGTGATAAGGACGATTCCAAGTCCATGTCAGGTTATGTCTTTACCCTCAATGGAGGGGCGGTGTGCTGGAAGAGCTCCAAGCAGGACACCGTTGCTGACTCGACGATGGAAGCGGAGTATATTGCTGCTTGCGATGCCGGAAAAGAAGCAGTCTGGATGAAGAAGTTCCTAACAGAACTTCAGGTGGTTCCTACCATAGTTGATCCAATACCTCTGTATTGCGACAACAACGGAGCTATAGCTTTAGCGAAGGAACCAAGGTCCCATCAGAAGTCCAGACACATCTTGAGGCGGTATCACCTGATCAGGGAGATCATTGATCGTCAGGAGATCGAGGTTCGGAGAGTTGCTTCAGAAGAGAACATTGCTGATCCATTCACGAAGGCCCTACCTCAGATTCAGTTCGAGAGGCTACTCGAGTTCATTGGTCTTCGATATGCCAGTACATGGCCCTAGTGCAAGTGGGAGATTGTTAGTGTTTATGCCCTAGATGGCCATTACTGTATCATACTAGTTTGTATATTACTTAATGGAAGCTTGGGATATTCACATGTATATAACAGTCTTTCTAAACATGGTAGTATGCTACTTGGTTTTTCTATCTTAATATATGAGTGTACGTATTGATAGAGCTCTTAGGATCTTGCTTGACTACCAGCGTTGTGATGGCAGTCACACTAGTAGGGGCTGGGTAGTCTACAAGCACATCCTTATTCAGGTCCCTAGTCGTTGGATTATCGAGACAGAGCATCGATACTCCGGAGTAGACTAGTGTGTACGCTTCTCATCCCAGTTGGGGAGATGGTCTGTCCCACAGCCGTCAGTACGTCGTACTGGAGATAGTATACAGGTGCTCGTTGGGTTACGGGTACACCGGACAGGACTCACAGGGAACTGTTGGTTGGTTTTATACCAGTCGTCAGTGAACAGTTCCCAGGTGACATGAGTACAACATAGTCCGCAGACTTGACACTGCTACTTCGCCTCGAGTGTGTCCCACTGTTCTTAGATCGCTACCCTACCACGGCTCAAAGGAGTCGTGCAAACAGGCAGCAGTTGGGTGCAGTCCCGAGCACTTGGAGGCAGTGGCGGTTAGACAGGATTCGTCCCTCCCGGTATTGGGAGTAGATATCGCGCTGTGTCAGAGAGCCATTACGCAAAGTCCCTGGCCAGGGCAAGCGAGATTTGCTGGTAGGTTCCAGTAGTTTCTCAGGGTGTAATGGGCTTCCCTCCGACACGACTTATACCGCTATTAGGGGACTGACGCTTGCCGCCCCCTAGGCCCGATATGCGATAGTCTTGGACGAACGGACCGGACTGTATGGAGATTGTCACAGCAGGCTCAGTAGGAGTTTAGATGGGTTTTCTCATCGGCCTTCTTATCGACAACTACCTGGGGACCGTTACGTACAGCTAGTGCCGCTTGCGGTCTGTGGTTAAACCCACTGCCAGCGTAGTAGTCGAGTCTCTAGAGTCCCACACAGAGAGTTTCCTACTCCAGGCGAAACGATATAGAGGTCGTATGGTTTTTCGACAAAGGGTTTGGACGCGTATGTGTGTTTACACACTTACATCGTTTGGACAGTTTTTACCAGTCGACTTTGGTTTAAGCCAGTTACTGGTATCCGGTTATTGGATTTATACAGTCTAAAGTTTTTCCGTATTTTGGCGGATCGGAGGGGCGTTCTCGTAATTACGCGAGAAGCTTCTAGAAGATGGTGACTAAGGAGGTTTAGGTGTCATATGCATTAAATGGGTTTAGTGAGTCATGAGAGTGATTCATACATATCATTAATGCATGATAAATGCTTAATGAGTCATGGTTATGAATCACCATTAGATATTTGTGAAACTTGATTATTCATCATTTTTGTTTTCTTTTATTGATGAATTTTAAAGTTTCATATATATTATGATAACTTACTATTCTCACTTGATAATTATATTCACATTCTCTCTCCTCAAGCTCTCTATCTTCAAACCCTAATCCTCACCCCTCATGTGTTGAGAACAAGGATTAGTTAGACTAAACAATCCATAACCCTCACTCTATCTCACTCTATCTTCTTTGATTAGCAATCCAAGAAGGTTAGTTGCCTCAAGTTTAGAGGCTAAGCTTGGAGTTTTGCTCTCGGGTGGATCATCTACTACATCGAGAAGGCCGAGGAGGACGAGGAGATCGTAAAGCCGAAGGACTTGGTTCGAAAGGTATAATCCCTAAGCATAGTAGTTTAGAACAACTATGTGTTTGGTTAGTTATCGTTTAGCTTCGATTTAAGCGGTTAGTCGATGTTCGTTCACTAAACAAGTTCGTTTTTGAAAATTCCGCCTCCCCACAAGTATTGGGGTGTAGTACATCGACTTACAGGGATCTCGGCCCTTGCCTCGTCGACTGAGGAGCTGGATATTTATAACCGAATACCACTGTGCAAAACAAAAGAGAACGCCCTTGCAATAACAGCTTATTGAAAAAGTGTTCCAACAACATCAGAATAGGTTTGTTTAGCTTGCATTGATCCGAATCAACGCAGTCCCATCAATTGATCACACCAATAAAGAGCGAAAATAATGATGTACGTATATGCCATCCGCATTCGCCACTGGGTCCCGTCATCACCCGTTAGGTTACTTAACTAACGACAGAGCGGGGACTGGGCTAGCGCGGATGCAAAACATATACAACATCTACTGGTATATATATCAATATATAATATTCGCTCAAGGCGTGATAAAATGCAACATCACAGAAATATAACCAGCATCACAGAACAATACAGATATCTGGGATCCCCGGGTTTCACAGAGCCGCTACTGAAACCCGACGTTTCCCTGGTCGTGTGGATAGCCCATGCAATGAAATCCTAGACCCCTACGGGCGCGGCAAGTTACCCGCCAAAACCTGAAGCGAGGCAGCCCCCTTCAGCAACGTGAATGGACCACCCAGCACATCACGGAATCCGGTAACTCGGGCACCACTCCTGGGTCAACCTGTACCCCCTACGAGTGCGGCGAATAGCCCGCCAATTCTAGAGTAAAGCCCCCTCCGTCTCAACACCATGAGATGCGGGCCCGTTGCCCTCTAGAACCCGGCTATCCGTGCACCCCTCCGTGGGGTAATCCTAGTACAGAAAGTAAAATATACATACAACGGGTATATCGACCTCGACCCGGTCGTGCCCCAAAAGAATAATACAAACAGGCAGTGACGGCAGTCCACATGTCGGACGCTCGCCCCGCAATATCAAATGTACATATAAAACAAAACTGTACTACCACTGCAACCAGACTATCCCCCACGACCAATCCGCAACATCACAGCAATACACAGAACATCAACGTGAATGTCACGTTCGCAAATCCGTCTAACCGGGCTATAGCAGTTAGACAGGATTTACCGATCAAGTGACATTCACGGTCGCATATATAATGTAAATACTGTGAACTAGCATGTTTAAAATATCCGATCGAACAAAGTTTACCAAGTGGGCCCCAAGCACTACTGTAGCACACACAGAAAATCTGGGCCCAAACAAAATATCCCAAAACCCATATTTTCAAGTCTAAGAGCCTCTGAAAAAATTTGGCGCCACGTGGACATATTATGGCCGCGGAACCGCGGCCAATGCATGGGTTTGGCCGCGGTTCCGCGGTGGAAAAGTGGAATCAGGTCACCAAATTTTTGCAGAATTCTTAGAACACCCTGCACATCATTCTGAAACAACCTGAAAAATTTTTGGACCCAAAAATATTTCGACAGAGAACTGATATACATGAAAATGCGGTTTTGGGATTTTTGTTCGATCGAAGCTTTAAACATACTAGTGCAAGCTAGACTAGGTTAATGGCGTGGCTCTGATACCATGTTGTGCCACGGCAGCGCCCCGGCCGTCTACTCGAGGCCAAAATGCGGAATCAAAAATTTTCTTAACTTTAAACCGGCGCTACCGCGGACAATAAAACCCGGATCGTAACCATTAACCTAATCCTAGCTAACAAGAGAAGGGAAGAGAGTTATACCAAGCGATCCGTGTCCTTCGGTCTTCGTCTCCACTCCGATCTCCCGCGGAATCTCCGTCCGTCACGTCCTCGTCGGAAAGGGCACCACTTAGCCGGATTCTTTTACAGGCTCCCACCTCTGGACCGAGGCAACTCGGGCACGAAGTTGGAAAGCCGACGCGTCCAAGGGCACTGTAGGTGTAGTGTAGAAAGCATGTCTCGATACGGGTATGAAGTTGCCTTGATGGTGTGGAAGAATCAAAGAACTTTGGGAGAAGAATGGTGTATATTTTTCAAGCATGAAAAATGAGAGATGTATATTTCCTCACACTCAAAAATCAACCTTTCCTCTCTCTTCAAAGTGGCCGGCCAATACAATATATGGAGCAAGCAAGAACCAAAGGGAGGTGAGTGTAGTAGAAGAATAATGGTGACCACACCCAAAAAACATGATAACAATATCATATCAACCTCAAATCCTTTCTCATCTCATTTAATGCCAAGGAAGAGACTAAAAAAGAATATCATCATGAAGCCACATAATGCTAGAAAACCCCTCCACAAAATGTTATTTGCACACCTGCAAATAACCCCTCCATCGGAAAAGTCCGGCCGGGAAGGAACAAAGGAAAACCGGCCGGAACGGAATGCAAACTGGCAACTTCAGAAAACTGATCCCGTAATAAATTACAGGAAAACCCCGCGACTGCATATACATGCCCGCATTTGTATTCCCACTGAACACAAATGCAAAGAGACAAAATCTACACTGTCTAATACCAGGATCCGGCTTAAGCCAAAGCCGGGTAGTAAAAACCGTCCGATCACGATCCGTGCAATACCGCACGTATCTGATCGAACCCTGCCATATCTCCATATGGCCTATACAGCGTTTCACCCGAAACTTGAGTAACTGTGTGTGGTGGACTCTAAAGACTCGTCAATACTATGGCTGTGGATTTAACCACAAGCACGTCAGAGGTATTAGCCATACGTGACGGGCTACCGGCTATTGACCAAAAGGGACGTCGATGAGCGAACTCATCCTGACACCCTACTGAGCCTGTCAGTGATAATATCCGTACAGTCCGGTCCGTTCGTCTATGAGTATCGCATGGCGGGCCTAGGGGGTTGGTAAAAGTCACACCCCCAAAAGCGGTACAAGTCGTGTCGGAGTGTAGCCCAGAACACCCTGAGATACTACTGGAATACCTACCAGTAAATCTCCTGCCTCGGTCGAGGGCTTTGTGTAATGGCTCTCCAAGACACAGCGCGACCTCATCCCCAATACCGGGAGAGACGAACCCCTGCAGATCTGCTCACTGCCTCCATGTGGTTCGGGACTGTACCCAACTAAAATCTGTTTGCACGACTCCTTTGAGCTGTGGTAGGGCAGTAATCAAAGTACAGTGGGAACTCACACGAGACAAATGACGATCTCAGGTCGATGAACTAACCTGTACACATGTCACCAGGGAAATGCTATCTGACGTCTGGTATAATCCCAACTAGCAGGTTCCCGGCGAGTCCTGTCCGGTGTACTCATAACCCAATGAGCACCTGTATACATCTTAGGTGAACCAACTGCACCAGTGGCTTATGAGACCGGCCACCGCCCCTCGTCGGGGTGTCGACTGTATACACTAGTTTACTAATGGAGTATTGATGCCCTGTCTCGAAACTCCCACGACTAGGGACCTTTTAAGGATGTGCTTATAAACTCCAGCTCTCACGTATATGATCGCCCTCATACTGCTGGCAGTCAAGCAAGAATCCTAGGGGCTTTATCAACGTGTAATAGCGACTCGTAAGGTCACCTAAAGCAGTACACGATGATAAAGATAAACCAGATAGCATACTATCATCTTGAGTAAGACTGTCCTACCGGGATAGGTCCTCCCTCAATCATTGCAATCACGTGCCTGTGATCCAATAATTGGCTCTTAGGGCACTATCTCCAACAAAAGGGACGTCGATGAGCGAACTCATCCTGACACCTTACTGAGCTTATCAGTGACAATATCCGTACAGTCCGGTCCGTTCGTCTATGAGCATCGCATGGCGGGCCTAAAAAGTTGGTAAAAGTCAGACCCCCAAAAGCGGTACAAGTTGTGTCGGAGTGTAGCCCAGAACACACTGAGATACTACTGGAATACCTACCAGTAAATCTCCTGCCTTGGCCAAGGACTTCGTGTAATGGCTCTCCTAGACACAACGCGACCTCACCCCCAATACCGGGAGAGACGAACCCCCGCAGATCCGCTCACTGCCTCCATGTGGCTCGGGACTGTACCCAACTAAAACCTGTTTGCACGTCTCCTTTGAGCGTGGTAGGGTAGTAATCAAAGTACAGTGGGAACTCACACGAGACAAATGACGATCTCAGGTCGATGAACTAACCTGTACACATGCCACCAGGGAACTGCTATCTGACGTCAGGTATATGACCAACTAGCATGTTCCCGGCGAGTCCTGTCCGGTGTACTCATAACCCAATGAGCACCTGTATACATCTTAGGTGAACCAACTGACACCAGTGGCTTGTAAGACCGGCCACCATCCCTCGTCGGGGCCTCGACTGTATACACTAGTCTACTCTGGAGTATCGATGCCCTGTCTCGAAACTCCCACGACTAGGGACCTTTTAAGGATGTGCTTATAGCCTACCAGCTCCCACGTATATGATCGCCCTCATACTGCTGGCAGTCAAGCAAGAATCCTAGGGGCTCTATCAACGTGCAATAGTGACCTGTAAGGTCACCTATAGCAGTACACGATGATAAAGATAAACCAGATAGCATACTATCATCTTGAGTAAGACTATCCTACCGGGATAGGTCCTCCCTCAATCATTGCAATCACGTGCCTGTGATCCAATAATTGACTCTGAGGGCACTATCTCCAACAATCTCCCACTTGCACTCAAGGCTAATTATTGTGATGTCGCATACTCACAGCTCGTGTGATACCGAACACCCAACTCCTCTACTAGTCAGTCTCACAAAGCTCGTTTGCGAAACTATTGCGTTCGAGGAATAACCTCAGTGAGTGGATCCGCCTTGATGTTTCTTTCTGTCTCTCTTAATCTTAAGTTCGCGGAGAAACCCATCTCCCGAAATGAGCAATACCTGTCTTAGAATGTGTCTGGATGTCTGATGGGACCTAGCTCATAAATGAACTCCAAATCCAAACTTCTTAGACTGTATCGTCAACTGAACTTAATCTGTATCCTGCGTCATGCCTCCCTCAGTATCCCCTTGGACCACCTGTCCAAAATACTGCCCCTCGTCAGAAGGAAAAACTATAACTCTGACAACCTCTCTGTCATCCAGGTCACCTTGGAAGCCTGGAATGATAACTGTCTCCCGAATGGGGCTGTCGTTATCATATCCCTAGAACATCCACTTATGTTCTAAAACTGCTTCCTAATGTTCCTCCAGGATTGGATCAATATCAACTTATTGCACCTCGTGCAAAAACAACCTCTGGTGTGGTACTCGACATCTCATGATTGACTCAATTGCCTAAGCAAGTGATCTGCCAATTCATGCACATCCCTCTCCCCTTTAGTCTGTAAGACACCTTTAGAGAGGGTGACTCCATCACCTGCAGGTACACTACCGTGCCAGGAGTCGTCCATTCTAAATACTCTTAGAATGCTGTCTAAGTACCCTTAATTGGGAAACCACCCAAATCTAGATCTAAAACCATAGATCTAGTAACCAGTATGTCTGATATAATGTCCAAGTCCCATGTGGAGAAACTACTGTGTGACGACCAAAGTATAACCGATCATAGTATAGGAATATCACTTCCTACTCTGTGTATGTCATCCAAATACCATGACATCACACCCTACTACCTTCTCAACAGATCCATCCCCTATTCTGATGAAGTCAAACCTATGACTGTCACATCAGAAATTTATGATCTATCTCCGCTATATCTGCTTTAGTCTATAAATAGACAAAAGCCACTTGTCCACCATACTTCCGCTGCTCCCACTGACCACGACAACCCTCTGGCAGAGTCATATAGACGTACACTTCTAAAGCTAGTTTAGAACGACGCTATACTCATCCTCCTGCCGGGTCTCACAGTCTGGAACAACAGTAATGGCAAGTCTGGGTAAACAAGAACTTCCCTGTCACCGTCCTTGAGGCTACCGGAGTATCTCTCGGGTGCCTGAAGTTACCCACTTTATCTGCGGAGTGGCCAATGGAATGTCAAACCAGATTGAATCTTTAGGTTCCTATCAAATCTTCAGTAATCGTTTGTGGTTATGGAATCACTTCCAATTCTACCATACTCCCACTACCGTTTTCTGAAAAAATCCATTTTTATTAAAACTGTGGCGAGTCTAGAACAATATCACTATTGATCTTCCAGATGGTAGAAAGTCAACCCTCGTCATAGCCTGGGTCAACCCACAAACAGCCATTACAGAAACGTGCCTTGAGTTATCAAGAGTC
This sequence comes from Agapanthus africanus, assembly GCA_030015575.1. NCBI lineage: Eukaryota > Viridiplantae > Streptophyta > Magnoliopsida > Asparagales > Amaryllidaceae > Agapanthus > Agapanthus africanus. Next base: position 436,505,056 of record JASDDO010000014.1, read on the forward strand.
TGGTTTTAAGCATAGGCCGGACAACTCTCCGTACCTTAACATCGTTAAGATATGAACTGTTCTATATCCAATATAGAACCAGAGGCACTGATTTAATTGAACCAGATTCAAATCATGCAGCTGTCTCCAGTGCATGTCAACTAAATGGAAGGAGGCCGATCAGCGTTACTCAACTTAGGAATGCTTCCAATTATGAGTAACCTGAAATAGAAGCAAGTTCTTTTAATCACTACTATCAACTGAATACCATACACAAGTATCTTCATCTTCGATCACCTTGAAGAATCCCGATACTTGCAACACCTGGTTCTCTACTTTATTCATATACCTATAACTTCTCAAAATTCGGACCCTGTGTTTCCATGAAACACCTGTCTAAAAACTAGAGAAGTCATAAGTAAACCGAATATAGTACGAGAACCGACCCCTCTGTCCTAATGGATACTGGACAACATACAATACTCTGTATAAGTCCCTTGAGTTTAATAACTCATTCCTTGTGTGTCGTAGGTTGAAAACTGTACTATGGTTATGAAGAATTACACCGCTGTTTAATGCTCCTTACCTAATCATCCACTGATATAGGTAAATGTCATAAACATAATTTCAAAAAGGTATATCCCACTCTATGAAAATAGACGTACAGGTATATCAATTTGAAATTGGTGCATAACAGCAGATATTCAAAACCAAATATTTGCCATCCGGCAAACAACCCAGGTGACTTCCTCAAATATCACTGATTACAACGAATCCCGATGTAAAGAGGTGTAGGGATACTAGGCACACTCAAGAGGTTCCACAAGGCATCAACCATGGCAAACAAAATTTTTCCGGTGCCGAGAAACCCTAATATAGATCGTTAACTAGAAGTAAAGGCGAAAAGCAAGCAAGCAAACAACTTTATTGCTAAGTGAAAAGGGATTACAATCTTTGTAGATCCGGTCCTCCACTTCTTTAGCTCCGTGTTGACGTCCCTCCGCTGCGATCATCGGATCCCGGACTCTAGCGATGGTTTCGTCGGAGAAATGATCGGGCTAGGTCATTGACTTCGAGGCCGAAGATGATCTACATCGGGGAGACTCAAACTCAAGCTATTCCTTCACTTGGTCAAAAACTTTGTGAATAGAACACCCTATACTACATGGAAAGTGGTAGAGGATGAAGAAATAGGAAGCGGGTTCACTTTAGAATTGGATTTCTCACTCTTTTTCTCATGGCACTATTGGAGCTCTCAAGCTTTTGTGAGCTTGATGAAGATGAAGAAGAAGAAAAGAATCATATGAATTATTATCCAAAATGAAACTTATCCAAATGAATAATGGCACCATGGTTGAGTTAAGCCCTCATGCTTAACTCATGTAGAGATTTAACCAAACCATTAGGTTAAAGGTTAGGTTAAAGAATATCAAAAGAAATGACAAAAGAGTGGACTTTGTCAAAGCTTCTCCAAGCTTCTTCAAGCTTGATAACTTTGACTAAGTTAAACCCTTTTGTTAAATCTTAAGATGAAACAATAACCCTAATCTTTACCCTAATCTTGGTATGAGTCTCGTACACACATCTTGTATGTATCATCAAACATGATACAAACATATGTACACAAATATATATCATATATACACTTATGCACAAACTAGTGAGAAAACAAATCTTAAGTGAACCAATACTAGTTAATGTAAAGTAATATATCAAATATATAATTATACATTAAATCATTAAATCAACACTTGATTTAACGATCCGGTCATATCGCATATAACCGACTAATATCAAGTGTATCAATGTATCGAATCAACACTTGATTCGGTAACCCGGCTATATCACATATAACCGACTGATGATACAAATAGCGAGAATAGAATACAGTATCACATACTGGTATTATTCTCGGTCCCGCACATATCTCATATGCGCTCCTATTTCGTTTCGCTTGAGCCAGGAAACCCCTGTGTAGGACTCTAAAGACTCGTCAATACGCCGGCAGCAGGTAATGATCATATCAAACACCCACAAGCCGCAAGCGGTCTGCTAAACCTAACGGCCACCCGGGTATTGAGCGATCAGAAGATCAACGAGCAAGCCCGCTCACACTCCTGTGAATCCAACGAGTAACACTACCGTACAGTCTGGTCTGTTCGTCTGATATGTCGCATATCTCGTCTAGGGGTGGTAAACGTCAGACCCCAATAACTCGATAAGTCGTGTCGATATGAGGCTCATAACGGGTCGAGAAACTACTGGTAACACTTACCAGTAAATCCCTAAAACAGCCTTGGCCAAGGACTTCCTGTTATAGCCAATCGAACACAGCGCAACATCAACTCCCTATACCGGGAGAGACGAAACCCCTCCTATCGCTCATTGCCTCCATGTGATTCGGGACTGTACCCAAAAACCACCGTTTTGCATGCCCTCTTGGACGTGGTAAGGTGGAAATCAAAGCACAGTAGGAATCACACAAGACTCTATGACGATCTCGGGTGTACAGACTAACCTGCACCAGTGTCACCAGAGAACTGCCATATGGCGTAAGGTATAATACCATCTGGGAGTTCTCGGCGAGTCCGTCCAGTATACCCAGTCTCCACTGAGCACCCATATATCATCTCTGATGTCAAACACCAATGGATATGGGATCATCCATCGCCCATCTATATAAGAGGCACGAGAAGCTATACGCTAGTCTACTCTGGTATATCGATGCCCCGTCAACAAAACCGGCTCCCACGAGCACGACACCCAAAGTCACCATAAAATATAACATTGAATCCTCACAAGTCATCTCTAAGTCATATACAACATAGTGGTAGATGGAGAATACTATATCCAACAAAAGATATACAATGTATAAACAGATAACCGCAAACCCACCTAAAAGTAAGGCCTCACAGCCAACCGTAGCGGTATCCGCAAAAGTAGAGATGATAAGACGCCCTGCCGCGACTACTTAGAGGGTAAGTGCTGCAAAATACTGTGGCACAACGGGGGTGAGTTGCCAACTCGTGAATAGTAAATAACATCATACTGTAATCGCAAGTATGCACGAACATCGATCTATCTATCACATGTAATCCAATAGCATAAGTATGATAAGTGAATATGCAACAATCATGTAAAGGTACATCATCAGGGTACTACAACTACATGAAGCAAAGCATATCAATATAATCCTGAGTGTAGGACTCATGCAAAGTCATCAGCATGGAAAAACACCAGTGTCCCTCACTGACACATCAAATCCTAAATCCTCAGGCGCCGCATACTCAGATCGGCCCTCACATCCTGTAAGTCTCATGGAACCTGAGTGTCTATCATCGACACCCGAAATATCATGAAAACATGTACCTATAAGTATATATATATATATATATGAGGATATCAACCCCGTATGTCCACCGACTATACGTAAAAATCAATGAAACCTGAGTGTCTAACACCGACACTCGAAACATCATGAAACCCGTGTCTAGCATCGACACGTAAATCCTCATAACTCAGGTGTTGTCACTACGACTGGCCCTGACGATATGTCGTACATCACTCCGGTCGGTATCCCCACGATAACCGCCGAGTCCAAATACAATCACCGGTAGGTACTTGCCCACCTTCCAGGCCCATCGTCTGTACCACAAACATCTTTTCGAGGGGAACCGTACCGGGCCCCACCATGTACCCGCACACGGCCCACTCACTCCTCGCATCGGGTATATGTCACAAATCTCAGAACCGAGAAATCTCATGGTGGACGCATCAAATATCATATTAAGAGAAACCAGGTTTTCAAACAATACATAGTTTCTTGAAAATACCCCCACGGTTCTCAAATCCATAAATCATATGAAATCCATATCTCAATGCGTAAAATCCATATAAAACTGATATATACAACATAAAACATCAATATGAGCATATAAAGAGAAAAACCGCTCTTTAAATTGAATTTAGCTTTAAAACATATCATGCGGTTCCCAAATCCTTCGAAAACAAATGCAGTATCATATGAGGTGTACATGTAAGTGTAGCAAGGTTTAAGTATCTACATGTAATCAAGTAGGTATGAGGCATTTCATAAGCGCAATGATCAACAACTCAATATCACATATAAAACAATACCTCTTAGGTTATATACAACTATAGCCAACATATGCGGTATACATGTCAGTATGTGTGAATGGTGTACATGTAATTGTAATCGAGTATGTGGGTGTACATGTCAATATGTATGCATGATGTACAAATAGCTATAGCAAGATATACGCGAAGCGGAATAAGGGTCACTACCTCAACTATTCCTGCCCAATGCAATATCACGTATGTATGTGTCCATAGTATTTCATATGCACAATAGAATAAGAGTTACTACTCCAATCATTCCTATCCACTACCAGATCACGTATGTAGCTGTTTGTGCGTGTCATGGCAATTACAAACGGTATGGGTGTAGCATACAATTTAGTGCTCGTGCAACATGAACCGTCAGTAATGTCTTATATCTAAAGGTACGAGTCAAGTACAACAGATAATGCTATGCAATGACATTCATATGAAAGTAACTAATATACAAAAACATGCAGCTATCATATCATATTCGCCCCGACGCATAACGCCATACGGGTGATTTCCCCGTAGATGTTAAATCTACTCACTAATGGTCTCCAGCTATGAAAATATGACCACCTGCTTCCCCTTGTCCGCAACACCCGAAGTCCCTGCTTGCGAACCTAAAATTTCATAAATACAACACATAAGCTAAATATCCTATAATGACGAAAAGACAACGAAACACGATGAAAACGCCCGGAAAATTACACTGCGCGCTTAGCGCATCTATCGTGCACGGCATCAACCAAAACCCTAACTGGGGTCGCTAAACTACAAAACACCAAGTCTAGACCCCGATCGACCCGATCGCGCAATACAACACAAAAATTACGAGGAATACAATAGATATAATCTCGCAACGACCAATCGAACCCACGTCGGAAAAACCCCGAAATCTAGTAAGCAACTTATCGCAATATTTCTCACTAGTTTCAAGCTAACGCATATCTAGCGATTATAAACACCTTATAATAACTTAACTAAGCTATCTAAACCATTCCTATATTTTTAACACTCGCTAATTAAGTTTTAGCAAAAACCTAGTAAGCAAATTGCATAATTAAACAAAGTGCTTATTAGCAAAAATTAACATTTTCTACTAGGTTAATCTTTTCCTAATCACAAATTAACACTTTAATGAACATTAATCACTTAAATCACTTAAACAAACTTTAACCATAACATGAATTTCTTAAAAATTAATATAAATGAATTAAATCAAGAATTTAAAGCTATGTTAACCAATTAAATAGCTAAATAAATGATTCAAACATAAAAATTAAGGATTTGTGTTAGAAATTATACCTCCTCAAGAACACCAAAATGATACTAGATCCATCATTTTAGCCTCCAAAAGTGATGTTTTCATGAAGATCAAAGTGAGATTTGTAAAGAAGAATGATGGGTTTTTATTTGCTTAGGAGTTTTATGGGATTATTTAAGGATTTTTATGGATTTAATGATCTTGGAATTGTATAAAATGGGGCAAGAACAATTTGGGACAGAAATGGGGAAGGCTCGGCCAAGGCTTGGAAAACGGTGGGATTTTTGTGAAAGTATGGAGTTTTCCAGCTAGAATTTGTAATAAATACCATTTAATGCCAAATTGCCACCTTTTCACCTTTTATTTTTTTAATATAGAAACCCTTAGTCACCAAAAAAATATCTAGATATTTAAAAAGAAGCTTCCAAAATTTTCTAGTGACAAAAATTAATTTATTCTCAAGAGAAGAAATTTCCCGATTTACGTGCACAAAATAATATTTTATTTGGGAAAAATTCTATCTGAACCAAAACCTCCCAAATACCCCCAAAGTTCGCGCACTAGCTTTATTTTAGCTAAACTAGGTGCCGGCAAGCTTATACGGACGTTTGATCGAAATCGGGTTAAAACGGGAAATACCGACAATTTTGCCCTAAAACGGGAAAAATCGCAAAACGATTTCTAAAACGTTACAATCTCCCCCCTTATAGAAATTCGGTCCCTGAATTAAAATTTAACTACGCGTACCTTCAAAGAGATGAGGGAATTTCTTTCGCATCTCGCTCTCGGCCTCCCAAGTGATCTCCTCACTAGTCGGGCTACGCCAAAGAACCTTCACAGATGGCAAGACCCTTGACCGAATTTTCTTCACCTGCCGATCCAATATAACTACCGGCTGTTCGGTGAACGAAAGATCGCGCTCAAGCGGACGGTCTCGTGTTGAATCATGTGAGAAGGATCATGAAGGTATCTACGAAGTATCGACACATGGAAAATGGGGTGCACATCCGAAAAACTAGGCGGTAGCGCCAAACGATAAGCAACAGAACCCACTCGCTCAAGGATCTCGATAGGACCAACAAATCTGGGACTGAGTTTCCCCCTTTTCTCGAATCGCATAACGCCCTTCATCGGAGAAATCCTTAGGAATACATGATCCCCCACTGCGAACTCAAGTCTGCGACGACGACGGTCGGCATAAGACTTCTGCCTGCACTGGGCGTCTCTCATCCTTTCCTGAATCAGCTGGATCTTCTCCATAGTCTCCTGAACTAGTTGGGGTCCCAAAACCAGACTCTCACTAAGCTCGGTCCAACAGACTGGCGATCAACACTTCCTACCATATAGAGCCTCAAAAGGTGCCATCTGAATAGTCTCCTGAAAGCTGTTGTTGTAGCAGAACTCAATCAACGGCAAGTGACGATCCCAACTGCCACCAAAATCAAGCACACATGCATGGAGCATATCCTCCAGAGTCTGAATAGTCCGCTCAGACTGACCATCGGTCTGTGGATGAAAAGCGGTGCTAAAACTCAACCGGGTACCCAAAGCTTCCTGAAGCTTCTGCCAAAGATGGCTAGTAAACTGGGTGCCTCTGTCGGATACTATGCATGTGGGTACACCGTGCAAATGCACAATCTCATCTATGTACAACTGAGCATAACCGAAAGTGGTCTTCACTGGAAGGAAGTGAGCCGCTTTTGTCAACCGGTCAACAATCACCCAAATGGAGTCATACCCCCTACTGGTCCTGAGTAGATCCACAATGAAGTCCATGGAAATTTGCTCCCATTTCCACTCTGGAATGGATAAAGGCTGCAACTCTCCAGCCGGTCTCTGATGCTCAGCTTGACTTGCTGACAAGTCAGGCACCTCGAAACGAAGTCCGAAATATCGTGATTCATCCTTTCCCACCAGTAAAAGTCTCTCAAGTCACGGTACATCTTGGTGGAACCTGGATGAACGCTAAAGGCCGACTGATATGCCTGCTCTAGGATCTCATGTCTCAACCTATCATCATCTGGTACACACAAGCGAGTCCCGCATCATAGCACACCCCGGTCATCAATCATGAACTTTGAAACTCTTCCCTGCCGAACAAGCTCAAGAATCTCAGTCAAACGGGCATCACTGGGTTGCGCCTCACGGATACGCTCAAATAGTAGTGGATGGGCGCGGACATGAGCAAGCTGTCCCCCAGCGGAGGTGAACTCGAACTGCACTCTACTATCACACAAGAGCTGCCAATCTGCAGAAAACTGATGCTGAACTGCGCTCAACTGGGACAAGCTACCCCCGGGCCTACGACTCAAAGCATCATCTACCACATTCGCCTTGCCCGGGTCATAAAGGATCTCACAATCATAATCCTTCACTAGCTCCATCCATCGGCGCTATCTCAGGTTCAGATCCCGCTACTGGAATATATACTTCAAGCTCTTGTGATCCGTGAAGATCTGACACGACTCACCGTACAAGTAGTGTCTCTAAATCTTCAACACAAAGACCACCACGGCCATCTCAAGATCGTGAGTGGGGTAATTCTGCTCATGCTTCTTCAGCTGCCTAGAAGCGTAAGAAATCACTCTATCGTGCTGCATCAATACACAGCCGAGCCCCACTCGAGAAGCATCATAATAAACAACATAGCCGCCTGATCCAGAAGGTAAAGATAGAACTGGTGCTATCGTCAACAGAGTCTTCAACTGCTGAAAACTCTGCTCGTACGCATCAGTCCAAAGAAAAGGAACTCCTTTCCGGGCCAGTCCAGTCAGCGGTGCAGAGATACTCGAGAAATCCTGCACAAAACAGCGATAATAACTAGCTAAGCCCAAAAAGCTGCGGACCTCAGTCGCCGACACAGGTCTGGGCCAAAGCTGTACAGCCTCGATCTTCCTCGGGTCCACAAGAATACCATCACCAGTCACCACATGACCCAGGAAGTCAGCTCTATCAAGCCAAAATTCGCACTTTGAGAATTTAGCATACAACTGGTGCTCTCTCAATATCTGCAAAGTAATCCTCAAGTGCTGCTCATGCTCCTCACGACTCCTAGAGTAGACCAGTATGTCATCAATAAACACTATAATGAACTGGTCGAGGAACGGCCTGAAAATCCGGTTCATCAGATCCATGAACCCTGCTGGTGCATTGGTGAGTCTGAACGACATCACCAAAAACTCATAATGCCCATAGCGCGTACGAAAAGCAGTCTTCGGAATGTCATCATTCCGAACCCGCAACTGATGATAACCCGAACTCAAATCAATCTTTGAAAAATGTTTCGCACCGTGGAGATGATCAATTAAATCATCAATGCGAGGTAAAGGATACCTATTTCGCACCGTAACTCGGTTCAATTGATGATAATCCACACATAGCCTCAAACTGCCATCCTTCTTCTTGACGAACAGAACAGGAGCTCCCCACGGTGAAACACTCGGACGCACATGTCCCAAATCAAGAAACTCTTGCAATTGATCTTTAATCTCTCTAAGCTCTGCCAGATCCATCTGATAAGGCGGTATGGAAATAGGCTCCATGCCAGGAATCAGATCAATGCAGAACTCAATATCGCGCTCTGGCGGCAACCCAGGTAACTCATCGGGAAAGACATCGGGAAACTCTCGCACGGTAGAAACCTGGTCCAAAGACTCCACTGTGGCTCCAGTATCATGAATGAAAGCCAAGAATCCCCGACATCCCCTCCTCAAAAGCCGACTAGCGCATAGGACAGAAACCAAACTGTGAGGGGCGGCACCACGGTCCCCCTGCACAACAAACACTGACTCGCCGGGAAAACAAAATCTAACTATCTTCTCGCGGCAGTCCACGGACGCATAGCAAGTAGCTAGCCAGTCCATGCCCAATAGAACGTCGAAGTCTAACATCTTAATAAGGATCAAGTCGACGGACAGATCTCTGTCTCCTAAACGGACAGCACACGATCGGAACACGTGTCGTGCAACAAATGACTCTCCCACATGAGTAGTCACGACAAGTGGATGATCCAGCAAGCATGACTCTCGGCCTAACCTCGGCACGAAGTGCGTAGAATCATACGAATGCGTAGATCCCGGATCGAAAAGAACATGTGCATCATAAAAACATACAGAAAGGGTACCTGAAACCACAGCATTGGACGCCTGAGCGTGAGTCAAGGCAAAAACCCGTGCCTGCCCTCTACCGGCGACCGGTTGTCCTCTGCCTCTGCCACCTTGTCCTCTCGGCACAAAACCACCGCGACCATGACCTCTCTGAGCGAGAGTCTGACCCGGCGCAACAACAGGAATAAGAGGCAATGCTCTCTGAGGCGGGGAAGGTGGTAAGGTAACCTAGGGTACTACTGGCCCTCTCTGATACACCACGGTACAATCCCTCACTAGGTGCTGTAAACTGCCACATCCAAAACACCCATGTGTCGACGGCTGACCCTCCTGGGAAAAAGTACTGAACAACTGGCCATGTCCCACGTCTCTGCTACTCCCAGTGTCTGATTGAGCTCTGTCTCGGAATCTAAACCTCTGTCTCCTGGCTGCTATACCAGTACGAGCCCTCTTCGGTTCCGGAATAACCGATGACTCAGCTAGATGCTCCTCCACCAAAAGGGCTGCATCCACAGCTGCCGCATATGTGTCGCAATGCTGAATGCTGATGGCTAGGAACAACTGGGTAAGCAGGACTCGAACAAACCTCTTCACCCTCATCTCCTCAGTCGCCACCAAGTACGGAGCATACACAGACAACTCGGTAAACAGTACATCATACTCCGACACCGTCATCCCCGGAGTCTGACGTAACGACTCAAATTTGCACGCTCGTGCATCCTTGACGCTCGGTGGAAGAAAACGGGCAAGAAATACTGTCACAAACTCAGCCCAGGTCATAGGAGCAAGACCAACGGCTTTGCCCCTCTCCAAGGACTCACGCCACTTCTGGGCCAGACCCTCCAGCCGGAAACTCGCAAACTCTACCCATCTCTCGTCGGAGCATCGGAGTGAGCGACAAATCTCGGCCAACCGGTCGATGAACGACTACGGATCCTCAGTAACATCTGTGCCAGTAAACACCGGAGGCCACAGCCTCATGAACTCCGTCAGTGACACGGTAATAACCTCTGGAGCTGCAACTGCGACTGCCGGAACAGTATGTACCATCGTGGTCCCTACAACGAGTGGAACAACAGCCTGCCCTTGTCTCGAATGGCCTCTACTAAATTCCCCACAATCTGGCGCAGGTCCTGCATACCAGCCCCAATCATAGCAATGTGCTCTAGTACCACAGGCATATCGCCATGGTCAGTCCTCGCCTCAGACGAGTCGACTCTGACCTCGATCCTCGCGGCCGCTCTCTGTGCCCTCGTAGTCTTCGGCGGCATATAGGCTGGAAATTGAAACAAGATTCAATAAGGAAATGGAAATCGAATCACAAATTTGTATATCAATCACGGAAGGCATTTCAATCAGTAAGTCCTAAGGTCACTTAGGCGGAGTACCGTGTCGTAAGTATGCCGCGGAACATACACACGCTACGTCACTCTGCTTAAGCTACCTACTCCATCATACCAAGGTCATCCTACACTCCGAAAGGTAAAACCTAGCGCTCTGATACCAACTTTGTCACGACCCAAAATTTTTCCTGTAACCGGCACTTAAACTACGTAACGTCTACAGGCGTACGCAACTCAAGTAAGCCGAAACCCAGAAATCTAAACCACCCAAAACTGGATCAACGGAGAAAACATAGTTTTAAACATTCGGAAATTTTCAAGTAAAAATCTTTAAGTTTAGTTTTCGTTCTTAAAAATTTCGGCAGCACCTCCTTTGTAAAAACTAGCCCCGAAAACGAGTACAACATAGATAATAATAAAAGCATCCCAAATGGGGGCAAATCACGCCCAACGGCACAGACAACCACCACAAACATATATACGACGCCGAAGCGAAGAAATATAAAAGAAAACTGCATAAAGAAGTAAAACTTTTCAACAAAACCGGCTCCCACGAACACGGCACCCAAAGTCACCACAAAATATAACACTGAATCCTCACAAGTCGTCTCTAAGTCATATACAACATAGTGGTAGATGGAGAATACTAGATCCAACAAAAGATATACAATGTATAAACAGATAACCGCAAACCCACATAAAAGCAAGGCCTCACAGCCAACCGTAGCGATATCCGCAAAAGTAGAGATGATAAGACGCCCTGCCGCGACTACTCAGAGAGTAAGTCCTGCAAAACACTGTGGCACAACGGGGGTGAGTTGCCAACTCGTGAATAGTAAATAACAGCATACTGTAATCGAAAGTATGCACGAACAGAGATCTATCTATCACATGTAATCCGATAGCATAAGTATGATAAGTGAATATGCAACAATCATGTAAAGGTACATCATCAGGGTACTACAAGTACATGAAGCAATGCATATCAACATAATCCTGAGTGTGGGATGATATAATATAAAATCTCATGCAAAATCATCAGCATGGAAAAACACCAGTGTCCCTCACTGACACATCAAATACCAAATCTTCAGGTACCGCATCCTCAGATCGGACCTCACATCCTATAAGTTTCATGGAACCTGAGTGTCTATCATCGACACCCGAAATATCATGAAAACATGTACCTATAAGTATATATATATATATGAGGATATCAACCCCGTATGTCCACCGACTATACGTAAAAATCATGGAAACCTGAGTGTCTAACACCGACACTCGAAACATCATGAAACCCGTGTCTAGCATCGACACGTAAATCCTCATAACTCAGGTGCTGTCACCACGACTAGCCCTGACGATATATCGTACATCACTCCGGTCGGTATCCCCACGATAACCGCCGAGTCCAAATACAATCACCGGTAGGTACTTGCCCACCTTCCAGGCCCATCGTCTGTACCACAAACATCTTTTCGAGGGGAACCATACCGGGCCCCACCATGTACCCGCACACGGCCCACTCACTCCTCGCATCGGGTATATGTCACAAATCTCAGAACCGAGAAATCTCATGGTGGACGCATCAAATATCATATCAAGAGAAACCGGGTTTTCAAACAATACATAGTTTCTTGAAAATACCCCTACGGTTCTCAAATCCATAAATCATATGAAATCCATATCTCAATGCATAAAATCCATATAAAACTGATATATGCAACATAAAACATCAATATGAGCATATAAAGGGAAAAACCGCTCTTTAAATTGAATCTAGCTTTAAAACATATCATGCGGTTCCTAAATCCTTCGAAAACAAATGCAGTATCATATGAGGTGTACATGTAATTGTAGCAAGGTTTAAGTATCTACATGTAATCAAGTAGGTATGAGGCATTTCATAAGCGCAATGATCAACAACTCAATATCACATATAAAACAATACCTCTTAGGGTATATAAAACTGTAGCCAACATATGCGGTATACATGTTAGTATGTGTGCATGGTGTACATGTAACTGTAATCGAGTATGTGGGTGTACATGTCAATATGTATGCATGATGTACAAGTAGCTATAGAAAGATATACGCGAAGTGGAATAAGGGTCGCTACCTCAACTATTCCTGCCCAATGCAATATCACGTATGTATGTGTCCACAGTATTTCATATGCACAATAGAATAAGAGTTACTACTCCAATCATTCCTATCCACTACCATATCACGTATGTAGGTGTTTGTGCGTGTCATGGCAATTACAGACGGAGTGGGTGTAGCATACAATTTAGTGCTCGTGCAACATGTACCGTCAGTAATGTGTTATATCTAAAGGTACGAGTCAAGTACAACAGATAATGCTATGCAATGACATTCATATGAAAGTAACTAATATGCAAATACATGCAGCTATCATATCATATTCGCCCCAACACATAACGCCATACGGGTGATTTCCCCGTAGATGTTAAATCTACCCACTAATGGTCTCCAGCTATGAAAATCCGACCACCTGCTTCCCCTTGTTCGCAGCAGCCGAAGTCCCTGCTTGCGAACCTAAAATTTCATAAATGCAACACATAAGCTAAATATCCTATAATGACGAAAAGACAACGAAACGCGATGAAAATGCCCGGAAAATTACATTGTGCGCTTAGCGCATCTATCGTGCACGACATCGGCCAAAACCCTAACCGTGGTCGCTAAACTACAAAACACCAAGTCTAGACCCCGATCATCCCGATCACGCAATACAACACAAAAATTACGAGGAATACAATAGATATAACCTCGCAACGACCAATCGAACCCACGTCGGAAAAACCCCGAAATCTAGTAAGCAACCTATCGCAATATTTCGCACTAGTTTCAAGCTAACGCATATCTAGCGATTACAAACACCTTATAATAGCTTAATTAAGCTATCTGAACCATTCCTATATTTTTAACACTCGCTAATTAAGTTTTAACAAAAACCTAGTAAGCAAATTGCATAATTAAACAAAGTGCTTATTAGCAAAAATTAACATTTTCTACTAGGTTAATCTTTTCCTAATCACAAATTAACACTTTAATGAACATTAATCACTTAAACAAACTTTAACCATAACATGAATTTCTTAAAAATTAATATAAATGAATTAAATCAAGAATTTAAAGCTATGATAACCAATTAAATAGCTAAATAAATGATTCAAACATAAAAATTAAGGATTTGTGTTAGAAATTATACCTCCTCAAGAACACCAAAATGAAACTAGATCCATCATTTTAGCCTCCAAAAGTGAAGTCTTCATGAAGATCAAAGTGAGATTTGTAAAGAAGAATGATGGGTTTTTATTTGCTTAGGAGTTTTGTGGGATTATTGAAGGATTTTTAAGGATTTAATGATCTTGGAATTGTATAAAATGGGGCAAGAACAATTTGGGACAGAAATGGGGAGGGCTCGGCCAAGGCTTGGAAAATGGTAGGATTTTTGTGAAAGTGTGGAGTTTTCTAGCTAGAATTTGTAATAAATGCCATTTAATGCCAAATTGCCACCTTTTCAGCTTTTCTTTTCTTTTTAAAATAGAAACCCTTAGTCACCAAAAAAAATCTAGATATTTAAAAAGAAGCTTCCAAAATTTTCTAGTGACAAAAATTAATTTATTCTCAAGAGAAAAAATTTCCCGATTTACGTGCATAAAATACCGCTTAAAATAATATTTTATTTGGGAAAAATTCTATCTGAACCAAAACCTTCCAAATACCCCCAAAGTTCGCGCACTAGCTTTATTTTAGCTAAACTAGGTGCCGGCAAGCTTATACGGACGTTTGATCGAAATCGGGTTAAAACGGGAAATACCGACAATTTTTCCTTAAAACGGGAAAAATCGCAAAACGATTTCTAAAACGTTACACCTACTATACACATTTACACACATCTTGAAACTTGGGATAGTAGAGGATACCTTGAAATGCTCTTGTCTAAAAGCCTTGGTATGAAGAAAAATAAATATAAATGAAGGCAAAAAGAAAAAAAAATGGTGAAGAAAAATGAACACTGGTTTTGTAATTACCTAAGGCAGCAAAAAAAAATATAGCGAGGGTGCTTTATCACCTAGTGCCTTAGACCAACTGGTTTAGGAGCCATTGCTAAACCTTGGGTGTCGGAAGACAAGGATATTGCGAATTATGCCTAATAAGTGAGCATATTTAGTAATCGGTTGGTTAGTATCTCAAAAAGTATTAACGGTCGCATGAAAAATGTGTAAGCAATTCCATCTATTATATTCACCGACTAAAAAGTACTAAGCCAGATGGACAAGAGTATGATAGCTTGAATTGAATTCTCTAAGTGTAGGGATGTCTTTTACACACACGTAGGGGGTATATGATCGATATTTGGATAAAAAGTAGGGATGAAGACTAAAGGTGATGTTTTATTGAGTGCTGATGTGATTTCTAACATCTTTTCACGACCATTAAGATAGGGCTCATGGCAACTGAAAAGCTGGTATAGTTGGAAACTCTTATTTTCAAGTTCTTTCTTTTATAGTTCATATCTTTTCATGTAACTTTCACCATCTTTATTTTATTATGGTATTTTGTGGGTGTAATCCGCTGAAAACCCTCAGGAGACAACACTCCTCCTACTAGGGACACCTAGATGTTGAATGTCTTGTTGCGCGTGCTCAGTGCAATCGTGTTGCCTACGAAAGTGTGCTACTTAGGTTTTTCTTTTTCTTTTTCTCCTTCTCTTGAATAAATAAGTTTGCTCGGGACGATCAAAGTTAAGTTTGGGGGTATTTGTTCAGTCGAAAATATTGCACATTTGATATAACTTTTTCCTTACTTTTGTTAAGTGCTTAAAAGTGTTTATTGTAAATATAGAACATATGAGGGTTTATCTGCAAAATATCTATTGTCATATGTTCTTTATATTATAATTAACATTATGAAGGAAAATATATGCATATTATATTTATACAATATTTTGATAATTAAAATATGCATATCATATCAAACATCCCTAATCAATATTCTTACAATATAATACCATATAAAATGGTTAGGATTATATCTCAATAAAAACAATTATTACTAACATTATTCATTGAGATATTGTGCAAGCTTTAGCTCAGGTCAGGAGATCGAGATATCGAGTGTCGGGAATCAAAAATCTGCCGATGAAGTTAAATAAATCGAAGAACCAATACTGGCAGAGACTCAGAAAAGATATGAAGATTCCAGACATCAAATAAATCTCTATGTGTCACTATGAAGCAGCTCAAGAATTTTGAAGCAATGATCACACCAAACGGCCGCGGTTCCACGGACAAAACGAGCCATATGCGGCGGATCCGCGACCGTTATAGGGAATTGGGGTTCTGGATTTTTTTGGTAGGATGCTAAAGACAAGTCACCATATGAGGAAATCACCATATATAGAAAGTCACCATCTTAGGAAATCACCATAAATGGAATGTCACCATATATGGAAAGTCACCATATATGGTATCTAGGTTTTCTTCTTTAAGGGCTATATAAAGGACCGATGGCTAAAGTTAGAATTTATCACCTTTTACACGAAGCAAATCACCGTCAAAGAACACGAGATCCACGACAGGTCCACGATTCGACGTGATAGAGCGACGTGAGATTCGACGGAGTATCTACTTCCTACAAGGCAGAGATCAAGAGCAACTTCTTCTTCCTCTTGTAATCTAAACTTGAAGGCTTTGTAATTGTGAAGTTGATTAATAAAGGTAAATCATTATTTAGCAATTATTTTCTGTATTTACATTATGAATTCTTTCTCTATCCGTTCTTCTTCTATCTCCATCACGCGCGAGTAATTCTCCGCTTGATAGGGTTCATAAAATTAGGGTAGATCAATTGATGAAAAAATGTTTTAACTTTTTTTAAGGCTTATGAAGTTTATAAATTTTAGCAAAATAAATGTTAACATCCTTATCGGACGCGCTACCAATTTATTGCTAGTCTCGACCGCGATTTGAGATCAGATTAACAATTGTTTTGTTAAGGGCTAGACATGAATAGAGATCAATGAAAGGACAAGGGTCAATAGTGGGGAAACCCTAGTTTCTTCCAAGAACCCTAATCATCATTCATCACTATCTATCTAGTATTAAATCTATCAATAGATAAAAGGAGTAATCTTTATTAGTCATCCATGACTACTAAATCCAAACGAACCCTACAAACATTCTTCTTATAAAATCAATATCCGTATTCAAACTAGATCTGTATTCTACATCCGTATTTTGACGTAGATCTAGAAACTATTTCCACTATTCTTTATTTCTCTATTCTTCCTCTTTTTCAACACGTTAAAGTAAGATTGAATGATTCCACATATCTCTGAGGACGACCCGTACTCATCTCGGTCTAGCTATACGCGACACTGTTATTGATTGCGGTTATTCTATAAACACTTTTTCACATCAATCAGCAATCTTTTATCATATCCCTAAGTACAAACTCGTGCTGCAATAACTTCAAACATCTGGGGCGATATCTTTTCAGTCGCAGCAACAACCGGCTCATCCGTCTGCACGATTAACAATGCCTCAACCCTCAAGAATAGACAATACATTAATGGTCATCACATTCTACCCAGCCTCTGGCAGTGGCCCAATCCTCTGGTGCCGATCTGAATGTTCAAGAAATCTCAGTAAAAACAATCCATCAAGACGCTCAAGTAAAAAAAACACAATAAAAAGACACATCTATACAATCGTGTCTCACTGGAATTACGCCCTGGTCTGTCCTCGTCCATGACGAGCTCATGCTGACCGCAACTCTAGCCGCAGCTCTCTCTACCCGTGCAACTGTGGTAACAGAAACCACCATCCGACATCGATGAAGATAGATCAAAGGAACGAATAGAATACGGTGAAAAGAAATGTACATCATAAGGCTTCTTAAGAGGAGTAGTGTATCGTAAGTATGCCGCGGAACATACACACGGTACGCCACTCTACTTAAGTCACCTACTCTATCAACCAAGGTCAACCTACGCGACGAAAGTTCAGGTCTAATACCCCCTCGACCAAGTCTAAGTTCCGTAAGGTAAAGCCTAGGTTCCGAATATATATATATATATATATACACGCCCCAGACTTCGCATAGTCAAACCTAGGCTCGAACCAAAGTTAAACCTAGCGCTCTGATACCAACTTTGTCACGACCTGAAGTTACGGAACACGACTGGCACTTAAATTACGAAACGTCTAGAGGCGTAACATAATCTAAGTAAGCCAAAGCCCAGAAATCTAAACCATTTTTAATGAAAAGAGTGAAGGAAAACTTGTTTTAAAGCAACATCATATTTTCCCGAAAATTTCGGCAGAGTCTCCTTTGTAAATACAGGCCCCCAAAAAGGTACAACATATGAAATACATAAAAAATGAATAAAGGCATCCCCAAGAAGGAGCTAGCTCTTCGCCAAATGGGCGGAATCAACCACGCAAGCAATATAATATACAACGCCGAAGGGCGAGGATCAAAACTCAGAAAGAAAACCAACATCCTCAAGAAATCTAAAGAAGAACCCCAATAATACAAGCGCGCGACTCTAAGGTCGAAATAATACACAACTGGTTTTCCAAGTCTATCAAAATATAGAAGTCTGGTTGATGGAGTTTACTAGATACAACTGAAATAAATAAAGTGTACAACGGTGGTCACGATGCAAGTGAACCCACTTACCAAAGCAACCACCCGGAAGGTAGCAGTGTGCCAGCAAGCCGCAACGAAACCTGTACGGCAAAACCTATAACAAACTGTGGCACAACGGGGGTGAGTTGCTAACTCGTGAGTAGAATACATCACCGAGAAGAAATTGCATGTATGACTCTCTCCTAGGTCATACAATAAAATATACAATACTACAACAAGGGTGACAATATATCATAAGTGTGATATCACAGTACTCGTGTCAGTGTCATGAGTAATAATATATCGATGCATGACATGTACTAATGCATCATTCAACGTGTGTCCAGCAACGACACACAAATCATGATAAAACCCGAGTGCCCAGCATCGGCACTCAAAACATCTCGAAATCCATATCCGACAGCGACACATAATACTCAAATCTAGGGCTCCGCATAGTCAGGATCGGCCCTTGGGCTCCGCATAGTCAGGATCGGCCCATATCTATCTCTCTCATAACTCTGAACGGTATCCTCCGGATATCCGTCGAGTTTCTAATACAATCACCGGTAGGTAGTGCTCCCATGTCAGGCTCATCGTCATCCCCACAAAACCACTCTCGCCCCGGGGTACCTCACTGGGTCCACCATATACCCGCAGACGGTTCATCCTCCTCCTCGAATCGGGTCTCGAAAACCAACTCAGAACCGAGAAAACATCATGGTGGACGCTACTCATCATATCAAGGAAATCCGCATCTTTCTCTTTTAAAATTATCATAAGTTTATAAACATTCACATGAGGTTTCCCAAAACCAGAAATCTCATGAAAGATCCGAAATCTCAAAATCACTAGTCAGTGAACAGTGAATATGGGCATAAAGCCCCACGATATTGCATAACAGAGTGAATGCATAAATGCATGAAGTATCTGAGTAAGAAATGCAATATCAAAACTAACATATGAAGACAAGCGTACTAGTACTATGTTGAAACTACCAGCTAGCAATTCATACAAATGAAGTAATGTTTACGTGACATGGAAATTACCGATAATGATGTGTGTGAGCCGGCAAGCAAGTGTACGTGGAGCATACGCATCATCGGTAATGGTGCTGGTGTCCTGATAACAGGGGTTCATAATAACTAAAGAAACAAATTTATAAGCATGCAATGCGATGAGAACAGCATGAATATGCAGAAAAATGTAGTAACCGCAACATTTAAGAATATACCTTTCCAAATACGAGTCATACAGTTCTTGGTGTTTGAAATAGCACAAATCATGGTTTTAGAAAAATAGGGGCTACGGGGTCTTTGAGAAAAGATACGTCTTTTGAAAAATCCGTAGTATCCCTCGACCTGTCTTTAAAATAATCACGATTCATTAGTTTTGAAAATAAGTATGAGTCGAGCACAGTCTAATGGGTAAAGAAAATCCTCCTAAAGTCCGAGTCGATATATCTAGTAGTCGGCGATCCCGCCTCAATAGTGTCACGCACGGTAAAATACATAGTACGACATCCTTGAGTCATGAGTGCGGATCAATCATCATATCTATAACTCGTACGGTAAAATCCATTGTACGGCATACCAAAATCGGGGTACGGGTCAAATATCACAAATACCTCATTATTCATATGGTATCATCATCGTAAAATCATGAATTAGGGGTACTTTTCTAAAATCTAGCACATCCCAATATCATCAAACATATATCCTCGTGTGTATGAAAACACATCGCCCAACGATCCACTATAATATCATGTCATATCATATCACGACCCAATCACATATCACAACTCACGGCATCATGCCCGATCATATCGGCTCATCTCCAAGTATCATATACTGGGCTCATCATCCGTGTGTGTGTGTGTGTTTCTATATATATATATATATATTGTAGGGTTCCTAGGCAGTCATACAAGGGTTCATAAGGCATCAACCATGCCCGAATAAAAATTTAGACGTGCCGAACAACCCAAAGCCGGGATCTTTGCTAGATTATTAGGGTTTAACATGCAAGTAAACATCTTTACAACTAAGTGTGAGGGATTAAAACCTTTGTAGTCCGCTCCTTCACTTCATAAGCTCCGAGTAGAAGTCCCTTCACCGCGATCCACGATCTCCTGGACTCAAGAGAGGGTCCACGACTCGAACGATCCATGCTAGCTTGTAGTGTTCCTTTTCTCCGATGATCTACGTCGAAATTGCTATAACTCAAGATCTCTCACTCTAATGAGGTGAACACCCTAATCTAATTGGCTAGATTAGATGAGGATGATGGAGTAGTATTTATGTTTTCTTTTTATATCAAATTCTCACATGAAAACATCACAAAAGGAAAACCTAGTAAGCTTTCTCAAAGCTCAAGGTTGAAGATGAAGATGAAAAATGAGTTAAACCTTTTGTGACAAATAATGAAATGAATATATGAATAATAATGCAACCATGGTCAAGGATGACCCTTGTATAGAATTAACTAGGGCTAGGGTTTGGTTGGGTTAAAGAATGAGTCATAAGAAAATATCAACAATAATATCTTAACCATGACAAAAGAAAATCCTTCTAGAAGCATCAAGAAGGAACTAACCCAAATCAAACCCTAAACTTGTTTAATCTCCACTAAACATGTTTCATTATTAATCATATCATGTCACAATAATATATATCACATATATATTATATATTTGTAACAAAAGAAAATAATACAATTAATATATATCGCATATATATCAATGTATTATCCGGTGAGAAAATGAAATAATAAAGCGAGCCAATATTAGATAATGTAATCCAATATATCATATATATTATTATACATTAAATCATCGAATCAACACTTGATCCGACAACCCGGCTATATCGAATATAACCGACTAATATATCATGTACCGATTCATCGAATCAACACTTGATCCGATGACCCGGCTCATATCTAAATGTCGCGAGAATATAATACGGTATCTCATATCGCATTATCCTCGGTCGTGCACATATCACATATATGCCTCTACTCCATTTTGCCTGAGTCAAGAAACCTCTGTGTAGGACTCTAAAGAATCGTCAATACGCTGGTAGCATGTGATGATTATATCAAACACCCATAAGTTGCAAGCGGTTAGCTAAACGTAATAGCCACCCAGGTATTGAGCGATCAGAAGATCAACAAGCTAGCCTGTGCATTCTCCTGTGAATCCAATCAGTAACACTCCCGTCAGTCCGGTCTCTTCGTCTGTTATGTTGCATATCTAGTCTAGGGGTGGTATACATCAGACCCCAGTAACCGATAAGTCGTGTCGATGTGAGGCTCATAACGGGTCGAGAAACTACGGGTAACACTTACCAGTAAATCTCCATATCAGCCCTGGCCAGGGACTTCCAGTTATAGCCAATCGAACACAGCACAACATCAACTCCCTATACTGGGAGAGACGAATCCCCTCCTATCGCTCATTGCCTCCTTGTGATTCGGGACTGCACCAAAAAGCCACCGTTTTGCATGCCCTCTTGGACGTGGTAAGGTGGAAATCAAAGCACAGTGGGAATCACACAAGACTCTATGACAATCTCGGGTCTACAGACTACCCTATACCAGTGTCACCGGAGAACTGCCATCTGACGTGTGGTATATCACCATCTGGGAGTTCTCGGCGAGTCCGTCCAGTGTACCCAGTCTCCACTGAGCACCCGTACACCATCTCTGATGTCAAAACACCGATGGATATGGGATCATCCATCGCCCATCATATGGGTCAAGATGCGTATACGCTAGTCTACTCTGGTGTATCGATGCCCTGTCTCGACACACCCTCGACTAGGAACAGTTATAGGATGTACTCATCGACTACCGTGGCCCCACTAGTTTGATATCATCATAGTCCCAGTAGTCGAGTACAGATCCTAAGGGCTTTATCAACATGTGAGAGTAAGACAGTAAACTAATATAAGTCAACATGTTAAGATAAAGGAAAACCAAATAGCAAAGTATCATGACGAGCAAGAAAGTCCTCTCTATATATATCCAAGCATCCATTATAATATATATCATATGTACAACAATGGCCTCTAGGGCATATACATAACTAACAATCTCCCACTTGCACTAAGGCCAGCTGCTGTAGTATCTCATACCTAGCATCCCGAATAATCTCTCAAACTGTATCTGGGGAATGGCCTTCATGAGTGGATCCGCAGTGTTGTCCTTCGTATCTACACTGCTGACCTCGATCTCCTGGTGATCAACTATCTCCCTGATCAGGTGATACCGCCTCAGAATATGTCTGGACTTTTGATGGGACCTGGGTTCCTTGGCCAAAGCCACAGCTCCATTGTTATCATAATACAGAGGTATTGTATGCTCAATGGATGGAACGACACCAAGTTCACTAATGAACTTCTTTATCCAGACAGCCTCTTTGGCAGCATCGTTGGCAGCGATGTATTCATCCTCCATCATCGAGTCTGCAACGGTATCCTGTTTGGAACTCTTCCAACATACCGCCCCTCCATTGAGGGTAAAGACAAATCCCGAGTGCGACTTAGAGTCGTCCTTATCACTTTGGAAGCTCGAATCAGTAAAGGATTCCACCTGGAGTTCTCCGTTACCATACACCAAGAACATCTCTTTAGTCCTTCGCAAGTACTTGAGAATGTTCTTCATAGCTGTCCAGTGACTCTCTCCAGGATCTGCTTGATAACGACTCACTACACTTAATGAGTATGCTACATCGGGTCTGGTACATAGCATCGCATACATGATAGAGCCTACTGCTGAAGCATAGGGTATCCCTTGCATGCGAGCTCTCTCTAAATCAGTCTTGGGAGACATCTCTTTGGAGAGAGTGAGTCCAGAGATCGTGGGTTGGTTCCCATGCTTGGATTCTTCCATACTAAACCTCTTTAGTAAGGTGTCAATGTACCTGGATTGGGACAATCCCAGTATCCGTTTAGATCTATCTCTATAGATCATGATTCCCAATATGCAGGAGGCATCACCAAGATCTTTCATTGAGAATCTTTGTGATAAGAAGAGCTTGACTGGTTGCAGCATAGGAACATCATTTCCTATCAAGAGTATGCCATCCACGTACAATACGAGGAATATAACCTTACTCTTTGCAACCTTCTTATAAATACAAGGTTCATCTATATTTTTGAAGAAGTCAAACTCTTTGACTACAACATCAAAACAGATGTTCCAACTCCGCGATACTTGCTTTAACCCATAAATGGATTTAAGCAGCTTGCACACCTTTCCGCTGCTCCCATTATCTACGAAGCCCTCTGGCCGAGTCATGTACACGCACTCTTCTAAATCACCGTTTAGAAAGGAGGTCTTAACAATCATTTTCCAGATTTCGTAGTCATGGTATGCTGCAATAGCAAGTAAGATCCGGATGAACTTAAGCATAGCCACTGGAGAAAAAGTTTCGTCATAATCCACACCTGGTCATTGACGAAAACCCTTTGCAACAAGTCTAGCTTTGAAAGTCTCAACTTTTCCATCTACACCAATTTTCTTTTTAAAGATCCACTTGCTCCCAATGGGTTTTACCCCTTCAGGAGCATTTTCCAAAGTCCATACTTTGTTGGTGTACATGGATTCCATCTCAGATCGCATTGCATCCATCCAGTTCACAGAGTCACCACTCGTGATGGCCTGCTCGAAACTAGCCGGGTTATCATCTTCCATGATGCAATCCTCGCTCCAACCATCAATGAGAAAACCATAGTATCTCTCAGGTGGATGATAAACCCTGCTAGATCGGCAGAGAGGCAGGGGTTCGTCGGGTACTACTGAATCCTCTGGCTCCAATAAATCATCAGTTGTAGTTTGTGGTGCTGGAACCTCTTCCAGATCTACTTCTTTGCCACTAATTTCTTTTGCAAGAAATTCCTTTTCTAAAAAGGTGTCATGTTGAGCAATAAACACCTTTTGTTGTTCACTGTGGTAGAATAGATATCCATATGAATTGCTTGGATATCCTACAAACTTACAAAGAACTAATCGTGCCTCGAGCTTGTCCGGATTTTTCTTTTTAACATAGGCCGGACAACCCTATATCTAAACTCTTTTAAGAGATGGTCTCTTCCCATTCCATATCTCATATGGAGTGGTAGGCACAGATTTAGTTGGACTCTATTCAATAGGTATATGGCTGTCTCCAGCGCATACCCCCTGAAGGAAATAGGTAACTCAGCTGTACTCATCATAGAGCGTACCATATCTAATAGGGTGCGATTCCTCCGTTCCGATACACCGTTGTGCTGTGGTGTATAAGGAGGAGTAAGCTGAGAGAGAATCCCATTCTCTTTTAGATAATCTAGGAACTCATTGCTCAAGTATTCTCCTCCTCGATCAGATCAAAGGATCTTAATACTTTTGCCCGTTTGGTTCTCTACTTCGTGCTTATATTCTCTGAGTTTCTCAAAAGCTTCAGACTTGTGTTTCATCAAGAACACATGTCCGTATCTAGAGAGATCGTCAGTGAATGTAATGAAGTAGGATGAACCGTTCCTGGCATGCGTAGACATAGGACCACATACATCACTATGTACCAGTCCTAAGAGTTCCATAACTCTTTCTCCGTGTCCACTAAACAGAGCTTTGGTCATTTTGCCTTTGAGACATGAATGGCAAGTATCATAGGATGATAATTCGAACGGATTCAAATATCCATCCTTATGTAACTTAGCTAGTCATGTCGCATTGATATGACCAAGTCTACAATGCCACAAGAAGGATTCGTTCATTTCTGAACTCTTCATCTTGTGTGTGTTTTGTATATTAAGGACTGTATTTTGATTGAGAATGAATATGCCATTATGTAACGAGCCTGATCCAATCAACTTTTGATTCAGGAATATGTTCATAACATTATCCCGTACTATAAAATTATATCCTTCTTTACTTAATAAAGAAACTGATATAATGTTGCACATCATGTTCGGTATATAATAGCACTCATTCAGAATCGGTGTATTACTACTTGGTAATACTAGGTGATATTCACCAACTGCTTTAGCTGCAATACTTGCACCATTCCCTACTTGAATGGAATGATCACCTTTTCCCAGTTCTCTACCTTTACGTAGCCCATGTAACATTTTACATATATGGGATCCCGATCCGGTATCTAATACCCAGGACGTAGGGTGAACTGAGAAACGGTTCTCAATAACTAACACACCCGAAGAAGATGCATCAGCATGCATGTTCTTTGTTTGGGCGGTATGAGAATCCAGATATTCTTCTATTTCCTGTTCAGTCTTATAACTCTTATAAGAAAGAACGGGACCAACGATCCCATGCTCAGTATAATAAGCGGGTTCAGTCAATACATCCATTTTATTATCTTGATTAAGTCCTGACACGGTCGCTACGTGGAGAGAGAGAGAAGGAAACACTTTTGTTGGAGATAGTGCCCTCAGAGTCAATTATTGGATCACAGGCACGTGATTGCAATGATTGAGAGAGGACCTATACCGTTCGAACAGTCTTACTCAAGATGATAGTATGCTATCTGGTTTATCTTTATCATCGTGTACTATTTCAGGTGACCTTACAGGTCACTATTGCACGTTGATAAAGCCCTTAGGATTCTTGCTTGACGGCCAGCAGTATGATGGCGATCATATACTTGGGAGCTGGGGTCTATAAGCACATCCCTAAAAGGTCCCTAGTCGTGGGAGTTTTTGAGACAGGGCATCGATACTCTAGAGTAGACTAGTGTATACAGTCGAGACCCCGACGAGGGGCAGTGGCCGGTCTTACAAGCCACTGGTGTCAGTTGGTTCACCTAAGATGTATACATGTGCTCATTGGGTTATGAGTACACCGGACAGGACTCGTCGGGAATATGCTAGTTGGTCTTATACCAGACGTCAGATAGCAGTTCCCTAGTGACATGTGTACAGGTTAGTTCATCGACCTGAGATCGTCATTTTTCTCGTGTGAGTTCCCACTGTACTTTGATTACTACCCTACCACGGGTCAAAGGAGTCGTGCAAACAGGTTTTAGTTGGGTACAGTCCCGAGCCACATGGAGGCAGTGAGCGGATCTGTAGGGGTTCGTCTCTCCCGGTATTGGGGGTGAGGTCGCGCTGTGTCTAGGAGAGACATTACACGAAGCCCTTGGCCAAGGCAGGAGATTTTCTGGTAGGTATTCCAGTAGTATCTCAAGGTGTTCTGGGCTACACTCCGACACGACTTGTACCGCTTTTGGGGGTCTGACTTTTACCAACCCCTAGGCCCGCCATGCGATGCTCATAGACGAACGGACCGGACTGTACGGATATTGTCACTGACAGGCTCAGTAGGGTGTCAGGATGAGTTCGCTCATCGACGTCCCTTTTGGTCAATACCTGGTAGCCCGTTACGTATGGCTAATACCTCTGACGTGCTAGTGGTTAAATCCATAACCAAAGTATTGACGAGTCTTTAGAGTTCCCCACAGACCGTTTCTCATGTTTCGGGCGAAACGCTGTAGAGGCCGTATGGAGATATGGCAGGGTTCGGTCATATACGTGCGGTATTGCACGGATCATGATCGGACGGATAATACTAGCGGGCTTTGGTTTAAGCCGGATCCTAGTATTGTACAGTGTAGATTTTGTCTCATTGCGTTTGTATTCAGTTGGAATACAAATGCGGGTATGTATATACAGTCGCGGGGTTTTCCTGTAATTTATTACGGGATCGTTTTTCTGAAGTTTCCAGCTTGCATTCCGTTTCGGCCATTTTCCTTTGTTTCTTTCCTTGGTTGAAAATTGGTGTGGAGGGGGTTATTTGCAATTGTGCATTTTATTATGGAGAAGACTTTTTGTGATAATAGCTTCATGATGGTTCAACCATCATTTGACTTCTTTATTCATGATTATTTGGTTGTTGGTGATGGGAGTTGATATGGATTTGGTTGTGATCATTATTCTTCTTGATTATCATTTTTCTCTCTCTTGCATTATTCCCTCTCTCCCATCACAACAAGGGGTCGGCCATTTTTGGATAGGGGCTGTCCAATTTTTGGGTGGAGTTCTCATCTCTTTTGCTTGCACAAATTCATATAGCTCCACAAAAAGCTTGCACCTCCTTCTCCACTCAAAACATGGCAACTTCATAACCCTTTAGAGACATGGTGATCTACGTATAGCCTACAGCATTCTTGGACACGTCGACTCGCCAACTTCGTGCCCGAGTTGCCTCGGTCCAAAGGTGGGAGCCCGTAAAAGAACCCGGCGATGTGGTGCCCTTTGCGACGAGGAGATGAAGACCGGAGATTCCGCGGGGAGATCGGGATGACGACGAGAAGACCGAAGGACACGGATCGCTCGATATATCTCTCTACCCCTTCTCTAGTTAGCAAGCATTAGGTTAATGGCCCGATCCGGGTTTTTAGTATGCGGTAGCTCCAGTTTTAAAAGTTAAAGAAAAGTATCGTTTCCGCATTTTGGCCTCGTTCAGACGGCCGGGGCGCTGCCTTGCACTTACAACTTTAGCGTATGCTCTTGCAAGATTAGATTGGTTATTATCTTATCTAATCAGGATGTCTCCCACCATTTTTATCAAATCTTCCTTCAAACCCTAAAAGGTAAGATTATCCGGGATTAATTACACCCAACAATTTCGTCAATCTTTCAGCCAGATCAGTGTCGGTACTTGAGGGAGGTTCCCCGTGCTTTCGCACAGACCTAATTAAAATAAACCTCGTTTTCCCAGAGGCATAACCCCGTTAACACCTTTCTAGACACCTACTTGATCAGCTAATTGTCCTGTGTAAAACTCTCCTAGGAGTAACTCTTACTCGCAGTGGGTATCGGGATCCAACTATCTCATAGGAGGTATGCAATCTCATTGCAAATTTCAACACTTGAAATTACCGATAATGCTTTTGCCCCTAGCAACTCATGACCTTGGCTAAGGTCAACAAATCATAAGTGCTAGCCAAGTTCAACCCGTCATTTCCCGATTGAATTAAACCCACTCGTACGACTCTTGGCTAGGTCAACAAAGTCATACGACTACCCTAACTCAATCACATCTCATGTTTTAGCAGATAAATACTAATTAGCTACCGTACACCACACCTTGGCTAAGGTCAACAAACGCAGCACGAATACTAACTAGTCTCTATCTGAAATGACGGAGGGCTACGCTGGTTTTTCAGAAAACCATGAGCGTAATGAACTCGATATCGTCGTAGAAACAAGTGATTTTGAAAAGGAGTGTTTTTGAGGCTTCTAGTTTCGCTAAAGAGGTCACTCCCGGTGAAGGGATCTTGGCTCTTTCCTCATCGAATAAGGTGCAGGGTATATCATATATACCGCTATGCAAAGCAAGACTATATAAGCTGTCAAAAACTAAACCGTGAGTTTGTAGCATCTACCAGTTTCGCTAAAGAGGTCACTCTCGGTGAAGGGATCTCGGCTCATTCCTCATCGAATAAGGTGCAGGGTATATAATATATACTGCTATGCAAAGCACAACTGTAGCTACCCTTTTTTTTAAAGTTTTGATTCTACAACATCTTTTAGGTTTCTTTTCTTTTTATTAATCTCATTAATAAATCCCATCAGCTTATGCTTCCTAAGCATCACAGAAGAAATGAAAGCAGTAATATTTATATATTAGCATATATATAAAGTATAAGCATTCGTCTCAGGAAGTAATATGATCTCATCACAAAACATTGCAGCAGAAGAACATATATGAAATATTGGATATACTAGGATGTCCGTGTTTTTAATACGAGCCTGTATAAAACACGGATTCCACGGTCGCAATGAATAGCATAACTCACATCCCTAGACCCCTACGAGAGCGGCAAGTAACACTGCCAATTCTAGGGTTAGGAGACCCGGTCTCGACTCCTCGAGATGGCCTCCCACTGGACCCTAGAACCCGGTTACTTGTGCTCCCCTCCTTGGGTCTACCTAATGCTGAAAAGTAAATAAGATACACTGGTGACATCAACCTCATCCCGGAAGTGCCCCAATAAAAGAATATTACATACAAATGAATTTTACATGAATGAAAATAAAAAACCCTCATCTCACATAAAACCCCCGGCTATTCAGAACACGACAATACAATATAACATATCACAACAACACATAATATCTCATATCATCAACGTAAGCAAGTATGCGTATCCCGATTGTCGTTGATGTATAGCAACGAAGCCGGCGATACACCACATACTACGCTTACGGTCACAGAAAAGAAAGTGTAAAACTACAACATTTGGAATCCACAATCACTTTAGACATCGTAAATCCGAAATATCACATACTTCGCATTTCATGCCTAACTATATAAATTCAATGTAGGGTTACTAGGCGCTCTAATAAGGTTCTACAAGGCATCAGCCATGCCCGATTAAAATTTTAGCCGTGCCGAATAACCCTAAACAAGATCTTTGCTAGATCATTAGGGTAACACATGCAAGTAAATAACAATTATCACTAAGTGAATACGAAATAAAACCTTTGTAGATCGGTCCTTCACTTCTAAATCACCTTGTTGTAGTCCCTTCGCTGCGATCATCGAACTCCCAGACTCTCGGATGGCTCCATGAGAAGAGGGCAACGGTTTTGCTTGAAGTCTTCGAGCCGAAGATGATCTACGTCGAGGGAATACGAACTCAAGCTTCTACTTCACTAACTAGAGAATTAGTGAAGCAAACACCCTAAACTAAAGTGCTAGTCTAGTAGAGGATGATGAAATAGGAAATGGGTACACTTTAGAATTTCTTTTCTCACAATCTTTCTCTCTCTTTATCAAACCCTAACAAGAATTTGAAGGAGGAAGAAGATGAGCTCAAAATGAGAATGAAAACTAATCAAGAGAGAGTGAGAGAGCTAACCATGGGTGAGTGGGTATCATATACTAACTCATGTAGAGATATAACCATAGCTAATTATAGTGGTTAGGTTTATAAAAATCCTAAGTAAAACAAAACTAGTGGACTTTGGTCAATGCACTCACAAGCTTCATGAAGCTTCATGCACTTGAACAATTATCCACTAATTTTGTATTTACTTTGTATATTAAAACCCTACCAATATAATTATAATGGTGTATGTCTCATACACCCATGATAGTTGTATCAACAACCATGATACAATATGAACACAAATAAATATATATCACATATATATTAAGTTGTGCACAAGTGAGAAAAACAAATGCTTAAGTGAACCAATGTTAGTTAATGTAAATTAGTATATCACATATACAATTATACATTAAATTATTAAATCAACACTTGACTTAATAATCCGGTTATATCAAATATAACCGACTAACACAAAATGTACCAACTTATCGAATCAACACTTGATTCGATAATCCGGCTATATCACATATACCCGGCCGATACAATAGTCGTGAGAATAGAATACGGTATCACATACACGCATTATTCTCGGTCCCGCACATATCACATATGCGCTCCTATTTCGTTTTGCCTGAGCCAGTAAAACCTCTATGCAGGACTCTAAAGACTCGTCAATACGCCGGTAGTAGGTGATGATCATATCAAGCACCCACAAGCCGTCAGCGGTACTAGCTGGACGTAACGGCTACCCGGGTATTGAGCGATCAGATGATCAGCAAGCAAGCCCGCTCCAACTCCTGCAAAAAGCCTGACAGTGACACTACCGTACAGTCTGGTCTCCTCGTCTGATATGTTGCAAGTCTAGGGGTGGTAAACGTCAGACCCCAATAACCGATAAGTCATGCCGATATGAGGCTCATAACGGGTCGAGAAAGTACTGGTAACACTTACCAGTAAATCTCTAAACCAGCCCTGGCCAGAGACTTTCCTGTTATGGCCAATCGAGCATAGCGCAACATCAACCCCCAATACCGGGAGAGACGAAACCCCTCCTATCGCTCAGTGCCTCCATGTGACTCGGGACTGTACCCAAAAACCACCGTTTTGCATGCCCTCTTGGACGTGGTAAGGTGGAAATCAAAGCACAGTGGGAATCACACAAGACTCTATGACGATCTCGGGTCTACAGACTATCTGCACCAGTGTCACCTGAGAACCGCCATCTGACATAAGGTATAATACCATCTGGGAGTTCTCGTCGGGTCCATCCAGTGTACCCAGTCTCCACTGAGCACCCGTATATCATCTTTGATGTCAAACACCAATGGATATGGGATCATCCATCGCCCATCTATATGGGTCGAGAAGCTATACGCTAGTCTACTCTGGTATATCGATGCCCCGTCTCGATACACCCACGACTAGGGACCTTGAAGGATGTACTTATGGACTACCATGTCCCCACTAGTATGATCCGCATCATAGTCCAGGTAGTCAAGTACACATCCTAAGGGCTTTACCAACATGTAACAGAGAGACAATCAGTGTGCACGTTAAAGTAAAGAGTAACCAGATAGCATACTATCATGTCGAGCAAGAAAGTCCTCCCTATATATGTCTAAGCATCCACTACAATATACATCTTATGTATAGTAATGGCCTCTAGGGCATACATATAACTAACAATCTCCCACTTGCACTAAGGCCATCTGATAACAGTGGTTGTAGTATCTCATACTCAACCATCCCATAATAGTCTCTCTCTAGGAAAATGCCTTTGTGAGTGGATCCGCCGTGTTGTCCTCTGAGTCTACTCTCCTAACATCGATCCCCTAGAGATCAACCATCTCCATGATCAGGTGACACTGCCTTAGATTATGTCTGGATCACTGATGGGACGGGCGTTCCTAGGCATAAGCCATAACTCCATTGTCACACAATGGTGGGAACGAAGTTCATCTCATGAACTAATATACACCCAGACTGCCTCTTTGGTAGCATCTTTGGTAACGATGTATCCAGCCTTTATCTTCTAGTATGCCACTGTATCTAGCTTGGAACTTTTCCAACATACCGTCCCTTTACTGAGGGTAAAGACAATGCCTGCGACTGACTTTCAGTTGTCCTTATCACTCTGGAACCTTTCCAGTGATTCTCCTCAGGATCAATTGATACCATCTCACTACAACTAGTGAGTATCCATAGATCCAAAATTCAGGATTTATGAGGTATCACTTTGATCCTATATGGAGAATCCTTGTGATAAGCGGAGATTGATCGAGCGTAGCATAGGAAACTCCTTCCCCATCAAGAGTATGTCATCCACGTACTCTACGAGGATCACCACCATACTCCCTGCTACCTTTTTGTATATACAAGCTTCATCTACCATTTTGATGATGTCAAACTCTTTGACTAACACATCAAAACAGACGTTCCAACTCCGCGATGCCTGCTTTATCACATAAAACATCTTGTACACGTTTCCACTGCTCCCACTGTCTACGAAGCCCTCTGACTGTGTACTTATAGACTCTCTCTTCTAAAACATCATTTAGAAAAGCAGTCATGACACCCAACCGCCAGATATCGTAGTCATGGTATGTAGCCATGGCAAGTAGGATCTGGATGGACTTAATCTTAGCTTTGAAATTCTCAACTTTTCCATGTGTTAGTTACATGTATGCCCTAGAGGCCATTACTGTACATAGGATGTATATTGTAGTGGATGCTGGGACATATATAGGTAGGATTTTCTTGCTCGACATGATAGTACGCTATCTAGTTGCTCTTTATCTTAACATGTATACTTGCAGTCTCTCTATTACATGTTGATAAAGCCCTTAGGATGTGTGCTCGACTTCCAGGACTATGATGTAGATCATACTAGTGGGGCCTGGGTAGTCAATGAGTACATCCTTCAATGTTCCTAGTCGTGGGAATATCGAGACGGGGCATCGATATTCAAGAGTAGACTAGCGTATATCTTCTCGACCCATGTGATGGGCGATGGATGATCCCATATCCATTGGTGTTTGTCATCAGAGATGGTATGTGGGTGCTCAGTGATGACTGGGTACACTGAATGGACTCGCCGAGAACTCCCAGATGGTATTATACCTCAAGTCAGATGGCAGTTCTCTGGTGACACTGGTACAGCTTAGTCTATTGACCCGAGATCGTCATAGAGTCTTGTGTGTCTCCCACTGTGCTTTGATTTCCACCCTACCACGGCTCTACTGAGGCGTGCAAACAGGTGGTTTTTGGGTACAGTCCCGATTCACATGGAGGCAATGAGCG
The DNA here is from genome assembly GCA_030015575.1 of Agapanthus africanus. Taxonomy (NCBI): domain Eukaryota; kingdom Viridiplantae; phylum Streptophyta; class Magnoliopsida; order Asparagales; family Amaryllidaceae; genus Agapanthus; species Agapanthus africanus. The sequence continues at coordinate 436,538,677 of JASDDO010000014.1, forward strand.
ATAGGAGGGGATTCGTCTCTCCCGGTATTGGGGGTTGATGTTGCGCTATGCTCGACTGGCCATAACTGGAAATCCCTGGCCAGGGTTGCAGTGATCTACTGGTAAGTGTTATCAGTAGTTTCACGCTATGTTATGGACCTTACATCGGCATGACTTATCGAGCTACTGGGGTCTGACGTTTCCCACCCCTAGGCGAGATATGCGACATATCAGACGAACAGACCGGACTGTACGGTAAGTGTTGCTGGTTGGATTCACATGAGTGTGAGCGGGCTTGCTCGTTGATCTTCTGATCGCTCAATACCCGGGTGGCCGTTACGTTTAGCAGACCGCTTGCGGCTTGTGGGTGTTTGATATGATCATCACCTGCTGCCGGCGTATTGACGAGTCTTTAGAGTCCTACACAGAGGTTTCCTGGCTCAAGCGAAACGAAATAGGAGCGCATATGAGATATGTGCGGGACCGAGAATAATACCAGTATGTGATACTGTATTCTATTCTCGCGATTTGTATCATTGGACGGTTATATATGATATAGTCGGCTTACCGAATCAAGTGTTGATTCGATATATTGATACACTTGATATTAGTCGGTTATATGCGATATGACCGGATCATTAAGTCAAGTGTTGATTTAATGTATAATTATATATTTGATATATTATTTTACATTAACTAGTATTTGTTCACTTAAGATGGATTTTCTCACTTGAATGTGCACATTGTATATATGATATATTTTTGTGCACTTGTTTGTATCATGTTAGATGATACATGCAAACTTGGGTGTGTGTTTACTTTAAACCATGTTTAGTTAATGGTTAGGGTTTCCATTACCTTATTTATTTATTTACTTATTTATTTTGGTAAGAATAAAATGGTGGCTAACTTTGTTTCATTCTTGAAACTTCATGAAGCTTTGAAAGCTTTGACCATTTTGTTTCTTTCCTTAACCTAACCATTTAACTAAACCCTAGTTTAGTCTCTACACTAGTTAAACTCACCCATGGTTGCAAAATGATAAGAATCACTTGGATTTTCTTTTTGAAGATAATTCTTTTTCCATTTTCTTCTTCATCTTCTTCAAGTGAAGAAGAAAACTTTCATGAAAATTTCCAAGTGATGATTCCAAGTGAGAAATCCAAATCCAAAGTGAACCCACTTCTTATTTCTTCATCCTCTACCACTTGCCATGTAGTAGAGTGTGTTATCTTCACAAGTTCTATGACCAAGTGAAGATGGAGCTTGATCTTGAGTTGCCTCGACGTAGATCATCTTCGACATCGAAGTCGATGACCTAGCCCGATCATTTCTCCGACGAAACCATCGCCAGAGTCCGGGATCCGATGATCGCAGCGGAGGGACGTCAACACGGAGCTAGCGAAGTGGAGGACAGGATCTACAAAGTTTGTAGTCACTTTCCTTTTAGCAAAGTTGTTTGCTTGCATTTCGTTTCGCCTTACCTCTAGTTACGATCTTGCTTAGGGTTACTTGGCACTTGATAAAAACTTTGATTTTGGCATGGTTGATCAGTTGTAGAACCTCATGGGTGTGCCTAGGAACCCTACACCATGTACAACAAGTAATCTTCTCAAGATATACTTGCTCCTGATGGGGATTTAACCCTTCAGATAAGGCAACCAAAGTCCATACTTTGTTGGTGTATAAGGATTCGATCTCAGATCGTTAAGCATCCAGCCATTCTTACAGAGTCCCACTACTGATGGCCAGCTCGAAACTAGTTAGGTCATTATCTCATGATGCAATCGTCGCTCCCACTGTCATAGAGAAACTGAAGTATCTCTCAGGTGGGTGAGGAACCCTACTAGATCGGCGGAGAGGCTGAGGTTCGTTGGAAACTATTGAATCCTTTGGTTGTACCAAATCATCAGCTGCTGTTTGTATAGCTGGAACTCTTTCCAGTTCTACCTTATGACCATTAATTTCTTCATAAGAAATTCCTTTTCACAAAGGTGGCATGTTGAGAAACAAAACATCTTTTGTTCCTCGGTTTGGTAGAAGATATTCCCTTGCGTATGCTTGGGATATCCAACAAACTTCCACGGAACTGAATTTGCCTCGAGCTTGTCCGGATTTTGGTTTTAGACATAGGCCGGACAACCCCAAATCTTAACAAACTTAAGATATGGGCTCTTCCCTTTCCATATCTCATATGAAGTGGTAGGCAACTGATTTGATCGGAACCTTATTCAATAGGTATGAAACTTCATAAGTGCAAAACTCCCTAAAAGGAAATAGGCAACTCAGTAATACTCATCATAGAGCACACCTTATCACATAGGGTGTGATTGCTCCGCCCCGATACACCGACGTGCTGTGGTGTAAGCGGAGGAGTAATGCTGAGAGAGAATCTCATTCTCCTTTAGAATAATCCAGGAATTCCGTGCTCAAGTATTCTCCTCCTTGATCACATCAAAGGACATAATACTTATACCCGTTTTAGTTCTCTACTTTCTAACTTATATTCTAAGAATATCTCAAAAGCTTTGGACTTGTGTTTCAATAGGAACATATGTCTGAATCTTGAGAGATCAACAGAGAATGTAATGAAGTACAAAGAACCGGTCTTGGCATGTGTAGACAGGGGACCTTCATACATCAACATGTATCATCCCAAGAGTTCACTAACTCTTTCTCTGTTTCCAATAAACGGAGCTGTGGTCATCTTATCTCTGTGACATGACCGGCAAGTTTCACAAGATGTAAATTTAAACTAATTTAAATATGCATCTTTATGTAACTTCAGCTAGTCGGGTCACATTGATATGACCTAATCTACAATACCTCAAGAAGGATTCGTTCATTTCTGAACTTTCCCTCTTGTGTGTGTTCTGTATACTAAGAACTGTAGTTTGATTTAGAACGTCAATGCTTTTAGATAACGTGCCTGAACCGATCAACTCTTGATATAGGAAATGTTCAAAACATTATCCAACAATACAAAATTATATCCTTCTTTACTAATAAAGAGACTGATATGATGTTGTATATCAGGTTCGATATCTAATGACATTCGTTCAGAATCAATGTATTCTGGTAATACAGGGTGATAACTACCAACAGACTTGGCTGCAACACTTGCACCGTTTCTATCTCATGAAACTTATCACCCGTTCTCAGTTCTCTACCTATCTGTAGCCCATATAACAAATTACATATGTGGGATCCTGATCCGGTATCTCATACCCAGGACGTAAAAGATACTGAGAAACAGTTCTCTATAATGAACACACCCGAAGATGATGCATCATCATGCACTTTCTTCGTTTGGGCGGCACGAGAATTCTGGTAATCCCCTATTTCCTGCTCTGTCTTATAACAATTATAAGTTGGAGCAGGACCAACGTTCCTCTAGCGCAGTATAACAAGCGGGTTCGGTCAATTCATCCGTATTATTATCTTGATTAAGGCGTGATATGGTCGCTACCTGGAGAGAGAGAGAAGAAAACACTCTGCGTGCGCTCTTGCAAGATCAGATTGGTTATTATTTTATCTAATCAGGATAGCTCCCTCTGTTTTTATCAAATCTTCCTTCAAACCCTAAAAGGAAAGACTATCCGGGATTAATTACACCCTACAATTTTGCCAATCTTTCAGCCAGTCCAGTGTTGGTACTTTAAGGGAGGTTCCCCGTGCTTTCGCACGGACCTAATTAAAGTAAACCTCGTTTTCCTAGGGGCGTAACCCCGTTAACACCTTTCTAGACACCTACTTGATCGGCTAATTGTAATGTGTAAAACTCTCCCAGGAGTAACTCTTACTCGCAGCGGGTATCGGGATCCAACTATCTCATAGAAGGTATGCAATCTCATTGCAAATTTCAACACTTGAAATTCCCGATAATATTTTGCCCCTAACGTGCTATGACCTTGACGAAAGCCAACAAACCATAGCCCGCTAGCCAAGTTCAACCCGTACATTTCTTGACTGAATTAAACCCACCCGCACGACCCTTGACGAAAGCCAACAAAGCCGTACGAATACCCTAATCCAACCGCATCATATGCTGCTGATAAGCAGCATATAGCTACCGCACACTATACCTTGACGAATGCCAACAAATGTAGCACGAATACTATATACAACTTATCTGAAATGACGGAGGGCTACGACAGGTTTTTCAGAAAACCTATCGCGTAATGAACTTGATATCGTTGTAGAATCAAATGATTTTAAAATGGAGTGTTTTTGAGGCTTTTGCTAGTTTCGCTAAAGAGGTCACTACCGGTGAAGGGATCTCGGCACTTTCCTCGTCGAATGAGGTGCATGATATATCATATATATCACTGTGCAAAGCAAGAACTAGAAAAGTAATCAAAAGATAAAACCAAGGGGTGTAGCATCTGCCAGTCATTGCTAAAGGGGTCACTCCCGGTGAAGGGATCTCGGCCCTTTCCTTATCGAATAAGGTGCAGGATGTTCTACAAGGAACACCGCGATGCAAAGCAAGAACTGTAGCTACCTGTTTTTGAAAATTCGATTACACAACATCTTTTAGGTTTCTTTTCTTTCATTAATCACATTAATGATGTCCCATCATTTAAGTCACCTAAACATCACAGATAAATACGACGTATACTTATGCCATCCGCATTCGCCTCGATGTCCCCTCGTGTACCGTTAGGTTAGGTAACTAACGGCAGAGCGGGGCAGGGCTAGCGCGGGTGTAAAACATATGTAACGTCTATATAATATATCATATATACTATATACAGTATCTATCACAACATATCAAATGATCATATCACAGATATCGCAGCAGAAGAATCATATGAAACATTGGATATACTAGGACGTCCGTGTTTTATTTTAAGCCTATATAAAACACGGATTCCACGGTCGCGATGAATAGCCAAACCCACACCCCTAGACTCCTACGAGAGCGGCAAGCAACCCTACCAATTATAGAGTTAGGAGACCCGTACTCGACTCCTCGAGTTGGTCTCCCACTGGACTCTAGAACCCGGTTACTTGTGCTCTCCTCCTTGGGTCTACCTAATGCGGAAAAGTAAATAATATACAAATGGTGACATCAACCTCATCCCGGAAGTGCCCCAATAAAAGAATATTACATACAATTAATTTTACATGAATGAAAATAAAAACCCTCATCTCACATAAAACCCCCGGCTATTCAAAACGCGACGATCCAATATAACATATCCAGCAACACATAACATCACATGTCATCAACGTAAGTAAATATGCGCATCCCAATTGTCGTTGACATATAGCAACGAAACCGGCGATAACACATATTACACTTACGGCCGTAGAAAAGAAAGTGTAAAACTACAACAGTTGGAATCCGCAACCTCCTCAGACATCGCATGCCTAACAATTATAAACCCCGCATTTTAGTCTCTTAATCGAAAACTCTTTTCAATATCTAGTCGGGAAATTCAACAAGATTCCCGATATTTTGATCGAATGCTCGTCGCAAACTCTAGTAGACAGCCGCACCCCCGGATGCCATCGACGAAGTGCACTAAGGCGGAACACTGCTGCCGCGAGCACCCAAACGGATGCTTTTGGCGACGGGGTTCTCCTACAGTCACTTGGTCGGGGCTTTGGGGCGTGGCTGTCTATTAAGTTTACCCGGCGAGTATCCGTGTACGCTACGTGATTGCAACAGACTTTTGATCACATCAAAATCCCATGGCAACCGATCATTTGAGACTAAATTGCTATGTTTATAACATTCAAATTAGTTATCTCATAACTACTTGTGGATTCCAAATATTGTATCACATTCCAGATAAATAGACAATGTTAAACTTTCCGATCGAATAATCAAACACCCAAGTTTTCCCAAATAGTTCTCAACACTTGAGGGGAGTTTAAAAACATCCATCACATGCCACAGTACCAATGGTCCAGCCGTAGAAGGGTCAAGCCAACGCCTCACATGTGGCAACGCCGTACTGCCCCAAACCCTAAGGTTCAAAGGCAGTTCAAGACGGTCACATAATCGAGTTAAGGTTTGTTGTCTTCTAGATGGTCCATTGCGTAACTTGCACGATTTAGACGTTCTTAAACAACGGAAAACATAACGAAATTTAATTTTCCGATCGAATCAACGAATAGAAAATAATCCCCAGAACACTCAACACTTGAGTCAAATTAAAAATACCTAGAAACATGCAGGAGTAGAAAAAGATATTACTGCATAAAGAACCGTCCCCAATACTGTGTTCCTGCCGCGGACCGCGGCCACAAGTAGCTTAGTGCCGCGGTTCCGCGTCCATATAGATGAACTGGGGGCTCGTTTTTCATGGTAATTCTTAGAATTCCCTGCTGAATTTTTTAAGTATTTTTAATTCAGAAAAAATCACATTTTTAGAAATTGTCCAGAGAGGGGGTTAAATTGACGTTTCGGGTTTCGATCGGGGTTTTAACTTCGTATACACGTCGCCTAATGCTCTAGCTAGGCTTTGATACCACTGTGTTACTAGGCACTCTAATAAGGATCTACAAGGCATCAACCATGCCCGATTAAAATTTTAGCCGTGCCGAATAACCCTAAACAAGATCTTTGCTAGATCATTAGGGTAACGCATGCTAGTAAGTAACAATTATCACTAAGTGAATACGAAATACAACCTTTGTAGATCGGTCCTTCACTTCTAAAGCTCGTTGTTGTAGTCCCTTCGCTGCGATCATCGAACTCCCAGACTCTCGGACGGCTCCATGAGAAGAGGGCAACGGTTTTGTTTGAAGTCTTCGAGGCCGAAGATGATCTACGTCGAGTGAATACGAACTCAAGCTTCTACTTCACTAACTAGAGAATTAGTGAAGCAAACACCCTAAACTAAAGTGCTAGTCTAGTAGAGGATGATGAAATAGGAAATGGGTACACTTTAGAATTTTCTTTCTCACAATCTTTCTCTCTCTTTATCAAACCTTAGCAAGAATTTGAAGGAGGAAGAAGATGAGCTTAAAATGAGAATGAAAACTAATCAAGAGAGAGTGAGAGAGCTAACCATGGGTGAGTGGGTATCATATACTAACTCATGTAGAGACATAACCATATCTAATTATAGTGGTTAGGTTTATAAAAATCCTAAGTAAAACAAAACTAGTGGACTTTGGTCAATGCACTCACAAGCTTCATGAAGCTTCATGCACTTGAACAATTATCCACTAATTTTGTATTTTACTTTGTATATTAAAACCCCCACCAATATAATTATAATGGTGTATGTCTCATACACCCATGATAGTTGTATCAACAACCATGATACAATATGAACACAAATAAATATATATCACATATATATTAAGTTGTGCACAAGTGAGAAAAACAAATGCTTAAGTGAACCAATGTTAGTTAATGTAAATTAGTATATCACATATACAATTATACACTAAATTATTAAATCAACACTTGACTTAATAATCCGGTTATATCACATATAACCGACTAACACAAAATGTACCAATTTATCGAATCAATACTTGATTCGATAACCCGGCTATATCACATATAACCGACCGATACAATAGTCGCGAGAATAGAATACGGTATCACATACACGCATTATTCTCGGTCCCGCACATATCACATATGCGCTCCTATTTCGTTTTGCCTGAGCCAGTAAAACCTCTATGTAGGACTCTAAAGACTCGTCAATACGCCGGCAGTAGGTGATGATCATATCAAGCACCCACAAGCCGTCAGCGGTACTAGCCGGACGTAACGGCTACCTGGGTATTGAGCGATCAGAAGATCAGCTAGCAAGCCCGCTCCAACTCCTGCAAAAAGCCCGACAGTGACACTACCGTACAGTCCGGTCTCCTCGTCTGATATGTCGCATGTCAAGTCTAGGGGTAGTAAACGTCAGACCCCAATAACCGATAAGTCATGCCGATATGAGGCTCATAACGGGTCGAGAAACTACTGGTAACACTTACCGGTAAATCTCTAAACCAGCCCTGGCCAGAGACTTCCCTGTTATGGCCAATCGAGCATAGCGCAACATCAACCCCCAATACCGGGAGAGACGAAACCCCTCCTATCGCTCATTGCCTCCATGTGACTCAGGACTGTACCCAAAAACCACCGTTTTGCATGCCCTCTTGGACGTGGTAAGGTGGAAATCAAAGCACAGTGGGAATCACACAAGACTCTAAGACGATCTCGGGTCTACAGACTAATCTGCACCAGTGTCACCTGAGAACTGCCATCTGACGTAAGGTATAATACCATCTGGGAGTTATCGGCGAGTTCGTCCAGTGTACCCAGTCTCCACTGAGCACCCGTATATCATCTCTGATGTCAAACACCAATGGATATGGGATCATCCATCGCCCATCTACATGGGTCGAGAAGCTATACGCTAGTCTACTATGGTATATCCATGCCCCGTCTCGATACACCCATGACTAGGGACCTTGAAGGATGTATTTATGGACTACTATTTCCCCACTAGTATGATCCGCATCATAGTCCAGGTAGTCAAGTACACATCCTAAGGGCTTTACCAACATGTAACAGAGAGACAATCAGTGTGCACGTTAAGGTAAAGAGTAACCAGATAGCATACTATCATGTCGAGCAAGAAAGTCCTCCCTATATATGTCCAAGCATCTACTACAATATACATCTCATGTATAGTAATGGCCTCTAGGGCATACATATAACTAACATTCCACATAATGTACCACATTCTAGATAAATAGACAGTATTAAACTTTCCGATCGAATAATCAAATACCCAAGATTTCCTTAATAGCTCAACACTTGAGCGGAGTTCAAATAATCCCAGAATATGTCACAGTACCAATGGTCCAGCCGTAGAAGGGTCAAGCCAACGCCTCACATGTGGCACGCCGTACTGCCCCAAACCCTAAGGTTTAGAGGACGTTGAGACGGTCACATAATCGAGTTAAGGTTTGTGTTCTTCTAGGGGGACCACCGCATTACTTGCACGTTTTTCCGAAAGATTTAAACCCAAGAAAAATTCAACACTTGAAAGTTTTTCGTGCCGGGAAAAAGTGAGTTAATGATATCCGTTCGAACATTTTAACAGTTTCTAAAATATCCGGAAAACATAACGAAATTATATTTTCCGATCGAATCAACGAATAAAAAATAATCCCCAGAACACTCAACACTTGAGTAAGATTAAAATTACCCAGAATCATGTACAATCATCTACGAATATACCCTGAAGACACGTGTCCTCAAATCCAAAGTCCGGCCGCGGAACCGCCGCCGGAAGCAGGTTCCAACCGCGGTTCCGCGGCGAATTCATGGAATTGTGTGCTCGTATTTCATGGTAATTCTTAGAATTCCTTGCTGATTTTTTTGAGTATTTTTAATGCAGAAAAAATCACATTTTTACAAAATTTCCAGATAGGGGTTAATTTCGTTGTTCCGGGGTTCGATCGGAGTTTTAACTTCGTATACATGTCGTCTAATGCTCTAGCTAGGCTCTGATACCACTGTAGGGTTCGTAGGCAGTCATACAAGGGTTCAAAAGGCCTCAACCATGCCCGAATAAAAATTTAGACGTGCCGAACAACCCAAAGCCGGGATCTTTGCTAGATTATTAGGGTTTAACATGCAAGTAAACATCTTTACAACTAAGTGTGAGGGATTACAACCTTTGTAGTCCGCTCCTTCGCTTCATAAGCTCCAAGTAGAAGTCCCTTCGCCGCGATCCACGATCTCCCGGACTCAAGAGAGGCTCCACGACTCGAACGATCCATGCTAGCTTGTAGTGTTCCTTTTCTCCGATGATCTACGTCGAAGTTGCTATAACTCAAGCTCTCTCACTCTAATGAGGTGAACGCCCTAATCTAATTGGCTAGATTAGATGAGGATGATGGAGTAGCATTTATGCTTTCTTTTTATATCAAATTCTTACATGAAAACATCACAAAAGGAAAACCTAGTAAGTTTTCTCAAAGCTCAAGGTTGAAGATGAAGATGAAAAATGAGTTAAACCTTTTGTGATGAATAATGAAATGAATATATGAATAATAATGCAACCTTGGTCAAGGATGACCCTTGTAGAGAATTAACTAGGGCTAGGGTTTGGTTGGGTTAAAGAATGAGTCATAAGAAAATATCAACAATAATATCTTAACCATGACAAAAGAAAATCCTTCTAGAAGCATCAAGAAGGAACTAACCCAAATCAAACCCTAACCTTGTTTAATCTCTACTAAACATGTTTCATTATTAATCATATCATGTCACAATAATATATATCACATATATATTATATATTTGTAACAAAAGAAAATAATACAATTAATATATATCGCATATATATTATCCGGTGAGAAAATGAAATAATAAAGCGAGCCAATATTAGATAATGCAGTGCAATATATCATATATATTATTAAACATTAAATCATCGAATAACACTTTATCCGACAATCCGGCTGTATCGAATATAACCGACTAATATATCATGTGCCGATTCATCGAATCAACACTTGATCCGATGACCCGGCTCATATCTAAATATCGCGAGAATATAATACGGTATCTCATATCGCATTATCTTTGGTCGTGCACATATCACATATGTGCCCCTACTCCGTTTTGCCTGAGTCAAGAAACCTCTGTGTAGGACTCTAAAGAATCGTCAATACGCTGGTAGCAGGTGATGATCATATTAAACACCCACAAGCTGCAAGCGGTCAGCTAAACGTAACAGCCATCCAGGTATTGAGCGATCAGAAGATCAACAAGCTAGCCTGTACATTCACCTGTGAATCCAATCAGTAACACTCCCGTACAGTCCGGTCTCTTCGTCTGATATGTTGTATATCTAGTCTAGGGGTGGTATACGTCAGACCCCAGTAACTGATAAGTCGTGTCGATGTGAGGCTCATAACGGGTCGAGAAACTACTGGTAACACTTACCAGTAAATCTCTATATCATCCCTAGCCAGGGACTTCCAGTTATAGCCAATCGAACACATCACAACATCAACTCCCTATACCGGGAGAGACGAATCCCCTCCTATCGCTCTTTGCCTCCATGTTATTCGGGACTGCACCCAAAAGCCACCGTTTTGCATGCCCTCTTGGACGTGGTAAGGTGGAAATCAAAGCACAATGGGAATCACACAAGACTCTATGACGATCTCGGGTCTACAGACTACACTGTACCAGTGTCACCGGAGAACTGCCATCTGACGTGTGGTATATCACCATCTGGGAGTTCTCGGCGAGTCCGTCCAGTGTACCCAGTCTCCACTGAGCACCCGTACACCATCTCTGATGTCAAAACACCGATGGATATGGGATCATCCATCGCCCATCATATGGGTCAAGATGCGTATACGCTAGTCTACTCTGGTGTATCGATGCCCTGTCTCGACACACCCTCGACTAGGAACAGTTATAGGATGTACTCATCGACTACCGTGGCCCCACTAGTTTGATATCATCATAGTCCCAGTAGTCGAGTACAGATCCTAAGGACTTTATCAACATGTGAGAGTAAGACAGTAAACTAATATAAGTCAACATGTTAAGATAAAGGAAAACCAAATAGCATACTATCATGACGAGCAAGAAAGTCCTTTATATATATATCCATGCATCCATTATAATATACATCATATATACAACAATGGCCTCTAGGGCATATACATAATTAACAACTAGACTAGATTTTGCATGACTTAAGGTGTTAAACTATAAATTATAATCTTAACGATGTGATGAAAACCCTAACTCTAAATCGAAACCCTTCTCTTGAATTTTCAAACCTTGCAATAACACCACTTAAATACCTAATTAAGTTGATTTAAAGTATTTAACCAACCAATTAACTATGGGGTTAGGATTTATACCTCAAAGATTTGAAGATCAACATGCAAACTTAGCCTCACAAGTTGCTACCTTGCCTCAAGATTCATGCTTGATTGAACAAAGAATAATGGGTAGGGGTTAAATGGAGAATTAGTGAGGCTTTGCATTGATTTTTGATGGATTTCTTTAAGATTTTGGAGGTGAAATGGGGTAGGGAAATTTGGACAACAGCCATGGGAGAGAGGCTCGGCCAATTCTTTGGAGGGGAGAGAGAGAAATGAAGTGTTGCATGAGTGGTAATGTCAAGAAAGCCCATACCTCAATTTGACTTAAAACCATTTTATTCATCTCATTTTAATTTTCTTTTCTTTGTGTCTTTGAAGTGTGAGGTGTGTGTAAGGGGGCAGCCTCATGGGCTCGGCCACAGCAGGTGGAGAGAGAGAGTGTGAAGTGCGTGAGGAAAATTCCATGACAAGAAAACACCCCCCATCAATCATATATTAACTCATTTCCTTAACTAATTCATTTTATTTTATTTCTAACCCTAGACTTCTCTAGAATTATGGAGACAAGTGAGTGAGAATTAGCATGCTACATACTTGATTCTAAGTGGTCATGGTTCACGAAACTTGTATTAACCCATTCCAATTTGTAATTATCACTAATTAAATGTATTAGTGAAAGCTTAAAATAATATTAAAAAAATAATTAATTAAGGAAAATATTTGAGTAACTAGAAATTTACAAGTGACCAATTAAATACCAAATACTAGCAATTACATAGCTAGAATAGGTATATTTAAGTCTATTTTAAAAAATAATTAAATATTTTTTTTTACGGAAAACACCAGTTATTTTACCGATTATCCGAAATTTCACCTTAACGATTTTCTAAACTTTTCAGGTTTTCTCATGATATGATGTGTGAGGCGTCCACCATGTGTTTTCTCGGTTCTTATGTTGTATCATATACCCGATTCGAGGAGGGGGATGCACCGTCTGTGGGGACATGGTGGACCCGGTGCGGTACCTCGGGGCAAGAAGATCGCAGATAATAGAGTTGAGCCCGGCAGGGGAGCACTACCGACCGGTTATTTATGACGCGGAGGATATCCGGAGGATACCGACGTAGTTGTGAGATTTGATGATATGGGCCGATCCGGACTGACGGAGCCCGAGATATTGAGATATAGAGATATTGAGAAATTGAGACATTGAGATATTGGGATATATTTTGTGTCGATGCTTGACACGGAATTTCTGTTGATTTCTTTGAGGATACTTCAGTTATTACATAGAGGTTTTTCTAAGATAAAAACAAAGATTTTCTCATACCAGACTTGTTCAGGCTTCGTTTTAATTATGCATTCATGTTGCATTCATGTTAGTACATCGTATCATATCGATATGCGTAGGTTGAGACGCATTTGCGTGCATGCTTACGATAGCCTTATTAGATGTTACTTACTACTCACGAGTTGGCAACTCACTCCCGTTCTGCCACAGTATCTTGCAGGTCCGACCCGTCAGCACAGTAGTGTAGGGTTCCTAGGCACACTCAAGAGGTTCCAAAAGGCATCAACCACGCCAAATTAAAATTTTCCGGTGCCGAGAAACCCTAATGAAGATCGTTAACTAGAAGTTAAGGCGAAAAGAAAGCAAGTAAACAACTTTATTGCTAAGTGAAAGGGATTACAACCTTTGTAGATCTGCTCCACCATTTCTTTAGCTCCGAGATGATGTCCCTCCGCTGCGATCATCGGGTCCTGGACTCTTGCGATGGTTTCGTCGGAGAAATGATCGGGCTAGGTCATTGACTTCGAGGCCGAAGATGATCTACGTCGGGGAGACTCAAACTCAAGCTATTCCTTCACTCGGTCGAAAATTTTATGAAGAGAACACCCTATACTACATGGAAAGTAGTAGAGGATGAAGAAATAGGAAGTGGGTTCACTTTAGAATTGGATTTCTCACTCTTTTTCTCATGATGCCATTGGAGCTAGCAGGCTTTTTCAAGCTTGATGAAGATGAAGAAGAAGAAAAGAATCATATGAAAAATTTTCCAAAATGAAACTTATCCAATATATGATGGCACCATGGTTGAGTTAAGCCCTCATGCTTAACTCATGTAGAGATTTAACCAAACCATTAGGTTAAGGGTTGGGTTAACTAATATCCTACACAAATGACAAAAGGGTTGACTTTGTCAATGCTTATCAAGCTTCATGAAGCTTGATAACTTTGACCAAAGTCTCAATTCTTTTGTTATTTGTTAGGAAAATACTAAACCCTAATTTAACCTTGAGTTGGTTCAAGTATCATACACACAACTTGTTTGTATCATCAAGCATGATACAAACATGTACACTTGCATATATCACATATAAACAATGTACACTTTCAAGTGAGAAAATCAATCTTAAGTGAACCAATACTAGTTAATGTAAAGTAATATATCAAATATATAATTATACATTAAATCATTAAATCAAAACTTGATTTAACGATCCGGTCATATCGCATATAACCGACTAATATCATGTGTATCAATGTATCGAATCAACACTTGATTCGGTAACTCGACTACATCGCATATAACCGACTAATGATACAAATCGTGAGAATAGAATACAGTATCACATACTGGTATTATTCTCGGTCCCGCACATATCTCATATGCGCTCCTATTTCGTTTCGCTTGAGCCAGGAAACCCCTGTGTAGGACTCTAAAGACTCGTCAATACGCCGGCAGCAGGTGATGATCATATCAAACACCCACAAGCCGCAAGCGGTCAGCTAAACGTAACGGCCACCCGGGTATTGAGCGATCAGAAGATCAACGAGCAAGCCCGCTCACACACCAGTGAATTCAATGAGTAACACTACCGTACAGTCCGGTCTGTTCGTCTGATATGTCGCATATCTCGTCTAGGGGTAGTAAACGTCAGACCCCAATAACTCGATAAGTCATGTCGATATGAGGCTCATAACGGGTCGAGAAACTACTGGTAACACTTACCATTAAATCCCTAAAGCTGCCTTGGCCAAAGACTTCTTGTTATAGCCAATCGAGCACTGCGCAATATCAACTCCCTATACCGGGAGAGACGAAACCCCTCCTATCGCTCATTGCCTCCATGTGATTCGGGACTGTACCCAAAAGCCACCTTTTTGCACACCCTCTTGGACGTGGTATGATGGAAATCAAAGCACAGTGGGAATCACACAAGACTCTATGACGATCTCGGGTCTACAGACTAACCTGTACCAGTGTCACCAGAGAACTGCCATCTGACGTAAGGTATAATACCATCTGGGAGTTCTCGGCGAGTCCGTCCAGTGTACCCAGTCTCCACTGAGCACCCGTATATCATCTCTGATGTCAAACACCAATGGATATGGGATCATCCATCGCCTATATGTATGGGTCGAGAAGCTACACGCTAGTCTACTCTGGTATATCGATGCCCCGTCTCGATACACCCACGACTAGGGACCTTGAAGGATGTACTTATGGACTACCATGTCCCTACTAGTATGATCCGCATCATAGTCCAGGTAGTCAAGTACACATCCTAAGGGTTTTACCAACATGTAACAGAGAGACAATCAGTGTACACGTTAAGGTAAAGAGTAACCAGATAGCATACTATCATATCGAGCAAGAAAGTCATCCCTATATATGTCCAAGCATCCACTACAATATACATCCTATGTACAGTAATGGCCTCTAGGGCATACATATAACTAACAATCTCCCACTTGCACTTGGGCCATCTGATAGCAGTGGTTGTAGTATCTCATACTCAACCATCCCATAAAAGTCTCTCTCTGGGAAAAGGCCTTTCGTGAGTGGATCCGCCGTGTTGTCCTCTGAGTCTACTCTCCTAACCTCGATCCCCTGGAGATCAACCATCTCCACGATCAGGTGATACTGCCTAAGAATATGTCTGGATCACTGATGGGACGGGCGTTTCTTGGCATAAGCCACAACTCCATTGTCACAAAATGGGAGGAACGAAGTTCATCTCATGAACTAATATAAACCCAGACTTCCTCTTTGGTAGCATCTTTGGTAGCGATGTGTCCAGCCTTTATCGTCTAGTATGCCACGGTATCTAGCTTGGAACTCTTCCAACATACCGTCCCTTTACTGAGGGTAAAGACAATGCCTGTGACTGACATTCAGTCGTCCTTATCACCCTGGAACCTTTCCAGTGATTTTCCCCAGGATCAATTGATACCATCTCACTACATCTAGTGAGTATGCTAACATCAAATTAGATCTATCTCATAGATCCAAAACCCAGGATTTAGTAGGTATCACTTTGATCCTATATGGAGATTCCTTGTGATAAGCAGAGATTGACCGAGCGTAGCATAGGAAACTCCTTCCCTATCAAGAGTATGTTTTCCACGTACTCTACGAGGATCACCACTATACTCCCTACTACCTTTTTTGTATATACAAGGTTCATCTACCATTTTGATGAAGTCAAACTCTTTGACTAACTCATCAAAATAGATGTTTCAACTCCGCGATGCCTGCTTTATCATATAAAACATCTTGCACACGTTTCTGCTGCTCTTACTGTCTACGAAGCCCTCTGGCTGTGTACTTATAGACTACCTCTTCTAAATCTTTATTTAGAAAAATAGTCAAGACACCCAACCGCCAGATATCGTAGTCATGGTATGTAGCCGTAGCAAGTAGGATCTGGATGGACTTAAGCATAGGCCCCAGAAAAGGTTTCATCATTAGCCACAACTGGTCTATGATGCAAACCTTTAACGAGTTTAGCTTTGAAAGTCTCAACTTTTCCATGTACACCAAGTAATCTTCTCAAGATATACTTGCTCCTGATGGGAATTTAACCCTTCAGATAAAGCAACCAAAGTCCATACTTTGTTGGTGTATAAGGATTCCATCTCAGATCGATAAACATCCAGCCATTCTTACAGAGTCACGCTCCTGATGGCCAGCTCGAAACTAGTTGGGTCATCATCTCATGATGCAATCCTTGCTCCCACTGTCATAGAGAAACCGAAGTATCTCTCAGGTGGGTGAGGAACCCTGCTAGATCGGCGGAGAGGCTGAGGTTCATTGGTTGCTATTGAATCCTTTGGTTCTGCCAAATCAGCAGCTGCAGTTTGTATAGCTGGAACTCTTTCCAGTTCTACCTCATGTCCACTAATTTCTTCACAAGAAATTCCCTTTCACAAAGGTGGCATGCTGAGAAACAAAACATTTTTGTTCCTCGGTTAGGTAGAAGATATTCCCTTGCGTATGCTTGGGATATCCAACAAACTTCTACAGATCTGACTTTTCCTTGAGCTTGTCCGGCTTTTGCTCTTTAGACATAGGCCGGACAACCCCAAATCTTAACAAACTTAAGATATGGGCTCTTTCCTTTCCATATCTCATATGAAGTGGTAGGCAACTGATTTGATCGTAACCCTATTCAATAGGTATGCATCTTCATAAGTGCATAACTCCCTAAAAGGAAATAGGAAACTCAGTAGTACTCATCATAGAGCACACTATATCACATAGGGTGTTATTGCTCCGCCCCGATATACCATCGTGCTATGGTGTATACGGAGGAGTAATGCTGAGAGAGAATCTCATTCTTAGAATAGTCCAGGAATCCCGTGCTCAAGTATTCTCCTCCTCGATCTCATCAAAGGACCTAATACTTATACCCTTGTTTTTGGTTCTCTACTTCTAACTTATATTTTGTGAATATCTCAAAAGGTTCGGACTTGTGTTTCAACAGGAACATATGTCTGAATCTTGAGAGATCATCAGAGAATGTAATGAAGTAAAAAGATCCTGTCTTGGCATGTGTAGACAGGGGACCCTCATACATCTGCATGTATCAATCCCAAGAGTTCACTAACTCTTTCTCTGTTTCCAATAGACAGAGCTATGGTCATCTTATCTCTGTGACATGACTGGCAAGTTTCATAAGATGTAAATTCAAACTGATTTAAATATGCATCTTCAATGTAACTTAAGCTAGTCGGGTCGCATTGATATGACCTAGTCTACAATACCTCAAGAAGGATTCGTTCATTTCTGAACTCTTCCTCTTGTGTGTGTTCTGTATACTAAGAACTGTAGTTTAATTTAGAACATCAATGCTTTTAGATAACGTGCCTGAACCGATCAACTCTTGATATAGGAAATGTTCAAAATATTATCCAATCAATACAAAATTATATCCTTCTTTATCTAAATAAAGAGACTGATATGATTTTGTATATCAGGTTCGGTATCTAATAACATTTGTTCAGAATCAATGTATTCTGGTAATACAGGGTGACAGTGACCAACAGACTTGGCTGCAACACTTGCACCGTTTTCTGCCTCATGAAACTTATCACCCGTTCTCAGTTCTTTACCTTTCTTTAGCCCATGTAATATATTACATATGTGGGATCCTGATCCGGTATCATATACCCAGGACGTAAACGACATTAGAGAAACAGTTCTCTGTAACGAATACACCCGAAGATGATGCATCAACATGCACTTTCTTCGTTTGGGCGGCACGGGAAATCTGGTATTCCCCAATTTCCTGCTCTATCTTATAACAATTATAAGTTGAAGCGGGACCAACGTTCCCCAGCTCAGTATAACAAGCGGGTTCGGTCAAATATATCCGTTTTATTATCTTGATTAAGGCGTGACATGGTCGCTACCAGGAGAGAGAGAAGAAAACACTCTGCGTGCGCTCTTGCAAGATCAGATTGGTTATTATTTTATCTAATCAGGATGGCTCCCACTGTTTTTATCAAATCTTCCTTCAAACCCTAAAAGGAAAGACTAGCCGGGATTAATTACACGCTACAAGTTCGCCAATCTTTCAGCCAGGCCAGTGTCGGTAGTTTGAGGGAGGTTCTCCGTGCTTTCGCACGGACCTAATTACAGTAAACCTCGTTTTCCCAGAGGCGTAACCCCGTTGACACCTTTCTAGACACCTACTTGATCGGCTAATTGTAATGTGTAAAACTCTCCCAGGAGTAACAATTACTCGCAGTGGGTATCGGGATCCAACTATCTCATAGAAGGTATGCAATCTCATTGCAAATTTCAACACTTGAAATTCCCGATAATATTTTGCCCCTAGCAGCTATATGACCTTAACATAGTCAACAAATCATAAGTGCTAGTCAAGTTCAACCCGTCATTTCCCGATTGAATTAAACCCACCCGACCCTTAACATAGTCAACAAACCCGCACGACCCTTAACATAGTCAACAAAGTCGCACGACTACCCTAATCCAATCGCATCATATACTTATACAGATAAGCACTAATTAGCTACCGCACACTACACCTTAACATAGTCAACAAACGTAGCACGAATACTAACTAGTACTTATCTGAAATGACGGAGGGCTACGACAGGTTTTTCTGAAAACCTATTGCGTAATGAACTTGATATCGTTGTAGAATCAAATGATTTTAAAATGGAGTGTTTTTGAGGCTTTTCTAGTTTTGCTAAAGGGGTCACTCCCGGTAAAGGGATCATCGGCCTTTTCCTCGTCGAATGAGGTGCGGGATATATCATATACATCACTGTGCAAAGCAAAAACTATAGAAGCAATCAAAAGACAAACCGGGGGTTGTAGCATCTGCCAGTTATTGCTAAAGGAGTCACTCCCGGTGAAGGGATCTCGGTCATTTCCTTATCGAATAAGGTGCAGGATGTTCTACAAGGAACACCGCGATGCAAAGCAAGAACTGTAGCTACCTGTTTTTGAAAATTCGATTCCACAACATCTTTAGGTTTCTTTTCTTTCATTAATCATATTAATGAAGTCCCATCATTTAAGTATCTAAACATCAGAAATAAATACGACGTACACTTATGCCATCCGCATTCGCCTCGATGTCCCCTCGTGCACCGTTAGGTTAGGTAACTAACGACAGAGCGGGGCAGGGCTAGCGCGGGTGTAAAACATAAGTAACGACTATATAATATATCATATATATTATATACAATATTTATCACAGAACATCAAATGATCACATCACAGATATCGCAGCAGAAGAAACATATGAAATATTGGATATACTAGGACGTCCGTGTTTTTAATACGAGCCTGTATAAAACACGGATTCCACGGTCGCGATGAATAGCCAAACCCACACCCCTAGACCCCTACGAGAGCGGCAAGCAACCTTACCAATTCTAGAGTTAGGAGACCCGTACTCGACTCCTCGAGTTGGTCTCCCACTGGACTCCAGAACCCGGTTACTTGTGCCCTCCTCCTTGGGTCACTCCTAGTGCGGAAAAGTAAATATTATACAAACGGTGACATCTTCCGCAACCTGGAAGTGCCCCAATAAAAAATATTACATACAAATGAATTTTACATGAATGAAAATAAAAACTCTCATCTCACATAAAAACCCCCGGCTATTCAAACACGATGATCCAATATAACATATCCAGCAACACATAACATCTCATGTCATCAACGTAAGTAAATGTGCGCATCCCAATTGTCGTTGACATATAGCAACGAAACCGGCGATATCACATATTACACTTACGGTCGCAGAAAAAAAATGTAAAACTACAACAGTTGGAATCCGCAAGCTCCTCAGGCATCGCATGCCTGACTAAATGAATTCCTTAGACATCACATGCCTAACAATTATAAACCCCGCATTTTAGTCTCTATATCGAAAACACTTTTCAATATCAAGTCGGGCAATTCAACAAGATTCCCGGCATTTTGATCGAATGCTCGTCGCAAACTTTAGTAGACGGCCGCACCCCCGATACCGTCGACGAAGTGCACCAAGGCGGAACACCGCTACCGCGAGCACCCGAACGGATGCTTTCGGCGACGGGGTTCTCCTACAGTCACTTGGTCGGGGCTAAGGGGTGTAGCTGTCTATTAAGTTTATCCGGCGAGTATCCGCGTACGCTACGTGATTGCGACGGACTTTTGATCACATCAAAATCCCATGGCAACCGATCAATCGAGACTAAAGTGCTATGTTTATAACATTCATATTAGTTATCTCATAACTACTTGTGAATTCCAAATATTGTATCACATTCCAGATAAATAGAAAATGTTAAACTTTCCGATCGAACAATCGAACACCCAAGTTTTCCCGAAACAGCTCAACACATGAAATAAGTTTAAAAACATCCACTTCATGCTACAGTACCAACGGTCCAGCCGTAGAAGGGTCAAGCCAACGCCTCACATGTGGCACGCCGTACTTCCCCAAACCCGAAGGTTCAAAGGGCAGTTCAAGATGGTCACATAATCGAGTTAAGGTTTGTTGTCTTCTAGAGGGTCCATCGCGTTACTTGCACTACTTAGAACTTTTCAAACTACGGAAAAATCCAACACTTGGAAATTTCCCAACAGGGGAAAAAGTGGGTATTTATATCCGGTCGAACTTTTTAACATATTCTAAAAATATCCGGAAAACATAACAAAATTAAATTCTCCGATCGAATCGACGATTACAAAATAAACCCCCAGAAAACTCAACACTTGAGTCAATTTAAAAATACCCATAAAATAGCACTACAGAATATAAGAATTACTGTGCCAATAAAAAGATCCAATCCCTCCGTACGGCCGCGGATCTGCGGCCCAAGCATGGTACGGCCGCGGTTCCGCGGCGGTTTGGAAGGATTAGGATCTCGTTTTTCACCATAATTCTTATTTTTCCCTGCTTAATTTTTCAGGTATTTTTAATTCAGAAAATACACAGTTTTGAAAAAATGTACAGAGAGGGGGTAAACTTGGACCTATCGGGTTCGTTCGGAGTTTTAACTTCGTTAACACATCGCCTAAAGCTCTAGTTAGGCTCTGATACCACTGTAGGGTTTCTAGGCACACTCAAGAGGTTCCACAAGGCATCAACCATGCCAAATTAAAATTTTCCGGTGCCGAGAAACCCTAATGAAGATCGTTAACTAGAAGTTAAGGCGAAAAGCAAGCAAGTAAACAACTTTATTGCTAAGTGAAAGGGATTACAACCTTTGTAGATCCGCTCCACCATTTCTTTAGCTCCGAGATGATGTCCCTCTGCTGCGATCATCGGGTCCTGGACTCTTGCGATGGTTTCGTCGGAGAAATGATCGGGCTAGGTCATTGACTTTGAGGCCGAAGATGATCTACGTCGGGGAGACTCAAACTCAAGCTATTCCTTCACTCGGTTGAAAACTTTGTGAAGAGAACACCCTATACTACATGACAAGTAGTAGTGGATGAAGAAATAGGAAGTGGGTTCACTTTAGAATTGGATTTCTCACACTTTTTCTCATGATGCCATTGGAGCTAGCAAGCTTTTTCAAGCTTGATGAAGATGAAGAAGAAGAAAAGAATCATATGAAAAATTTCCAAAATGAAACTTATCCAATATATGATGGCACCATGGTTGAGTTAAGCCCTCATGCTTAACTCATGTAGAGATTTAACCAAACCATTAGGTTAAGGGTTGGGTTAACTAATATCCTACACAAATGACAAAAGGGTTGACTTTGTCAATGCTTATCAAGCTTCATGAAACTTGATAATTTTGACCAAAGTCTCAATTCTTTTGTTATTTGTTAGGAAAATAGTAAACCCTAATTTAACCTTGAGTTGGTTCAAGTCTCATACACACAACTTGTTTGTATCATCAAGCATGATACAAACATGTACACTTGCATATATCACATATAAACAATGTACACTTTCAAGTGAGAAAATCAATCTTAAGTGAACCAATACTAGTTAATGTAAAGTAATATATCAAATATATAATTATACATTAAATCATTAAATCAACACTTGATTTAACGATCCGGTCATATCGCATATAACCGACTAATATCATGTGTATCAATGTATCGAATCAACACTTGATTCGGTAACCCGGCTATATCGCATATAACCGACTAATGATACAAATCGCGAGAATAGAATACAGTATCACATACTGGTATTATTCTCGGTCCCGCACATATCTCATATGCGCTCCTATTTCATTTCGCTTGAGCCAGGAAACCCCTGTGTAGGACTCTAAAGACTCGTCAATACGCCGGCAGCAGGTGATGATCATATCAAACACCCACAAGCCACAAGCGGTCTGCTAAATGTAACGGCCACCCGGGTATTGAGCGATCAGAAGATCAACGAGCAAGCCCGCTCACACTCCAGTGAATCCAACGAGTAACACTACCGTACAGTCCGGTCTGTTCGTCTGATATGTCGCATATCTCGTCTAGGGGTGGTAAACGTCAGACCCCAATAACTCGATAAGTCGTGTCGATATGAGGCTCATAACGGGTCGAGAAACTACTGGTAACACTTACCAGTAAATCCCTAAAGTTGCCTTGGCCAAGGACTTCCTGTTATAGCCAATCGAGCACTGCGCAACATCAACTCCCTATACCGGGAGAGACGAAACCCCTCCTATCGCTCATTGCCTCCATGTGATTCGGGATTGTACCCAAAATCCACCTTTTTGCACGCCCTCTTGGACGTGGTATGATGGAAATCAAAGCACAGTGGGAATCACACAAGACTCTATGACGATCTCGGGTCTACAGACTAACCTGTACCAGTGTCACCAGAGAACTGCCATCTGACGTAAGGTATAATACCATCTGGGAGTTCTCGGCGAGTCCGTCCAGTGTACCCAGTCTCCACTGAGCACCCGTATATCATCTCTGATATCAAACACCAATGGATATGGGATCATCCATCGCCCATCTGTATGGGTTGAGAAGCTACACGCTAGTCTACTCTGGTATATCGATGCCCCGTCTCGATACACCCACGACTAGGGACCTTGAAGGATGTACTTATGGACTACCATGTCCCCTCTAGTATGATCCACATCATAGTCCAGGTAGTCAAGTACACATCCTAAGGGCTTTACCAATATGTAACAGAGAGACAATCAGTGTACATGTTAAGGTAAAGAGTAACCAGATAGCATACTATCATATCGAGCAAGAAAGTCATCCCTATATATGTCCAAGCATCCACTACAATATACATCCTATGTACAGTAATGGCCTCTAGGGCATACATATAACTAACAAGTAGCGGCGGGCGCACTTCCTCTTTTTGTTCATTTTGCTTGGACTTGCGGTATTGCTTGTAGGTGGGTTGCGAGGATATTTTTCCATCATGTACTTTATATTGTATCTAGTATACTCCATTTACCTTTTATATTTGACTAGACGGTGAGACTCATGGGACTTGTATTTGTGATGTTGGTGTCGATGCTCACTTGAGCCGACGTGGTATTTGCTTATTTCTTGCTTTCTGATGCTTATTGTGCACTTCGATATACATATTGCATGTGGCTGTGATTTCTGCCATGGGCGAAGAGCTACCTCCCGCTTGGGGATGCCTTTATTCATCATTTATATGTATTTTCATGTGTTGTACCCGTTTGGGGGCCAGTATTTACAAAGGAGACTATGCCGAAATTTTTGGGAAATTCTGATGTTGCTTTTAAATGTTTAATACTACTTATTTGGTTAAAATCGCTTTCTTTAAATAAGTTTTCCTTCACTGCATTTCGTTACATGGTTTTTGATTTCTGGGCTTTGGCTTACTTAGATTATGTACTCCTTGAGACGTTTCGTAATTTAAGTGCCGGTCATGTTCCATACCTTCGGGTCGTGACAAAATTGGTATCAGAGTGATAGGTTTTACCTTTCTGAGTGTAGGATGACCCTTGGTAGATGGAGTAGGTGACTTAAGTTGAGTGGCGTAGCGTGTGTATGTTCCGCGGCATACTTACGATACGATACTCCGCCTAAGTGACCTTAGGATATATATTTACTTGTATTCCTTCCTTGATTACGGAAATCCCTTGATTCAATCGCAATGTTCCTATCAATCCTGTTTCTTGTTCCAGCCACTATGCCGCCGGAGACTATGAGGGCCAGAGGGCTGCCGCCAGAGATGATATTAGTGCAGGTTCGTTTGTGACATGGACCGATCAGGGCGGTACGCCTACCCCTCAGGGAAAGAGTGCTCCGCCTTCTTCAGGATGGATAACTAGGCTGGAGTCGAGTATTTAGGACTTGCGACAGATGGTTGGATTGTTAGTTGAGGCTAGCCGAGCTCCGAGAGCCGTTGATGTCCCTCCTACTGCAGGGACTGTGATTGTACCTGCTTCTCAGGCAGTTGTTTCTGTTGTTACCAAGATTATTTCCGTCTCCTTATAGGAGTTTTTGAGGATGGGGCCTCCAGTTTGTTTTTACCGGCACAGATGCAGCGGAAGATACGTAGACAATCCTCGAGAGGATGGCTAGGATTTGTCGTTCATAAAGATGTTCTGATGAGATATGGATTGAGCTTGCGAGTTTTCGTCTAGAGAGGTCTTGCTCAGACGTCGTGCGAGTTAATTGAGAGAGGTCATCGTCGTGAAGGGTTTGTTCAGAGAGGACGGGGTGGCAGAGGTGGAGGACATCCAGTTGCCGGTAGAGGGTAGGCTCGAATATTTGCTTTGACTCATCAGGACGCGCAGGCGTCCAATGCAGTGGTTTCAGATACTCATTCAGTATGTTCCTTCGATGCACACGTATTGTTTGATCCAGGATCTATGCATTCGTATGTTTTTACACACTTCGTGCTGAGGTTGGGCCGAGAGTCGTGTTTGCTAGATCTGCCGCTTATCGTGACTACTCCTGTTGGCGAGTCGTTTATTGCGCGACACGTGTTTCGGTCGTGTGCCGTCCGTATTGGAGATAGAGAGTCGTCCGTCGACTTGATCCTTCTTGAGATGTTGGACTTCAACGTTCTCCTGGGCATGGACTGGTTAGCTACTTGCTACGCGTCCGTGGACTGCCGTGAGAAGACAGTCAGGTTTTGTTTTCCCGGCGAGTCAGTTCTTGTTGTGCAGGGGGACCGTGGTGCCGCCCCACACAGTTTGATTTCAGACCTTTGCGCTAGTTGGCTTTTGAAGAGAGGATGTCGGGAATTCTTATCTTTCATTCGTAATACCGGAGCCACAGTAGATTCGTTGGATCGGGTTCCTATCGTGCGAGAGTTTCCCGACGTATTTCCTGATGAGTTTCCTGGATTGCCGCCAGAGCGTGAGATTGAGTTTTGCATTGATTTGATCCCCGACACGGGGCCTATTTCTATACCACCTTACCGGATGACCCCGGCGGAGCTTAAGAGCTTAATGATTAGATGCAAGAGTTGCGTGATAGAGGACATATACGTCCGAGTCTTTCGTCTTGGGGAGCTCCTGTTCTGTTCGTTAAGAAGAAGGACGGCAGTTTGAGGTTGTGCATTGATTATCGTCAATTGAACCGAGTTACGGTGCAGAATAGGTATCCTTTACTTCGCATTGACGATTTGTTTGATCAGCTCCAGGGTGCGGGACATTTTACCAAGATTGATTTGAGATCAGGTTATCATCAGTTGCGGGTTCGGAATGATGACATTCCGAAAAATGCTTTTTGTATACGCTACGGGCATTATAAGTTTTTGGTGATGTCGTTCGGACTCACCAATGCCCCAGCAGCGTTCACGAATTTGATGAACCGGATTTTCAGGCCGTTCCTCGACCAGTTTATTATTGTTTTTATTGATGACATTCTGGTTTATTCCAAGAGTCGAGAGGAGCATGAGCAGCACTTGAGGATTGCTTTCCAGACATTGAGAGAGAACCAGCTGTTTGCTAAATTCTCGAAGTGTGCCTTCTGGCTTGATAGTGTTGACTTCCTTGGTCATGTGGTTACGAGAGACGGTATTCATATGGAACCGAGGAAGATCTAGGCCGTACAACTTTGGCCCAGACCTATATTAGGGACAGAGGTCCGCAACTTTTTGGGTTTAGCCGGTAATTACCGCCATTTCGTGCAGGACTTCTCGAGTGTCGCTGCACCGCTGACCGGACTGACCACAAAGGGAGTTCCTTTTCTTTGGACTGAGGCATGCGAGCTGAGTTTTCAGCACTTGAAGACTCGGTTGACGACTGCACCAGTTTTATCTTTGCCTTCTGGATTAGGCGGCTTTGTCGTTTACTGTGATGCTTCTCGAGTGGGGGTTGGTTGTGTATTGATGCAGCACGATAGAGTTATCGCTTATGCTTCCTGGCAGTTGAAGAAGCACGGGCAGAATTATCCCACTCATAATCTTGAGATGGCCGCGGTTGTCTTTGTACTTAAGATTTGGAGACACTACTTGTACGGGGAGTCGTGTCAGATTTTCACGGACCACCAGAGCTTAAAGTACATCTTCGAGCAGCGGGGTTTGAATTTGAGACATCACCATTGGATGGAGCTTGTGAAGGATTATGACTGTGAGATCCTTTATCACCCGAGCAAGGCGAATGTGGTAGCCGATGCTTTGAGTCGTAGGCCCGGGGGTAGCTTGTCCCAGTTAAGAGCAGTTCAGAAACAGTCTTCTGCAGATTGGAAGATCTTGTGCGACAGTAGAGTATAGTTTGAGTTCACTTCCTCTGGGGGACAGCTTGCTCACGTCCGTGCCCGCCCACGTTTACTTGATCGTATTCATGAGGCACAGCCCGCCGATGCCCGTTTGTCTGAGATTCTTGAGCAGGTTCGGCAGGGTAGAGATTCAGAGTTCTTGATTGATGACCAGGGTGTGCTACATTTTGGGACTCATTTGTGTGTACCAGATACCGATCGGTTGAGACGTGAGATCCTAGAGCAGGCACATCAGTCAGCTTATAATGTTCACCCAGGTTCCACCAAGATGTATCGTGACTTGAGTGATATCTACTGGTGGACAGGGATAAAGAGTGATGTTTCGGATTTCGTTTCGAGGTGCCTGACTTGGCAGCAAGTCAAGGCTGAGCATCAGAGACCGGTAGGAGAATTGCAGCCTTTACCTATTCCGGAGTGGAATTAGGAACATGTCTCCATGGATTTCGTTGTGGGTCTACCCAGGTCCAGTCGAGGGTATGACTCCATTTGGGTGATTGTTGACCGGGTGACGAAAGCGTCTCACTTCTTTCCAGTGAAGACCACTTTCGGTTATGCTCAGTACACTCAGTTGTGGCAAAACCTGCAAGAAACTGTGGCACAACGGGGGTGAGTTGCTAACTCGTGAGTAGAAAAACATCTACGAACAAAAATCGCATAAATGACGCAATCCTAGGTCATACGATCATAATATATAATCCTTAAATATAAAACCTGCAGCCTATATCAATGGCTAGGGTAAATATCTAACCCAAGTGTAATCCCATGTGCGTCAGTGCCTCAGGTAGCAATATATCATAAGGATGCGATATGAATGCATGAAAACAGAATACATGAAACTGAAGAAACTTCTTTCATAACTTAGTAAGATTTTTGTATATTTAAAATGAGGTATCATAATGAAATCAGCGTAAACAGTGTCTAGCATCGACACAAAACAAGTATCCAAATATCTCGATATCTCTGTGTCGCAATCTCTGTACCTCAATATCTCAAAATCTCAATGTCTCAATCTCAATATCTAGGGTGCCGTCAGTCCAGACCGGCCCCTACCATCCATCTCAAGACCGCGACGGTATCCTCCGGATATCCGACGCGTCGGGTAAAATCACCGGTCGGTAGTGCTCCCCTTCCAGGCTCAACGCCATCTTCTGCGATCCTCTTGCCCCGGGGTACCGCACCGGGTCCACCATGTACCCGAAACGTTTCCTCCACTCCTCGAACTCGGGTCTTGATCAATCAGCAAACTCATGGTGGACAACTCATACATCATGGGAAAACCGCACTTTTTATTTTAAAGAGAGAAAATAAATTTATATAAGTTTTGCGGTTTTCCCCCAAATCCAGAAAATCTCATGGAAATCCGAATCCAAATCCTCAATAGCATATAAACAGTGAATATAGGCATAAAAATCCATGGATGCGGCATAACAATGAATAATAACATGCATGAAGTAACAAGTAATAACTACAATGTCTAATCTAGCATATAAGGCAAGTACACTAATATCATGTCTAAATTATTAGCTAACAACCTATGTCAATGCAATAGTATTTCTAAAGTGTACGTGGCATGGCAATTACCGATGAAGATGTGTGTGAGCCGGCAAGTAAGTGTACGTGGTACATCCACATCATCGGTAATGGTGCTGGTGTCCTAACAGCATAATATCAACAATGCAAATAGGAATCACAATATAAGTATGCGGTGCGGAGCGAACAACAATAATGAGCGAGAGCTAAATACTAGACACAAGATAACAAATCTATATTTAATATAAATTTAGTCTAACAACTAGACTAAACTAAAGGCTAAGCTAACTGGCAACTGAAGGTAAGGAAACTGCCTAACCTCTGAGTCGATACATATACCTACATGTATATGTTAGTCGGCGATCCTGCCTCAATAATATCACATCCGATACCATATCTATAATCATACATTCCCAAGTCAAGAGTGCAGATCAAACATCAATATATAGCTCGTACGTAAATCCGTCGTACGGCACCCTAAATCTGGGTACAGGCCAGTATCACGTTCATCAAAATAATCATTTAGTATCCTCTTTATCAAAGATCATAATCCGGTTACTGACCTACGTCTAGTACGATACTAATATCATCAATATAGTCATGATCTGACTGCTGATCTACAGCCTCATACAAACCGATATCATCATCATATATCGTCATAAAGAGGTATACATCGCCTAATGCGACCTATTATGAATATATTAATATATCTTATCTCATATCACGATCACATGTTAACCATTCAATGTATAACACTATTCACATGTATCGTCGTCCCAAGATCCGCTATAATATCATGACGTACCTCAAGTACGAATCCTGTCATATCACCGTTCTCGCGGTTTCAATCAAATTTTATCGACCCATCTCAAATCCCAAATACTATCCTCAAATCCAGTATGTGAACACATAGTCCCATACCCATGTGAACACTTAACAATAATCCCAAGTATGCACATATGAAAGAAGAATGTATGCAAATATGGGTGTGTGTGTGTGTGTATGTGTGGTGCAACCACCACTCTAGGGTTTCGCAACACTAAACTAATCCAATCACGCCTAAAATCCATCTATGTCATCAATGACATCAAACAATATATATAATCAATACATGTGTGTATACGTATTCGTATACATCACCACGAACTGCGGGGGTGCTATACGCCATCCACCCGACTTCTCCCCGTAGATATAAATCTACTCACCTGGTCCTCGCTCGCCGGTGCCGACGTCGCCACGTGCTTTCTTATCGTCTCGAAGTCCACATGGGGTACCTAAATATCATAACGCACCGTATCACATTAAAACCAAATTCGAAATCGAAACGGCATACGAAAATCAAATCGGCACGCGTATCACGCATAGGTCAAAACCTATCGCCTACGCATGCAAGAATAGCCAAACCAACCCTCGATGTCGATGTACAAACGTCAAACCATCGGGAAAAACCCAAACACACTCATTTGCGCATTCACGAACACTAATTATAATATAAAATATGTTAAAATTCACAAAAACCCTAAATTCACTTTAAAAGCCATTTTCCCGAAAATTTAGCAAACAAAAATTACCCGTTTTAGTACAAAACTCGACGTTTAAACAAATCTAGCGGCTATAATACTTATTAAATAACTTAAATAAGCCATACAAACCATTTCCATGATTTAATTTTGTAAGTCCATGCTACCTCTCCCGGTACTTTCGGGAATGCGGAATTTGATAAAAACAATTTTTATGGAGGTGGTAACATGGACCTATAACCCGGATCTTGGTTAAACATCTATCTAACAACCTAACTACGAGTTTCTAGCTACTCGGTTAGGGGGTTATACCTTGCTTGTCTTGAACTCCTTCGTCTTCAAACTCCGATGGTGGTCCGGATTGGCTTCTTCCCGTCGTCTCCGTACGCCGAAGATAGATCCACCTGAAAGCTCCAACCTTTGGCTCCTTCTTCGTTCTTTGAAGAAACTAGTTCACTCGGTTTGCTAAACCTTGTGAACTAGAGTGAGTAGAGAAGAGTTTGTATGGGATTTTATCTATGGTTCTTGATTCTCAACTCATGAGATATGTGAACCATAGAGTCAAGAGAGGGAGCAAGAGGAAGAGGGTGAAAGAGAGCTCAAGAACAAGAGAGAGAATGAGCAAGAAAAGAATGAGCAACTCTTTTGTCTCTCACCCTCTCATAATCCAAAGTCATGATAACTCATCATACCAAAAAAAATCTTATGTGATGGTTGAAGCAACCATAACCATATCATTTCATGCACTCATTTTGCACAAATGAGCAAGCAAGCAAAAGTCTTTGCCATGAAATGATGGCTATGGTTATCATGATGGTCAACTAGTCAAGCCTAGTCAACCGGTCAACAAAGTCAACAAGTCAACAAAAGTCAACAAGTCAATAAAGTCAACAAAAGTCAACAACCATGTCACCATAATACTTAATTAATATAATAGTTAATCACATATCAGATTCTCATTAGGGTTGAGCAAAAAGTCAAATAGTCAACGGTCAACTGTCAACAACCCTAATGAGAATCCGCTGCCTCTGCCTCCCTGTCAACTGTGCATACACACCCGTATCCGCGTTCCGAGGAACACGAATGCAAACTGGATAAATCCAATCCCAAAAGGTACACTAGGATATGGCTTAAACCAAAGCCCGCTAGTGTAAACTGTCCGGACACTGTACGTGCACAAGTGCACGGATGTGACCGAACCCTGTCGCAAAACCATGTGACCTGTCGCAATACCATGCGACCTCTACTCTTTTGCCTAAAGGAGAAAAGCTTTCTGTGTGGGACTCTAAAGACTCGACACTACGCTGGCAGTGGGTTTAACCACAGACCGCAAGCGGCACTAGCTGTGCGTAGCGGTCCCCAGGTAATGCCGACAAGAAGACCGACGAGGCGAAACCCATCTGAACTCCTACTGAGCCTGAGTGTGACATTCTCCGTACAGTCCGGTCTGTTCGTCTGATACATCGCATGGCGGGCCTAGGGGGCGGTAAACGTCAGTCCCCCAATAGCGGTACAAGTCGTGCCGGAGCGAAGCCCAAAACACCCTGAGATAACACTGGAAGCCTACCAGTATATCTCGTTTGCCCTGGCCAGGGACTTCTCGTGTAATGGCTCTCCTAGACACAGCGCGATGTCAACCCCCAATACCGGGAGAGACGAATCCTGTCTAACCGTCACTGCCTCCAAGTGCTTCGGGACTGCACCCAACTACTACCTGTTTGCACGACTCCTTTGAGCCGTGGTAGGGTAGTAATCAAAGTGCAGTGGGAACACACTCAAGGCGAAGTGACAGTGTCAAGTCAGCGGACTAAGCTGTACTCATGTCACCTGGGAACTGATAACTGACGATAGGTATAATACCAACTAGTCAGTTCCCGACGAGTCCTGTCCAGTGTACTCGTAACCCAACGAGCACCCGCATACTCTCTCAAGTACGCCGTACTGATGGCTGTGGGACAGACCATCTCCCACACTGGGATGAGAAGCGCACACGCTAGTCTACTCCGGAGTATCGATGCCCTGTCTCGATAGTCCTGCGACCAGGGACCTGCATAAGGATGTGCTTATAGATTACCCAGCCCCACTAGTGTGACGGCCATCACATCGCTGGTAATCAAGCAAAGATCCTAAGGGCTCTACTAATGTGTATAGGCGATATACAAAAATAAACACATGTACACATTGAAGTAGAAACAAACCAAGTAGCATACTACTATTTTGAGCAAGATTGTATATAAAAGGTGAATATCCCAAGCTTCCATTAAGTAATATACAAACTAGTATGATACAGTAATGGCCTCTAGGGCATATACACTAACAATCTCCCACTTGCACTAAGGCCATGTACTAGCGTATCGAAGACCTATCATCTCGATCAGCCGCTCGAACTGAGTCTGGGGCAAGGCCTTGGTGAATGGATCTGCAGTGTTATCTTCTGAAGCGACTCTCCGAACCTCGATCTCCTGGCGATCCACGATCTCCCTGATCAGGTGATACCGCCTCAAGATGTGCCTGGATCTCTGATGGGACCTGGGTTCCTTCGCTAATGCTATATCCCCGTTGTTGTCACAATACAGAGGTATTGGATCAACAATGGACGGAACCACCTGAAGTTCTTTCAAGAACTTCCTTATCCAGACAGCTTCTTTTGCGGCATCAGATGCAGTGATGTATTCCGCTTCCATCGTCGAGTCTGCAACGGTTTCCTGTTTGGAACTCTTCCAAAACACCGCCCCTCCATTGAGGGTAAAGAAAAAACCCGACATGGACTTGGAATTATCCTTGTCACTCTGGAAGCTAGAGTCAGCAAAGGCCTCGATCTGGAGGTCCTTTCCGCCATACACCAAGAACATCTCCTTAGTCCTTCTCAGGTACTTGAGAATGTTCTTTACCGCTATCCAGTGTTTCTCCCCAGGGTTTGACTGATACCGGCTTACCACACTCAGTGCATAAGCTACATCCGGTCTGGTACACAACATCGCATACATTATAGAGCCTACCGCAGAAGCGTAGGGTATAATAGACATGTGATCCCTCTCCAAATCAGTCTTGGGAGACATCTGTTTAGAGAGGGTGATCCCGTGACAAGCCGGTAGGTTACCGCGCTTGGAATCTTCCATACTGAATCGTTTCAGTATGGTGTCGATGTACATGGACTGTGAAAGTCCTAATATCCTCTTGGATCTGTCACGGTAGATCCGGATACCCAGAATGTATGAGGCATCACCCAGGTCTTTCATGGAGAACTTGTGTGACAAGAACCCCTTGACAGATTGTAGCATAGGAATGTCATTTCCTATTAAGAGAATGTCATCCACGTATAAAACGAGGAATACTACAGTTCTCGCTACAAATCTACTATAGATGCATGGTTCATCTGGATTTTTGATAAAGCCAAATTCCTTGACCGTCTCATCAAAACAGATGTTCCAACTCCGTGATGCCTGCTTTAGTCCATAGATGGACTTAAGCAACTTGCACACCTTTCCGCTGCTCCCACTCTGAATGAAACCCTCTGGCTGGTCCATATAGACACACTCCTCTAAATTTCCATTTAGAAAAGCTGTCTTTACGTCCATCTGCCAAATCTCATAATCGTGGAAGGCAGCAATGGCAAGAAGGATCCGAATGGATTTCAGCATGGCTACTGGAGAAAAGGTTTCGTCATAGTCCAAGCCAGGTCTTTGACGAAAACCCTTTGCTACCAGCCTAGCTTTATAGGTCTCAACCTGTCCATCTACACCAATCTTCCTTTTGAAGATCCACTTGCATCCTACGGGTTTTACCCCGTCTGGAGCAATGTCCAACGTCCATACCTTGTTGGTGTACATGGACTCCATTTCGGTCCGCATTGCATCCAGCCATTTCACTGAGTCAACGCTCTGAACGGCCTGCTGGAAGCTAGTAGGCTCATCATAATCTATGATGCAATCCTCTCTATCCCCGTCTATAAGAAAACCGTAGTATCTCTCGGGCGGATAAGTCTGCCTACTACTCCTGCGGAGCGGCGTAGGAATGTCCTGTTCTTCCGAACCCTCTGGTTCCGCTAAACATTCAGTAACAGTCCGTGGTTCTGGAATTTCTTCCAGTTCTACTGTGCTCCCACTTATTTGGTTTTCCAAAAACTCAGTTTCCAAGAAGTAGGCATGACGAGAAACAAGAACTTTTTGTTCCTCTTTACAGTAGAAGAAATATCCTTTGGAGTTCTTTGGATACCCCACAAACTTGCACTGTACTGAGCGTGCTTCGAGCTTGTCCGCATGCTGCTTTTTGACAAAAGCTGGACATCCCCATGTCTTAATGTGCTTAAGATATGGTCTCTTCCCACACCACATCTCATACGGTGTAGTAGGCACAGTCTTAGTAGGAACTCGGTTCAAAAGGTATGCGGCTGATTCTAGCGCATATCCCCAGAATGATCGCGGCAACTCAGCGTTACTCATCATGGACCGAACCATATCCAATAGGGTTCGGTTCCGTCTCTCCGATACACCGTTATGTTGCGGAGTGTATGGAGGAGTAAGCTGAGAGAGAATTCCGTTCTCTTTTAAATAATCCAGGAATTCGGCACTTAAGTATTCTCCACCTCGATCCGATCTTAGGATCTTGATACTTTTGCCGGTTTGTTTTTCTACTTCATTCTTATACTCCTGGAATTTCCCAAAGGCTTCGGACTTATGTTTCATTAAGAAGACATAACCGTACCTTGAGAAGTCATCCGTAAAAGTAATGAAGTAAGAATGACCGCTTCGCGCATGTGTAGACATTGGACCGCACACGTCACTGTGTACGAGTCCCAAGAGCGAGCTCGCTCTTACTCCATGTCCAGTAAACGGAGTCTTTGTCATCTTTCCTTTGAGACAGGATTGACAAGTGGCAAACGATTGATATTCGAACGCATTCAAATACCCTTCTGTATGTAACTTCGTCAACCTTCTCTTATTGATGTGACCCAGTCTACAACGCCACAAGAAAGTCTGATTTATTTCCGGAGACTTTCTTTTGTGTGTATTCTGGATATTGAAAATCTGTGGTTGGTTTAATACGTATATACCATTACTCAATGTACCTGACCCAATCAGAACTTGATTAAGGTGAATGTTTACAACATTACTTACGAACGCAAATTCATAACCTTCTTTAGAAACTAAAGATACAGAAATGATATTACAAGTTGCGTTGGGTACAAAAAAGCAATTACGCAAAACCAAAACATGTCCATCTGACATTCCCAGGTGATAGTCCCCCACGGCTTTAGCATCCATGCTAGCTCCGTTCGCAACTCTGAGGGTCATGTCACCTGCCTTCAAAACCCTACGGTTTCTCAACGCCTGCAAAGAATTACAGATATGAGATCCTGATCCGGTATCCAATACCCAGGAAGTAGAGTTTATTGAAAGACAGTTTTCAATAACATACACACCTGAAGCTGAAGCTGCAACCTGCTTCAATTCCTGTGTCCTGGCTTTCCAAGCCCTGCAATCATTCTTCCTGTGACCTTTCTTATGACAATAGAAGCATTCTTCCTTCTCCACAAGCTTCCCCGCTATCTTTGTTGCTTTAGCTTTTCCCTTCGTATCCACTTTACTAACACCGCCCCTTGGTTTGGCGGGGGCTTTCTTCTTCTTTCCCTTGGCTTTCGCCTTGGACCTAGAAGAAGATGATCCTCCTACAAACAAAGTGGATGTTTCCCTACCATTCTGTAGGGTGCCCTCTGCGCTCCTCAGCATGTTGAGGAGCTCTGAAAGTTCAACCTCTTTTTCTTGTAGGTTGAAGTTCAGTATAAACTGGGCGTAAGTGGAAGGAAGGGACTGGAGAACTATGTCCGTATAGAGTTCACTCTCCAATGTGGTCCCTAGGTCCGCGAGCTCCTCAATGTAGCCGATCATCTTTAGCACGTGCTCGGCTACTGAGGATCCGACGGCCATCTTTGCCGAAAATAGCTTTTTCGACGCTTCGTATCTGGCGATACGAGATTGCTCTCCATACAGTTCTTTTGTATGGAGAAATATGGATTCAAGGTCCATATTCTCGTGCCTCCTCTGATGTTCGTTGTCCATCGAGGCAAGTACGAGGCACTTGGCCTTCGCGCTATCAATCTCCCAAGTCTTGCGGATTTCTTTATCCGCGACGCTGGAAGTGGGACCAGGGACAGGGGGAGCTTTGGTGGTAAGAAGATACCCCAGCTTGTCGTAAGTGATTGCCATTTTGACATTCCTGAGCCAATCTTTGTAGTTTGGCCCTGTCAGTATATTTTTATCTAGAAGTAACTTAAGTCTAGTCATTTCGATTGGTCGCTGCAATTAGGAGAGAGAAGAAGAAACACTTAGCATGATGCTCTTGCAAGTTTAGAGTGGTTTTTAGTTTGTCTAAACAGGATGGCTCCCACTGTTTCTCGAATCCCTCCTTAAAACCAAAAAGGAAGAATTAGTCGGGATCAATCCCACCGCACAATTCTTGCTTAACCGTTCGGCCAGGCTGGTGTCGGTACTTCGAGGGAGGTTTTCCAACGCTTTCGCGAAGTTCCTTAATTCAAGAACCTCTTTTCCCTGGGGGCGTAGCCCCGCTAACACCTTTCTAGGCACCTCCTAGGTTTATAGCATTGATCGATTAGTGAGAAATTTCCCGAGGAGTAGCATATACTCACAGTAGGATCGGGATCCAAATATCATCGCGTGACGAAACTGAAGGAATCCTACCAGAATCATCACACTCCAAATGGTATGCAAATCTAGCAAGTTTCGGTACTTATGAAACTCCCGATATGGATTTTTGCCCCATGCTCTTATGACCTTGACTTTGGCCAACAAATCATAAGTCGCATGTCAAGTTCTACTCGTCGTTCTCCAGGTTAATTTGAATCCACCCGCACATACCCTTGACTTTGGCCAACAAGGCAGTACGACTGTTCCAAACCAACGCATCTATCTATGCTGCACATGAATACCCAATAGCTACCAATCACTATGCCTTGACTTTGGCCAACAAACACAGCTTGAATACTATTGACTATTCATGTGAAACGACGGAGGGCTACGAATGGTTTTGGCGAAACCGTGAACGTAGTGAACTTGATTTAGTCGATGGAACGAGATAGCTTTTAAATGGAGTGGCTCAAACTCCGCATTTTAAAAGTTTGTTTTGAAAAGAACCGAGTGGTTTTTCGAAAGTGTTCCAACGACATTTACATGGTTTATTTTCTTGCATTAGTTCTTTTAATGCGTGATATTCTTGCATTAGTTCTTTTAATGCGTCCCATCATTTAATCCTACCATTGCAGAAAACAACCAAAATATGACGTACGCTTATGCCATTCGCATTCGCCACTGGGCCCCGTCATTACCCGTTAGGTTACTTAACTAACGACAGAGCGGGGGCTGGGCTAGCGCGGCTGTAAAACATAAGCAACGCCTAAATAATATCATATATGGATATACTGCAATGATAAACATTTCAGATCACAGATGAATACATTGGATATACTAGGAATCTGTAATTCGTACGAGCCTGTAACGAAAGACAGATTACACGGTCGCGGTGAATAGCCAATACCCCACCCAAGACCCCTACGGGTGCGGCAAACTACCCGCCAAGTACCTGAAGCGTAACAACCTCCCTCATCTCCATGAGTAGGCCACTCGACACTTCGGCATACCCGGTAGTTTGTGCACCCCTCCATGGGTCTATCCTAGGAGCAAAAACAGTAAAAAGAAATTATGCAATGACGGCTACAACCCCGACCCGGTTGTGCGGCCATACAAATAATTATTACATCAATTTACAAATTTACATGAATTGAAAGAAAAGAAAACTCTCGTCTCATAACCCCCGGCTATTCACCCGCGACAATCCAACATATTCATATACACATTCCAGCAACATTACAGATCACAGATTTGTATAACCCCCACTAATCGACATATAGCGATTAGTAGACGTTCAATACAAATATCACATTACAGAAAAACCCGTTAGCTTAAGTCTTTTAGAAGTTCGATCAAAAATACGGATTTTCGGGACCCCAAAAATAAAATTTTCATTCTGGAAAATCTGGGCTGAAAATACATATACCAAAATTCCCAAAATACCCCCAGAATAACACTGCACCAAAAATGGACCTCGGCCGAGTCAACTCGGCCGCGGATCCGCGGCGGGAGCGTGCTCCCGCCGCGTTTCCGCGGCGCTTTGACTCGATCGTTGGACCATCTTTGGTGGTTATTCACACAAAAGCCTGAGCCGATTTTAGGTGTTAAAATAATCAACTTTTGAACAGTAAAAAAATCGACAGAAAGTTCGAATTTCGGGGTTCGTCTTCGGGACTTTTTCTTTGATCGATCTTCTAGTTACTTGCTAACATGTTAGATAGAGTTTAACTAGGCTCTGATACCACTGTAAGTCCATGCTACCTCTCCCGGTACTTTCGGGAATGCGGAATTTGATAAAAACAATTTTTATGGAGGTGGTAACATGGTCCTATAACCCGGATCTTGGTTAAACATCTATCTAACAACCTAACTACGAGTTTCTAGCTACTCGATTAGGGGGTTATACCTTGCTTGTCTTGAACTCCTTCGTCTTCAAACTCCGATGGTGGTCTGGATTGGCTTCTTCCCGTCGTCTCCGTACGCCGAAGATAGATCCACCTGAAAGCTCCAACCTTTGGCTCCTTCTTCGTTCTTTGAAGAAACTAGTTCACTCGGTTTGCTAAACCTTGTGAACTAGAGTGTGTAGAGAAGAGTTTGTATGGGATTTTAT
Source organism: Agapanthus africanus (assembly GCA_030015575.1). Lineage (NCBI taxonomy): Eukaryota > Viridiplantae > Streptophyta > Magnoliopsida > Asparagales > Amaryllidaceae > Agapanthus > Agapanthus africanus. The sequence continues at coordinate 436,577,737 of JASDDO010000014.1, forward strand.
CTATGGTTCTTGATTCTCAACTCATGAGATATGTGAACCATAGAGTCAAGAGAGGGAGCACGAGGAAGAGGGTGAAAGAGAGCTCAAGAACAAGAGAGAGAATGAGCAAGAAAAGAATGAGCAAATCTTTTGTCTCTCACCCTCTCATAATCCAAAGTCATGATAACTCATCATACAAAAAAAATCTTATGTGATGGTTGAAGCAACCATAACCATATCATTTCATGCACTCATTTTGCACAAATGAGCAAGCAAGCAAAAGTCTTTGCCATGAAATGATGGCTATGTTTATCATGATGGTCAACTAGTCAAGCCTAGTCAACCGGTCAACAAAGTCAACAAGTCAACAAAAGTCAACAACCATGTCACCATAATACTTAATTAATATAATATTTAATTACATATCATATTCTCATTAGGGTTGAGCAAAAAGTCAAATAGTCAACGGTCAACTGTCAACAACCCTAATGAGAATCCGCTGCCTCTGCCTCCCTGTCAACTGTGCATACACACCCGTATCCGCGTTCCGAGGAACACGAATGCAAACTGGATAAATCCAATCCCAAAAGGTACACTAGGATCTGGCTTAAACCAAAGCCCGCTAGTGTAAACTGTCCGGACACTGTACGTGCACAAGTGCACGGATGTGACCGAACCCTGTCGCAAAACCATGCGACCTGTCGCAATACCATGCGACCTCTACTCTTTTGCCTAAAGGAGAAAAGCTTTCTGTGCGGGACTCTAAAGACTCGACACTACGCTGGCAGTGGGTTTAACCACAGACCGCAAGCGGCACTAGCTGTGTGTAGCGGTCCCCAGGTAATGCCGACAAGAAGACCGACGAGGCGAAACCCATCTGAACTCCTACTGAGCCTGAGTGTGACATTCTCCGTACAGTCCGGTCTGTTCGTCTGATACATCGCATGGCGGGCCTAGGGGGCGGTAAACGTCAGTCCCCCAATAGCGGTACAAGTCGTGCCGTAGCGAAGCCCAAAACACCCTGAGATAACACTGGAAGCCTACCAGTATATCTCGTTTGCCCTGGCCAGGGACTACTCGTGTAATGGCTCTCCTAGACACAGCGCGATGTCAACCCCCAATACCGGGAGAGACGAATCCTGTCTAACCGTCACTGCCTCCAAGTGCTTCGGGACTGCACCCAACTACTACCTGTTTGCACGACTCCTTTGAGCCGTGGTAGGGTAGTAATCAAAGTGCAGTGGGAACACACTCAAGGCGAAGTGACAGTGTTAAGTCAGCGGACTAAGCTGTACTCATGTCACCTGGAAACTGATAACTGACGATAGGTATAATACCAACTAGTCAGTTTCCAACGAGTCCTGTCCAGTGTACTCGTAACCCAACGAGCACCCGCATACTCTCTCAAGTACGACGTACTGATGGCTGTGGGACAGACCATCTCCTACACTGGGATGAGAAGCGCACACGCTAGTCTACTCCGGAGTATCGATGCCCTGTCTCGATAGTCCTGCGACCAGGGACCTGCATAAGGATGTGCTTATAGATTACCCAGCCCCACTAGTGTGACGGCCATCACATCGCTGGTAATCAAGCAAAGATCCTAAGGGCTCTACTAATGTGTATAGGCGATATACAAAAATAAACACATGTACACATTGAAGTAGAAACAAACCAAGTAGCATACTACTATTTTGAGCAAGATTGTATATACAAGGTGAATATCCCAAGCTTCCATTAAATAATATACAAACTAGTATGATACAGTAATGGCCGATTCATCACAACCTAATTCCACAACAAAACCCTAATCTAATCCTTCTCTTGAAAACCCACATCTTTCAATTAAACCATCATTAAGCACCTAATAAGCTACATTAAGGAATTTAAACCAACAATTGAACAATGAGTCAAAAGTTATACCTCACAAACCATGATCAAACTTGAAATCTAGACCTCCAATTTGAAATCCTTGCACCAAGATCCATGCTAAAAGGGATAAGGGAAAATGGGTAAGGCTTTGTTTTGAATTTTAGTTTAGATTTTGATGGGAATTGGTGAATTTTTTTGAGGGAAAAATGAGGGAAGAAGAGGGAAGAGGGCTGCTGTTTGGGGCTAAAATTTTCAGCCAGGAAATGTGGGGAGGGGTGAGGGAGGAGAGAGAGTGAGGTGGAGAAAGTGGGGAAAAAGTCAAAGTCCACCTATTACTTCTTTCATTTTCTTTTCTTTTCTATTCAAACAAGAGTTGATTGGAGAGAGAGAGGGGGGGCTGTCAAGGTGGGGCCGGCTACATGGGGAGGGGGAGAGAGGGTGAGGTGTGGATGTGTGGGTTAGGAAAAAAGATAAATGTATTATCCCAATTCCCACTAACACAACATTCACTAATTAAGCCATTTTTCTTCGATATTTTCTAAACCGTTTTGGCAAACCATTTCATTTCAGAAACAATATTTTACCTGTAAGATTAGTGTGTCATGAATTATAAAATTTGTATCAACCCATTCCAATTTGTAATTTTCCCTAATTAAATGTATTAGTGACGACTTAAAATAATATTAAAATAATTAATTTCGGAAATTTTTTTAGAAAATTTGAAATTTCACCAGTGGCTCAATAAACACCAAATACTAGAAATTACATAGCTAGAATATGTATATTTAATTTTATAATAAAGATATTTGTATTTTGACTTTTTACAGAAAACCCCCTTATTTTACCGATTTTACGAAATTTCACCGAAACGATTTTCAAAACGTTACTATCTTCCCCCCTTAAAGAAATTCGGTCCCCGAATTTAAATTAAAACTTCCCCCAAATACTAAAACTTCTAAGCAAAACCATCCAGTCGTCGGGGCTCCGAAATCGTAAATACATAAAACAAATCGTAGCGCAGCGCAATCATCGGAGTCATGGTAAAGACACAAATGTTTTGTGTCGTATGCAAAAATGAGCTTATAACTCAAAATCAAAACTCCGTCAAGCATCCCGCAATCATCGGAGTCATGGTAAAGACACAAATGTCAAATCCAATTGCAAAACCAATATGATATAACTCGAAACTATACACTTAAATATCAAATATATATATGTAAATATCTGAAGGAAATGCATGTCAAATCTTTTAAAGTCGCTGTGCAATGTGCATACACTGCACAGTGGAGGACGTCTATCATAAGAAAATAACCATATACATATATACCTTTTGTTTAAAATGTGTGTTCCGCCGTTTTGGGAAACAATTTAAAAGGGTTTCTTTGTTTTAAACGTTTTGTGTCGTATCATACACGTAAGTAAATACTGAGACTATAGCTCGCTTTTTGGAATTCCTTTTTATAGCTATCGATGCATGCAAAATACATTCAGGTACTGTCCTCTGACTAGTCCTGCTCAATACGAAAACACATAGCAAATGTCATAAAAAAAGTACTGTTCTATAAGAAATCAATCCCAAAATATGCATATGAATACTACGTGCGTCTGGTGCGCACAGAAATCAAAATCCATATATGTGTCATACATGCGCACAGAAACAACATCTAAGTGCATCGGGTGTGCACACAACATCTGTCTGTCACGACCCGAAATTGGCACTTGACGGCCCTAATACTATGCAACGCCTAAAGACGTAACGCAGTAAAAGAAAGCCAAAACCCAGAAATCTAAACCATGAAAATACGGAAAAGATAATAAAAGTTTTTGAAACATTTGAAATCGCAACCCAAATTCTTTAAAAGTCCAACTTTCTTTCTTTAAAATTTTGGCAACACCCCTTTTGTAAAAACTGGCCCAAAGGCGGAAATCAATCACATCACCACAAATATACGACGCCGTAGCGAAGATAATATAGACAATAAATCCACAGTAATATACAATATCGTCCTCACCAAGTCTCTAAGTCAACAACATAATAGTAGATGGAGAGTACAAGATACAACGAATGTACAATACAAAATACAGATAATCACCAAAACCCACCCAAGCAAAATAGCACACTGTGAGCCGATGCGGTATCTGTAGCAAAAGATGATAGGTGAATAGCCTACCTCGACTACTCTGGGCAACAACCCTGCAAAACAACCGTGGCACAACGGGGGTGAGTTGCCAACTCGTGAATAGTAGATAACATATGCAGGTAATCGTAGGAATGTACGTACAACATGAATCTAAGATATACAATTTATAGTAATAACAGGTCATGTGAATGCAGAATAATGGAAAGTACACTAGCAAGTACAATCAATATGTGAAGCAATAATAACATGACAGTAGTATGCAATAACCATGCAATAGGGATATGAGAATGTAGATATGCAGCAATCATGAAGGGTACACTAACATGTACTCCTAATACATGGAACAGTGCATAAGTGAAAAGGTATGAGGTATGGAGTAAAATATGTCATCCCACGGAATACTGCCATTGTGGTAGGATCACAATCCATCAAGACACTCAAAACCCAATTTCTTCAAATCAGCCCCCAAGTTGGGCTCTCACATCATATAAGTCCCACATCTCCTCAATGTAAAATATCGAGTAATCTCCTATATCCCGATTGTACGATTCAGAAATCCCACATGTATGTCCAATATCCAATCTCAATGAATCACCTAATATCCCAAATCAAATCTCAAGTAGAATTCTAACATCCTAAAGGTATATATTTGCAGAAATAAATATGATGGGGTCAATACACATATATTAGCGTCCCACTCCACTAATATTGGTGTAAGGGTATATATAATAATGGCTAAATCCCCTGTTATATATACAAAGGTGTTAAAAGAAATATCATGAATACAATGTGCCAAGCATCGACACAGAAATCCTGATCTATCAGATGCCGTCACCAAGACTAGCATCCTGATAGGTACGTATCATACGCTATCCCGAAAGCACGAGTGCCTAGCTCTGACCCTCGCCTTTCGACGTATGCATACGTGCATGACTCCTAACGGTATCTCCATGATCCCCGCCAAGTCATTGGTACTGTCACCGGTAGGTACTCGCCCGCCTCCAGGCTCAATCAGCGAAGTCCATTGATCATCTTGCCGAGGGGAACCATACCGGGCCCTACCATGTGCCCTCATACGGCACCCACATCTCGTATGGAGTATATAATCAGAACCGATAAATCTCATGGTGGCTACACAAATATCATCTTAAGGAAACCGGGTTTTTCAATGTATGCATAACTTCATGAACTCCCGCGGTTCCCAAATCCAGAAAACAACATGTAAAATCCAAATAACAATGCGCTAATCCCGGAATAAATATGTAGCTGAAACCAGATGTATGCGAAACCAATAAGGTAAAGCTAAGTAACATCAGTAAAGGTAAATATGTAACTGCAACTGAATATGTGTGTAACATACAGGTGTAGCAATGTATAGGTATCTATCTATAAGAACTGATGAAGTATACCCCCTCCGGGTATGAGTGGAATAGGTGAGTAAGGTATACCGGTAACTAAATGTCCAAAGTGATAAGTAATGTGAATCGATGTCGTAAAGTCCCTAACCAAGCAATATGATATCTATAATGGTTTGTGTGTGACATGGCAATTATTGACGGTGTGTGTGTAGCATACAATCCGTGCTCGTGCAACATGAACCGTCAATAATATGTGCAGTGTCCTACGACTGCTAGTCACAGTACCATTATATCTAATAAATAGGGTAAGGCGAAATTCTAACAATGACGTACAATACGCAACAAGTATTAGAATCCTAGCCCAGACGCATAACGCCATGCGGGCGATTCCCCTATAGATGTTAAATCTACTCACCTACGCTCCACGCTAGGTGAATCCTACCACCTATCTCCCTCTATAGCAGCGTCCGTAGTCCCCGCCTGCAAACCTGCAATTTAGACATGGAAATCATATATAAGCCAAATATTTCGCAAAACGCGATATCGAACCCAAACGAGAAACTCGCGTCGCGAACTAGACGCGCGTGTGCACGATACGCTAAAACGTGTGTATACGCGTCTAAAACTACCGTGACACGCCGCGACACGCTGGATCGCATAACCCACTCACGTATCGCGCGTATCGCGCAAACACAATGGACATGCAATACGATATATTGTCCCAGATTTTCTTACAGGTCAAATCTTACAAAACTATACATGCCAAAACACTACAATACACTGCAGAGTACCCTACCCAAAACCCCAAGACCTAACACCCCCTCATGGCCGCAATTTGCGGCCAATAAGATTAAATTTGCGTCCTCAAAAGGGAAAGGGTGGCTCGTGTTCTGGTGGTATTGTCTAAACCTAATGAGCATGCTCCAGTTTCCTCAATTTTACCCTGAAGGGTCCGGGTCAATAGCAGATCACAGAATGCCAAACTGTCGTTTAAAAACACCGATATTGCACAAAACGTAATCCCTATGGTATTTTAGTGAAATCTGGGGAAATTCTCAGTTAAAGTGACCCTAACAACACTTAAATAGATAGGGTTTACCAACACAATCAAATTCTAACCAAAATTCCACATCAAACACCATATTAAGCACTAAACTCACTATTTAACACTAATCGAAGCTAATTAACACACAAGATTAGCAACTAGGGATTAGGTTCAGAAATGTACCCCATAGAACCCTAAGAAGCAGGAGAAGAAGTGAATGGAGGAGGTGAGGGGTTGCTACTGCTGCTGGGGCTCCTGGTGCTGTTGCTAGATGCTGTTGCCGCTGCAGAAGCTGCTTGTTGCTGTTGCTGCCTTGGCTGCTGCTGCTGCTACTGCATCTTCTTCTGCTGCTGGAGCTTCTCTTGCTGCTGCTGCTAAGGCTCTGTTGTTATTGCTGCTGATGTTGCTTGCTGCTGATGTTGCTTCTGGTGTTGTTGCTGCTTGCTCTGCTATGTGTATGTGTGTGTGTTTGTGTGAGAGAATGAGAGAATGAGAGAATGAGTGAAAAGAGAAGTGAGAAATGAGAGACAAAGTCAAAAACCCCTCCTCTCTCTCTTCATATAATGAAGCATGGCAAAGCCATCATGCCCCATTCTCACACTCTCTCTCTCTCACCAAGGTCAACATTCAAACCATTTTAAAAAACCCTTTTTCAAATTCATTTTTCATTTTATTTATAAAACAACCATACACTATTAAACCCAAAACACTTAATATAATTAAAACTAGATTAAGGAAATGGTTAAACCACCATGTTGCAAATCATGGTTTAACCCCACCTAACACCCTAGTTATCATGCACAAGTGTGTGCAAGCCTAGGAAAAATCTAATAAAATATTCATTAAATAGGATAAAATAATTGAAAACCAATTTGGTAAACTTTTTATTAAAAAGCCATACATTAGAATATAATTAGCCACAAAACACATTCTAAGGTGTTACACTGTCATAGGCAACGTGTGTGCCTGACAGCAAAGACAGGTGCATCTGACACGCACGAAGAATCTCGATTTAGTGCATCTAGTGTGCACCAAAATCGCATCTCAAAACATGCGCTCAACATGCGCGAAAATCCAAGGCAGGTGCATCTATCATGCACGAAATCATGAAATCCAATATTAAGCGCCGAACATGCACAAAATCCAATCAGGTGCACAAGGTGCACAAAATCAATATCGAGCATCACAATCGAAATCGAAGTCTAGTGCATCTAAGTGCACAAAATGCGTATCACTGTACTGCAAGCATACCGTGTGCAAAAACCAAATCGTATGCGTATATACGCACAAATCAACTCAACTGTATAAAATCCATATAATCACAAGCATGAGAAACCAAGGCACGAAAACTATCTCAAGTGCAACAATTGTGCAAAAATCGTAAATACTCAGTAGGCGCAACCATGGTCCATGAAAACGATATCATGAAACTCAATCATCAAAACCAAATCATGCGAATAGATCGCCCAACAATACCGAACACAAGTATGGTGGAATAGCCCCGCTCAAGCACCTCCTCCAAAAAATCTCTGGACAACTGTCGTGGTCACTCATAGCATGTCCCATCGACGATCCTGAAATCTGGCCTGCTGGTGTGCGTATCATGACCACTCCTGGGTCCCAGTCTTCTCAGAATTTATTCCAGAAAGGTCCTGTCTAGATCTCTCCCAAATCTCGTCTCTGCCTAACTGTCCGGAAGTCCTCGTCCTTTACTATGTCTGTTTCTTGTTCCGGAACGGCTGCATACTCATCGCGACTCCTTCCGGAAGGTATATCCAAGTACAATGCCTCGGCATGCGTATCGCATCTCTGATGTCGGCGGAGTGGAACGTCATCTCATCCAGATCTTGCACGAACCTCTTACTCCACTTTTCTCTAATGTCGACTGCTTCGGACTCGTCTCGTCGTGGCTGCATGGACTGAGCTCTAACGGCTATCCTCGTATCTAGAGTCTCCCAAGAATGCATCTCACCACCCAGCATCCGAATGAAGTCGAACCATCCGATCGATTCGTCAAAACCGCATAATCCCCCAAGAGCTCAACATCTTGGGTACAGTTTAACAGCATCGATGGTACAGCCATAGAAGGGCAAACCCAATCCTCACTAATAGCGCCACGGAACTGCCGCAAACCCTATGGTTCAAAGGCTTTCATACGGTCATTAAGTCGAGTTAGGGTTTCATTCTTCTAGAGGGTCCATATAATTGCCTGCATATCTTTCCGAATACTTTAAACTTGGAATAATAGGTTTGTGACATTCGATCGTCTCTGTCGACTCTCAACGTCTCCGCGTGAAGTCGTCTCTAGCTGGAATCAATCTATCTGATGACCTTGCATCGGGGTAGCGAACGAACAACTTGTCCTAGTCATTCATCCTCGGTGACTAGCGACCTTCTATCATCTCTTAGTACACTCGTACTGCAATAGCTCTAACATCTGGGCCGATATCTCGTCGTCGCAGTAATAACTGGCTCACTCGTATGCACGCTGAACCGTGCCTCAATCATCACGAATGAGCAATACCTCAACGGTCATCAAAATCTGGCTGGCCTCTTCCAGTGGCTCAATTTCCTCTGGTGCTAATCTGCACGTCCGAGTAATCTCATACAGCGATCCATCCCACGCTCGTGGCGAGAAAACACCATAAAAAGACACATCTCTGAAATCGTGTGTCGCCGGAATTACGCCCTGGTGAGTCCTCGTTCGTGACGAGCTCGCGCTGACCGTAACTCTAGCCGTAGCTCTCCCTGCCCGTAATCGTGGCAGCAAACCATAACTGGTACCGATGAGGTTAGATCAGGAATGAATATAATACTAAGCAACGAAATGTACATCCTAAGGCTTCTTAAGTGGAGTAGCGTATCGTAAATATGCCGCGGAACATACCCACGGTACGTCACTCTACTTTAGTCACCTATTCCATCAACCAAGGGTCATCCTACGCTCTGAAGGTAAACCTAACGCTCTGATACCAACTTTGTCACGTCCCGAAAGTACGGAGCATGACCGGCACTTAAACTACGAAACATCTCGAGGCGTACGTAATCTAAGTAAGCCGAAAACCCAGAAATCCAAACCAAGAAAAGTAGTGGAGTGAAGGAAAACCAATTTAAATAAAGTAGTTTTAATAGCATAAGCCGAATTATGCGTCTTTTAAAAACATCAAATATTTCCTGAAAATTTTGGCAGAGTCTCCTTTGTAAATACTGGCTCTCAAACGGGATACAACATGAATAGTATACGAAATCAATAAAAGGCATCCCCAAGCGGGAGCTAGCTCTTCGTCAATCGACGGTCACAACCACACAAGCAATATAATATACAACGCCAAGGGCGAGGATCAAAACTCAAAAGGAAACTCAAAAACCACAAGAAATCCACAGAAATATAACGCGCGCCTCTAAGGTCGAAAGAATAACATCACTGGTCTCTATCTCAAAAATAAATACATGTTTGGTTGATGGAACTTCTAGATACAACTGAATAATAATATACAATGTATAATGATGGGTACGATACCAATAAACCCACCTACTATTAAGTCACCCGAAAGAAGCTGTGCCAGCAAAGCCGTAATGAAACCTGTATGGAAAAACCTACAAGAAATTGTGGCAAAACGGGGGTGAGTTGCCAACTCGTGAGTAGAAAAACATCTACGAACAGAAATCGCATATATGACGCAATCATAGGTCATACGATCATAATATATAATCCTCAAATATAAAACCCGCAGCATATATCAATGGCTAGGGTAAATATCTAACCCAAGTGTAATCCCATGTGCCCGTGTCAGTGCTTCAGGTAGCAATATATCATAAGGATGCGGTATGAATGCATGAAAACAGAATATATGAAACTGAAGAATCCGCTTTCATAACTTAGTGAGATTTTTGTATATTTAAAATGAGGTACCGTAATGAAATCAGCGTAAACAGTGTCTAGCATCGACACAAAACAATTATCCAAATATCTCGATATCTCTGTGTCGCAATCTCTGTACCTCAATATCTCAAAATCTCAATGTCTCAATCTCAATATCTAGGGCGCCGTCAGTCCAGACCGGCCCCTACCATCCATCTCAAGACCGCGACGGTATCCTCCGGATATCCGATGCATCGGGTAAAATCATCGGTCGGTAGTGCTCCCCTGCCAGGCTCAACGCCATCATCTGCGATCCTCTTGCCCCGGGGTACCGCACCGGGTCCACCATGTACCCGAAACGGTTCCTCCACTCCTCGAACTCGGGTCTCGAAATCCATCAGCAAACTCATGGTGGACGACTCATACACCATGGGAAAACCGCACTTTTTATTTTAAAGAGAGAAAAGAAGTTTATATAAGTTTTGCGGTTTTCCCCCAAATCCAGAAAATCTCATGGAAATCCAAATCCAAATCCTCAATAGCATGTAAACAGTGAATATAGGCATAAAAATCCATGAATGCAGCATAACAATGAATAATAACATGCATGAAGTAACAAATAATAACTACAATGTCTAATCTAGCATATAAGGCAAGTACACTAATATCATGTCTAAATTATTAGCTAACAACCTATGTCAATGCAATAGTATTTCTAAAGTGTACGTGGCATGGTAATTACCGATGAAGATGTGTGTGAGCCGGCAAGCAAGTGTACGTGGTACATATGCATCATCGGTAATGGTGCTGGTGTCCTAACAGCATGATATCAACAATGCAAATAGGAATCACAATATAAGTGTAACACCTTAGGATGTGTTTTGTGGCTAATTATATTTAAATAAAGGGTTTTTAATAAAAAGTTTACCAAATTGAGTTTCAAATATTTTTCCAAATTTATTAAATATTTTTCTAGAATTTTTCTAGACTTGCACACACATGTGCATGTAAACTAGGGTTTTAAAATGAGGTAATACCATGATTAGCAACCATGGTGGGTTTAAAATTGGGGATTAAGTCTTTTGGGTTTTCATTAAGTCTAATTAGTTAATTGATGGTTGCTTTAATTTGAATTTCCTTTGGAGTGTTGACTTGGTGAGAATGAGAGAGAGAGGGAATGCATCATGGCAAAAGCCATGCTTGCATTTAATGAAGAGATAGAGGGTGGAGGGGTTGACCTTGGGGAGTATCTTTTCTTTTCCACTCATTCTTGTATTGTTTTCTCTCAACCTCTCACTCATGCACTCACACACACACACCCCACAACAGCAGCAGCAACAAACACAACAGCAGCAGCAGCAACTCCAGCCTCAGCTTCAGCAGCTCAGGCAACAACAGCAGCAGCTACAGGCAGCAGCACCAGCTCCAGGCAGCAGCTCCATTCCCTCTTCTTCTTCTCTTTCTACTTGCTTGTGAGATTTCTTGAGGGTATAACCTCTAAACTTATTCCTACTTTCGCTTAATTGAGTAGATTAGCTTCGATTAGCGATAGTTTTGTGTATTTAGTGCTTTATGTAGTGATTAGTGGGAACCATGACCAAGTGATGTATGAACTGGTTTTAGTAAATTGATGGAGTGTTGTTAGGGCCATGTTAACCTAGCTTAGCCCCCAATTTCACTAAAATACCACCAGATCCCAATTTGATGCAGATTCATCGTTTTAAGCAAATTTTGATTTTCTGTAAACTGCTATCGACCCAGTGAGTTCAGAATAATTTTGAGAGGACTGCAGTATAGTTGTTAGGTGCTGATCCCCCAGGTAGAACCTGACCCCCATACAACATGTACAAGCCGCCGGAATATTGATTCTGGCCGGAATTTGCGGCCAGATGGGGAGGGATTGGGTTGGGGTTTGGCCCTATAGGTGTCTGTTGCTACCCTTAGACTCTTGGAATGTATAATTTCATTTAATTCTTACTGTAGAAAAATCTGGAGCTATATACCTATTTCTCGTATTTTAAACCTTCGTGACACGCGTGATATGTGTGTGGGTTTGGGGTTTCTGCGTATCGCGACGCGTCGGGGTAGTTTCAGGCGCGTAATCACATGTTTTAGCGTATTGCGCACACGCGCGCTTGGTTTGCGACGCGGGTTTCAAGTTTGACCTTAATATCACATTTTTGTGGATTGGAGCTTATATGTAATATATTGTGTGATTCTAGGTGCGCAGGCGAGTGAGACGGACGCTGCGAAGAAAGGGAAACAAGTCGTCGGCTACACTTAGCGCGAGACTTCGGTGAGTAGATTTAATATCTACGGGGATAACGGCCGCATGGCGTTATGCGTCAGGGCTGATAGGACCTTATAGTTATATGTTGCATTACCCCATTGACTGTCATTGCATACTGCATTCCTTGCTATATGTAAGTATACTTAGAATTGATAGAACACCGCACTATTACTAACGGTTCATGTTGCACGAGCACTAATCTGCTTGTTACACACACACCGTTAGTAATTGCCATGACACACTCACTGTAGAACTGCCATGATTATATTATTGTAGTTCATTTCACATATCATTCGATATGATTTTCATAGAAATTGTGAGCCGCATGATGTCTTTAAAAATGGAAACTATTTTTTAAAGCGGTTTGCCCTTATACCTATATTATGGCTTAATGTACATAGCACATCGCATTTGATCTACTTCTTGGTGTTGGATTTTCATGTGATTTCTGGTTTTGAGGACCGTGGGATTATTTAAGAAAAGATGCACTATTTGAAAACCCGGTTCCTCGTGATATGATATTTTGGTGCGTCCACCACGCGTTTTCTCGGTGCTTAGACGTGTGTTTGAAACCCGATTCGAGGAGTTGGATGATCAGTTTGCGGGTTCGTGGTGGACCCGGTATGGTTCCCCAGGACGAGAAATGTTTTTCGTGGAGTAGACGATGAGCCTAGCAGGGTGGCGAGTACCTACCGGTGATTGGTTGGACCTGGCGGTTATCCGGAAGATACTGACCAAAGTCGAGAGATGGATGCGGGATGATCCGTACTGCCGGGGCCGAGGGCCGATACCGTAGACGGAGCCCGTAGGATGATCTGGACTTACGGAGCCCGATATATGAGGATTTGCGTGTCGATGCTGGACACGAGTATTTTATGATATTTGGGTGCCGATGTTGGGCACTCGTGATTTCTTAGAGATTTACAGGATTCGAGGGCCGAGGAGGGTGTCGGCGCCTGAGTTTATTATTTGGGATTTGGGGTGCAGTTTTGGGCACCGATTACCTTTCCACGTTGATATTCCGTATAGATGTTATTTATCCCATGCTCAGCATTGATTATCATGTATATCATCCTGTAGTTATATTACCTGATAGAGCACTTACATGACTATTGCACATACTGCTTATCACGCATTGATATCATCTGCTGGCATATGTTAGAGTAGCGCAGTACGTGCATGCTCGCGATTACCTTTATATGTTATCTCTATTCATGAGTTGGAAACTCACCCCCGTTGTGCCACAGTATTTGCAGGTTGCCCTTCGGAGTAGTCGCGGTAGGCTGCCTTTTGCATCTTTTGGCTACAGATACCACTACAGTTGGTGCGAGAGCTGTTTTGCTTTTAGGTGGGTTGTGGTATCTGATTACTTTTATTGTACCCCTTTTTTATCTAGTGTTCTCCATCTACCATATATGTACTGGACTTAGTGACAGTGTGAGGACGATGATGTATATTTCTCTGTATTCTGGTGTCGAGCTCGTGGGAGCCGACTGTTTTTATATGCAGTTTCTTATTCTGTGATGTTTATTTATTGCTCATTCTTCGCTACGGTGTCGTATGTTACTCTCGTGATGATGGTTTCCGCCGTTGGGCGTGATTTCTCCCGTTTGGGAATATTTTGTTTCATTATATCTCATTTTCACTCATATCCATTTTTATACCCGATTTCGGGGTTACTTTTACAAAGGAAATGCTGCCAAAATTATTTAAATGATGACGTAACGTTAAAAGAACTTATTGAACTATTTAAGGTTTTCTAAATGTTTTAACTAAATGTTTTCAACACTCGCTACTTTTAAATGGTTTTGATTTCTGGGTTCGGCTTACTTAGTCGCGTTACGCCTGTAGACGTAGCGTGGTTAAATGCCGGTCACGAGTCAAAATATTCGGGTCGTGACAAAGTTGGTATCAGAGCGTAGGTTTTACCTTTCGGAGTGTAGGATGACCTTGGTATGATGGAGTAGGTAGCTGAAGCAGAGTGGCGTAGCGTGTGCATGTTCCGCGACATACTCACGACACGGTACTCCGCCAAGGCGACCTTAGGACCTATTGATTTAAATTCCTTCTTGAGTATATATTCTTGTGATTCAATTTCCGTATTCTTATCGAATCCTAATTTCCTTTCAGCCATTATGCCGCCAAAGACTACGAGGACGCAGAGAGCGGCCGTGAGGGCCGAGATTCGAGTTGATTCGTCTGAGACGAGGACTGATCCGGGCAGTACGCCGGTTGTACCGGAGCAGGTTGTTCCTCCCGTGACAGATAAGATCGCCACGCTAGGGGCTGGTATGCAGGAGATGCGCCAGATGGTGGGATCCAGCATGCAGGAGATGCGCCAGATGATAGGATCTCTAGTTGAGACGCTTCGAGCGCAGCGACCAGAGGTAGCTCCACCCGTTACAGAGACCGCGATGGTACCTACCGCACAGCCAGTTGCCCCTGCAGCCACGGAGGTGATTACAGTATCGCTATCAGAGTTCATGAGGCTGAAGCCTTCGGTCTTCACAGGCACTGATACAGCCGAGGACCCACAGTCTTTCATTGATAGGATGGCCCGGATATGCTGTTCCCTCAGATGCACAGATGCGAGATGGGTTAAGTTCGCGAGCTTTCGCTTGGAAGGTCTTGCGCAGAAGTAGTGTGATTCAGTTGAGAAGGGCAGAGCGGCAGGTCTTCCTCCTATGACCTGGACAGAGTTTGTGGCACTGTTCCTTGCCCGCTTTCTCCCACTGAGTGTCAGAGATGCTAGATCACGCAGGTCCGAGTCCTTACGCCAGACTCCGGAGATGTCAGTGGTAGAGTATGACGTGCTGTTTACAGAGCTAGCAGTTTATGCTCCGTACCTGGTGATTACCGAGGAGATGCGAGTCAAGAGATTTGTTCGAAGCTTACTTACACCACTGTTCCTTGCGATCAGCGCGCAGCATTATGAGACATACGCAGCAGCTGTAGATGCAGCCCTATTAGTCGAGGAGCGCCTTGCTGAGACTTCAGTAGTTCCAGAGCCGAAGAGAGTTCGTACTAGTATATCCGCACGGAGACAGACATTCAGACTCCGCGACAGGTACCGTTCTGGTACGAGGAGTGGCAGAGATTCGGGACGAGGCCAGATGTTTAGCTCATATCGACGGGAGAGCCAGCAGTCGCCGCAGGGTTGCTTTAGATGCGGCAGTCTACTTCACCTCGTTAGAGATTGTCCTGAGATACACCGGAGGGAGGCAGCAGCACCGCATGTTACCTTACCACCTTCACCACCCCAGAGGGCGTTTCCTGTTGTACCTACCGTTGCTCCGCGTCAGACTCATACACAGAGAGGTCGTGGGCGTGGAGGAGTTGCTCCGAGAAGGCGAGATGACCGAGGCAGAGGGCAGTCAGTCACCGGTGGAGGACAGGCACGGGTTTTTTCTTTGACGCATCGGGACGCGCAGGCGTCCAATGCGGTGGTCTCAGGTATCCTTCCAGTATGTTCTGTTGATGCACACGTGTTGTTTGATCCCGGATCCACGCACTCGTACGTATCCACACACTTTGTGCCGACCTTGGGTAGAGAGTCCGGTTTTCTTGATCAGCCGCTTGTTGTAACCACTCCTGTGGGAGAGTCGTTTGTTGCTAGGCACGTGTTCCGATCCTGTACCGTCTGTATTGGCGAGAGTGAGTTGCCTGTCGACTTGATCCTTCTCGAGATGTTGGACTTCGACGTTCTTTTGGGCATGGATTGGTTAGCTACGTGCTATGCTTCTGTGGACTGCCGTGAGAAGACAGTTAGATTTTGTTTTCCCGGAGAGTCGGTTTTTGTTGTGTTGGGGGACCGTGGTGCCGCCCCTCACAGTGTGATTTCTTCTTTTCGCGCTGGACAGCTTTTAAGGAAGGGATGTCAGGGATTTCTCGCCTATGTTTGCGATGCTAGCGCTATAGAGGTTCCATTGGATCAGGTTCTGGTTGTTAGCGAGTTTCCTGATGTGTTCCCTGACGAGCTTCCTGGGCTACCGCCCGAGCGCGGCATTTCTTTATGTATTGATTTGGTTCCTGGCACGGGGCCTATTTCCATACCGCCTTATCGGATGGCCCCGGCGGAACTTCGAGAATTGAAGGGTCAGTTGCATGATTTGCTGGATAAGGGACTTATTCGACCTAGTGTTTCTCCTTGGGGTGCTCCAGTCCTGTTCGTCAAGAAGAAGGACGGCAGTTTGCGTCTGTGCATCGACTACTGCCAGCTGAACAGGGTGACAGTGCGGAACAGATATCCTTTGCCATGCATCGACGATTTGTTCGACCAGCTTCAGCGGGCAGGATACTTTTCGAGGATCGATTTACGATCGGGCTATCACCAGCTGCAGGTTCGACATGAGGACATTCCTAGGACAGCTTTCCGTACGCGCTGCGGCCATTATGAGTTTTTGGTGATGTCGTTCGGACTCACCAATGCGCTAGCAGCATTCATGGACTTGATGAACAGTATTTTCCGGCCATATTTGGATTTGTTCATCATAGTATTCATTGACGATATCTTGGTGTATTCCCGGAGTAGTGAGGAGCATGAGCAGCACCTGCGGATTACACTGCAGACTTTGAGGGAGCACCGGCTTTACGCGAAATTCTCCAAGTGTGCTTTCTTCCTGGATAGCGTAGACTTCTTGGGGCATGTGATCTCACGAGAAGGTATATGTGTAGACCCGAGGAAGATTGAGGTCGTTCAGCGTTGGCCCAGACCCACATCAGTTCCGGAGATTCGCAGCTTTTTGGGGTTGGCCGGTTACTACAGGCGATTTGTGCTGGGCTTCTCCAGTATTGCTACACCTTTGACCGGGTTGACCCGGAAAGGAGTTCCTTTCGATTGGACGGAGGAGTGCGAGCACAGTTTTCAGCAGCTACGGACTCGGCTGACTACGGCACCGGTGTTATCATTGCCTTCGGGATCAGGAGGATTTATGGTCTATTGTGATGCTTCTCGAGTGGGGTTAGGGTGCGTATTGATGCAGCATGACAGGGTGATCGCGTATGCTTCGCGACAATTGAAGAAACATGAACAGAACTACCCCACTCACGATTTGGAGATGGATGCAGTGGTCAATGCACTTAAGTTCTGGCGACATTACCTATACGGTGAGTCATGCCAGATATTCACTGATCACAAGAGTTTAAAGTATATATTTCAGCAGCGAGACCTGAACCTTAGACAACGCCGATGGATGGAGTTAGTGAAGGATTACGACTGCGAGATCTTGTATCATCCGGGCAAGGAGAATGTGGTGGCGGATGCTTTGAGTGTTGGAGATAGTGCCCTCATAGTCAATTATTGGATCGCAGGTACGTGATTGCAATGATTGCGGAGGACCTATACCGGTATGACAGTCTTACTCAAGATGATAGTATGCTATCTGGTTTGCCTTTATCAGTCGTGTACATGTTCAGGTGACTGATTACATGTTACACTTTGATAGAGCCCTTAGGATCTTGCTTTACCACCAACAGTATGATGGCGATCATATACGTGAGAGTTGGGTGGTTTATACGCATATCCTTAATTGTGGTCCCTAGTCGTGGGAGTTTCGAGACAGGGCATCGATACTCCGGAGTAGACTAGTGTGTACAGTCAAGACCCCGACGAGGGGCGGTGGCCGGTCTCACAAGCCACTGGTGTCAGTTGGATCACCTAAGATGTATACAGGTGCTCATTGGGTTATGAGTACACCGGACAGGACTCGCCGGGAATCTGCTAGTTAGTATTATATCTATCGTCAGATAGCAGTTCCCTGGTGACATGTGTACAGGTTAGTTCATCGACCTGAGGTCGTCATTTGTCTCGTGTGAGTTCCCACTGTGCTTTGATTTCTACCCTACCACGGCTCAAAGGAGTCGTGCAAACAGGTAGCTTTTGGGTACAGTCCCGAGCCATATGGAGGCACGTGAGCGGATCGGCAGGGGATTCGTCTCTCCCGGTATTGGGGGCGAGGTCGTGCTGTATCTAGGAGAGCCATTACACAAATTCCATGGCCATGGCAGGAGATTGACTGGTAGGTACTCCAGTAGTATCTCAGGGTGTTATTAGGCTATACTCCGACACGACTTATACTGCTATTGGGGGTCTGACGTTACTAGCCCCCTAGGCAGATATGCGATACTCATAGACGAACGGACCGGAGTGTATATACATTGTCACTGTTAGGCTCAGTAGGGTTTTCCAGATGAGTGCGCTCATCGGCATCCCTTGAGGTCAGTCCATGGGCAGCCGTTATGCATTGCTAGTGCCGCTGACGTTTTGTGGTTAAACCCACTGCCAGGGTACTGACGAGTTATTAGAGTCCCCCACAGACAGTTTCCCAAGTTCGGGCGAAACGTTGTAGAGGCCGTATGGTTTTATGGCAGGGTTCGGAAAATGCACGTGCGTTTACGCACGTGTTATTTTTCGGGCAGATAATACTGGTCGGCTTTGGTTTAAGCCGGATCCGAGTATTATATTGAGTAGGTATAATATCTTTGTCTCAGTTGCATTTGTATTCGGTCGTAATACAAATGCGGGTATATTTAAACAGTTTCGGGGTTATCCTGAAAGTCGTTTCAGGATCACTTTTGGAAGTTGCCAGTTTCCAGTTTTCTATCAGCCGTCTTTTAACATTCGGTTAAAGACGGATTTATCTTTTCTTCAGTTGAGGGTGAGTCATGCTTCTAGTAGGTTCTAGAAGGTGGTGACTAGGTTAATTGGTGTTGTGTTCTTATTGGTTGCTTTTAATGAAAGGATGACTAAGGATATGAGTCATTGTTTTCATTATGGTTTTTTGTTAAGCTTAAGATATTTGTTCATGATCTTTTTCTTATGGTTACCTTCCCCTCCTCCTACACTCACCCCCCCTCTCCATATATATGGCCGGCCCCTCCCCACTCTCTCATGGTCGTTGATTTCATTTGGATAAAAAGATATGATAGTATTTGGGGTGCATGGAATTTTACAGTTCATTCCATCACCCAATTCCCTCGGCAACTTCATTAACCGATCGTCCACGGACTTGGACGAAGTGAGACAAAGTCATCTACTCATTCTCTACATCATTCTTGGTCGTCTCTTTTAGCAAACTTGACGATCGAGTTGCCTCAAGTCAGAGGCGGGAGCCCGTTTAAAGAATCGTCGACGTGGTGCCACCTCGACGAAGGAATCGAAGATCGACGAGATCGGAGCAGCCGCAACGGAGCGTGGGATGATGGTTGAAGAACGAAGGACTCGGATCGTTCGGTATAACCTTTCTACACTCTTTACAGTTTGTTAGTTTAGCAATAATGGCAGATCCGGGTTAAAGTATACGATAGCGCCAGTTAAAAAGTTTTTGTTCCGCATTTGGCGTCTGTAGACTGCCGGGGCGCTAGCGTAGACTTACAGTGGTATCAGAGCCTCACCATTTTGCTATACTAACTTGTGCTAACGCGTTTAAAACATCGATCCGACCGGAAATCGAAAATTGCAAAATCCTAGCTTGACAGTTTCTGTTGTTTTTAAACGGTGTCCTAAAAATATTTCACACATCTCAGAAAACTGTGCAGGGTTTTTTAAGCACATGTGCAAAATTTGAGCACGTGATCTCACCAAAGCGCCGCGGATTAGCGGCCAAACCCATGGTTTGGCCGCGCATCCGCGGCCATATGATGGGATCAGTGCACCAAATTTTGTATGTGTCTCCTCTGTTGGATTTTGTGGTTTTTGGTAAATATCGTTTTGGCCCAGATTTTGTTACTGTTCACCAGTAAGTCGTGGGGCCCACTTTTTGATATTTGGTCGATCGAAATTTAAACACGTTAGTTTACAGTGCTTACATTATATCTCCGACCGGGAATGTCATTTGATCGGTAAACCGCGTTTGATTGCTATAGTTCTTTTAGACGGGTTTGTGAACGTGACATTCGCGTTGATGTTCTGTTTTGTGCTGTGATGTTGCGGATTTGTCGTGGTGGATAGCAGTGTGCAATGGTAGTACAGTTTGTGTTTATTTGTACATTTGATATTGCGGGGCGAGCGTCCAACTTGTGGACTGCCGTCACTGCCTGTTGTATAATATTCTTTTTGGGGCACGACCAGGTTGCGGTCGATGTACCTATTGTACTAGTTTTCATTACTGTACTAGGTTTTTCCCCGAGACGGAGTGCACGGATAGCCGGGTACTTGGGGGCAACGGGTCCGCATCTCATGGCTTTGAGAGGCAGAGGGGTCCCACTCTAGAATTGGCAGACTATTCGCCGCACTCGTAGGGGGTACAGGTTGACCCAAGGAGGGGTGCTCAAGCTACCGGATTCCGTGAAGTGATGGGTGGTCCATTCACTATGCTGTAGGGGGTTGCCTCGCTTCAAGTTTTGGCGGGTAACTTGCCGCACCCGTAGGGGTCTAGGTTTCATTGCACAGGCTATCCACACGACAGGGGAACGTCGAGTTTCAGCAGCGGCTCTGTGAAACTCGGGGATCCCAGATTATCTGTATTGTTCTGTGATGCTTATTACTTTTCTGTAATGTTGCATTCTATCACGCCTGGAGCGATTATTGTATATTAGTTTATATACTATTATATGTTGTATATGTTTTACACCCGCGCTAGTCCAGTTCCCGCTCTGTCGTTAGTTAAGTAACCTAACGGGTGATGACGGGACCCAGTGACGAATGCGGATGGCATATACGTACATTTTATTTTCGTTCTTTTCTGGTGTGATTAAATGATGGGACTGCGTTGATTCTGATCAATGGAAAGTAAAACAAACCTGTATACAGTTGTTGGAACAATTTAAAAAGTGTTATTGCAAAGACGTTTCCTTTTGTTATGCATAGCGGTATTCAGTGGAATATCCTGCACCTCATTCGACGGGGCAAGGGCCGATATCCCATCACCGGGACTGACCCCTTGGGCAGAAGTTTGCGTCAGAGTAATAACTTCACTATAGTCGATTACAAGTTGCTTTGCATAGCGGTATTCAGTGGAATATCCTGCACCTCATTCCACGAGGAAAGAGCCGAGATCCCTTTACCGGGAGTGACCTCTTTAGCAAAAGGTTTTCGCCACTATATTTTAAAAAGCTATCAGGTTCCTTCAGCGATATCAAGTTCACTACGTTAAAGGTTTTTCGCCAAAAACCAGCCGTAGCCCTCCGTCACTTCTTTTGGGTATTCAGTAGTATTCAAGCTATGTATTTTGACCAACGCCAAGGCATAGTGTTTGGTAGCTGCTGGGTATTCAATTGTTGCATAGATAGATGAGTTAGTTTGGGATAGTCGTTCTGCCATTTTGGCCAACGTCAAGGGCATGTGCGGGTGGGTTCAAATTGACAAGATAGTGACGGGTAGAACTTGGCATGTGACTTATGACATTTTGACCAACGCCAAGGTTATAAGAGCATGGGGCAAAAATCATATCGGGAGTTTCTAAAGAAACTGAAACTTGCCAAGTATGCGCATACCTTCTGGAGTATGAGTAACGTGGATGCATTCCATCACGTTATCATGCGATGAGAGTTGGATCCTGATTCCCACTGATGAGTTGGTTTACTCTTCGGGTGATCCCGATTGATCTTCTTTAGGTTTGGAGGAGAATTTGACAGGACAGTGGGAGGTTTCCGGATTAGATAAAATGATGACCATTCTGATCTAGGTTAGAGTGCACGCAGAGTGTTTCTTTTCTCTCTCTCTTTGGCAGCGACCTTTGACCGACCCTAGACTATGACTCAGTGACCAGGTTGACCGAACCTTCTTAAAATACTGGCTTTTGGATTGTCTATGTTGCATAAGTCATTGCCACTCCTTCTTTTACACTTTGAATTTCTCAGAACACCCGTATTACTACGGATATCCACTTCCATTGGATAGATCCATCGTATGGTTATATACGAACTCGAAGGGACTTCTTCGAGGATGGATCCAGGTTCAGGAGAAATTGAATTGGTTTATTCAGTTGTCTTTTATTATCACCTTCTCTCAGGTTGCGAGAGCTCCTTGGTTTAGGAGAGTACACCTATTACGCTTATTGGATAGTCTTATTCCAAACCATAGGCTGGTGCCGAAAGGTAGGGAATGAAGAAAACCAATTAGCCTAAGTAGGGTGTGCAGAAGGTAATATGTAAAGACAAAATAAAGGGATTAGAAAGATGGCAAAGTAAATTGCGACTGATATCATTCACGACCAAAACCGCGTACTTCATCGCCACTCCTATTTCACCTTTAAAAGAATAAGGTATTATTCAGTTGTCTTTTATCATCACCTTCTCTCGAGATGCGAGTACTCCTTGGTTTAGGAGGGTACACCTATTATGCTTACTGAATAGTCTTCTTCCAAACCATAGGCTGGTGCCGAACGGTAGGGAAGGAAGAAAACCATTTAGCCTAACGAAGGTGTACAGAAGGTAACGACTAAAGAAAAATTAAGGGATTTGGAGAGATGGCAATAAAATATACGGTTGAAGTCATGAATTGGATTATGGAAGAGGCATTGCTATGAATACCAGGATACCCCTACGAAACATTTACATGTTTCAGTGCATTGTTAAAGAAAACCTGTTTTCCCGATTAGACACTTACTCCAAGGGTATGTATTTACCAGGTTTCATTCTCATATCTGTATGGTTTTACAGATTGCGTATGTTCGTGCACGCCCACAGTTGCTTGACCGTATACATGAGGCCCAGCACAGTGATGACCGATGTTCAGAGATCAGGACGCAGATTGGACAGGGCAGATTTTCAGAGTCCGTGATCGATTATCAGGGGATGTTGAGATTTGGGACTAGACTGTGCATACCAGATGCTGAGGGGCTGCGCCGTGAGATTCTCGAGGAGGCACATCGATCGGTGTACATCGTCCATCCCGGTTCCACCAAGATGTATCATGATATGAGAGATGTTTACTGGTGGGACGGAATGAAGAGGGACATCGCAGATTTTGTGTCGAGATGCCTGACTTGTCAGCAAGTCAAGACCGAGCACCAGAGGCCCGCGGGAGAGCTACAGCCGTTACCCATCCCGGAGTGGAAATGGGAGCAAATTTCGATGGATTTCGTTGTGGGTCTACCCAGGACTAGGCGAGGGTATGACTCCATTTGGGTGATCGCGGATCGGTTGACGAAAGCGGCTCACTTCCTGCCAGTGAAGACGACTTTCGGATTTGCTCAGTACGCCCAGATTTATATCGACGAGATAGTACGACTGCACGGAGTCCCGACATGTATCGTGTCCGACAGAGGCACCCAGTTCACCAGCCGACTATGGCAAAGACTTCAAGAGGCTTTGGGCATACGCTTGAGTTTCAGCACAGCATTTCATCCACAGACCGACGGCCAGTTAGAGCGGACGATTCAGACTCTTGAGGACATGCTCCGAGCGTGCGTTTTAGACTTTGGTGGTAGCTGGGATCATCATTTACCCTTGGTGGAGTTCTCCTACAACAATAGTTACCAGGATACTATTCAGATGGCACCTTTCGAGGCTCTGTATGGGAGGAGATGTAGATCGCCCGTCTGCTGGACAGAGCTCAGTGAGAGCAGTATTTTGGGGCCCCAGATCGTACAGGAGATGACCGAGAAGATACAGCTGATTCGAGACAGGATGAGGACAGCTCAGAGCAGGCAGAGATCGTATGCTGATAGGCGCCGCCGCAGATTAGAGTTCGCAGTTGGAGATCACGTTTTTCTGAGGGTCTCTCCGATGAAGGGAGTGATGAGGTTTGGATGGAAGGGGAAGCTTAGCCCCAGATTCATAGGTCCCTTCGAGATCCTCGAGCGTGTGGGCGCAATGGCTTATCGTTTGGCTCTTCCACCCGACTTCCCAGATGTTCACCCCGTGTTCCACGTGTCGATGCTTCGCAGATACCTACATGACCCTTCACACATGATTCAGCATCAGACCGTTCAGCTCGAGCACGACCTTTCGTTCACCGAGCAGCCAGTCGTGATATTGGACCGGCAGGTGAAGAAACTTAGATCGAGGGTCTTGCCATCGGTGAAGGTGCTTTGGCGCAGCCCGAGTGGCGAAGAGATCACTTGGGAAGCCGAGGGCGAGATGCGGAACAAGTTCCCTCATCTCTTTGAAGGTATGTGTAGCTTTATATTTTCAAATTCGGGGACGAATTTCTTTTAGGGGGGGGGGAGATTGTAACACCTTAGGATGTGTTTTATGGCTAATTATATTTAAATAAAGGGTTTTTAATAAAAAGTTTACCAAATTGAGTTTCAAATATTTTTCCAAATTTATTAAATATTTTTCTAGAATTTTTCTAGGCTTGCACACACATGTGCATGTAAACGAGGGTTTTAAAATGAGGTAATACCATGATTAGCAACCATGGTGGGTTTAAAATTGGGGATTAAGTCTTTTGGGTTTTAATTAAGTCTAATTAGTTAATTGATGGTTGCTTTAATTTGAATTTCCTTTGGAGTGTTGACTTGGTGAGAATGAGAGAGAGAGAATGCATCATGGCAAAAGCCATGCTTGCATTTAATGAAGAGAGAGAGGGTGGAGGGGTTGACCTTGGGGAGTATCTTTTCTTTTCCACTCATTCTTGTATTGTTTTCTCTCAACCTCTCACTCATACACTCACACTCCCCCTCCACAACAGCAGCAGCAACAAACACAACAGCAGCAGCAGCAACTCCAGCCTCAGCCTCAGCAGCTCAGGCAACAACAGCAGCAGCTACAGGCAGCAGTAACAGCTCCAGGCAGCAGCAGCAACAACCTAGCAGCTCCATTCCCTCTTCTTCTTCTCCTTCTGCTTGCTTGTGAGATTTCTTGAGGGTATAACCTCTAAACTTATTCCTACTTTTGCTTAATTGAGTAGATTAGCTTCGATTAGCGATAGTTTTGTGTATTTAGTGCTTTATGTAGTGATTAGTGGGAACCATGACAAAGTGATGTATGAACTGGTTTTAGTAAGTTGATGGAGTGTTGTTAGGGCCATGTTAACCTAGCTTAGCCCCCAATTTCACTAAAATACCACCAGATCCCAATTTGATGCAGATTCATCGTTTTAAGCAAATTTTGACTTTCTATAAACTGTTATCGACCCAGTGAGTTCAGAATAATTTTGAGAGGACTGCAGTATAGTTGTTAGGTGCTGATCCCCCAGGTATAACCCGACCCCCATACAACATGTACAGGCCGCCGGAATATTGATTCTGGCCGCAATTTGCGGCCAGATGGGGAGGGTTTGGGTTGGGGTTTGGCCCTATAGGTGTCTGTTGCTACCCTTAGACTCTTGGAATGTATAATTTCATTTAATTCTTACTGTAGAAAAATCTGGAGCTATATACCTATTTCTCGTATTTTAAACCTTCGCGACACGCGTGATACGTGTGTGGGTTTGGGGTTTCTGCGTATCGCGACGCGTCGGGGTAGTTTCAGGCGCGTAATCATACGTTTTAGCGGACCGCGCACACGCGTGCTTGGTTTGCGACGCGGGTTTCTAGTTTGACCTTAATATCACGTTTTTGTGGATTGGAGCTTATATGTGATATATTGTGTGATTCTAGGTTTGCAAGCGAGTGAGACGGATGCTGCGAAGAAGGGGAAACAAATCGTCGGCTACACTTAGCGCGAGACTTCGGTGAGTAGATTTAACATCTACGGGGATATCGCCCGCATGGCGTTATGCGTCAGGGCTGATAGGACCTTATAGTTATATGTTACATTTACCCTATTGACTGTCATTGCATACTGCATTCCTTGCTATATGTAAGTAAACTTAGAATTGATAGAACATCGCACTATTACTAACGGTTCATGTTGCACGAGCACTAATCTGCATGTTACACACACACCGTTAGTAATTGCCATGACACACTCACTGTAGAACTGCCATGATTATATTGCTGTAGTTCATTTCACATATGATTCGATATGATTTTCATAGAAATTGTGAGCCGCATGATGTCTTTAAAAACGGAAACTATTTTTAAAAGCGGTTTCCCCTTGTACCTATATTATGGCTTGATGTACATAGCACATCGCATTTGATTTACTTCTTGGTGTTGGATTTTCATGTGATTTCTGGTTTTGAGGGCCGTGGGATTATTTAAGAAAAGATGCACTATTTGAAAACCCGGTTCCTCGTGATATGATATTTTGGTGCGTCCACCACGCGTTTTCTCGGTGCTGAGACGTGTGTTTGAAATCCGATTCGAGGTGGACCCGGTATGGTTCCCCGGGGCGAGAAATGTTTTTCGTGGAGTAGACGATGAGCCTAGCAGGGTGGCGAGTACCTACCGGTGATTGGTTGGACCTGGAGGTTATCCGGAGGATACTGACCAGAGTCGAGAGATGGATGCGGGATGATCCGTACTGCCGGGGCCGATACCGCAGACAGAACCCGTGGGCTGATCCGGACTTACGGAGCCCGATATATGAGGATTTGCGTGTCGATGCTGGACACGAGTATTTTATGATATTTGGGTGCCGATGTTTGGCACTCTTGATTTCTCAGAGATTTATAGGATTCGAGGGCCGAGGAGGGTGCCGGCGCCTGAGTTTATTATTTGGGATTTGGGGTGCAGTTTTGGGCACCGATTACCTTTCCACATTGATATTCCGTGTAGATGTTATTTATCCCATGCTCAGCATTGATTATCATGTATATCATCCTGTAGTTATATTACCTGATAGAGCACTTGCATGACTATTGCACATACTGCTTATCACGCATTGATATCATTTTCTGGCATATGTTAGAGTAGCGCAGTACGTGCATGCTCGCGATTACCTTTATATGTTATCTATATTCACGAGTTGGCAACTCACCTCCGTTGTGCCACAGTATTTGCAGGTTGCCCTTCGGAGTAGTCGCGGCAGGCTGCTTTTTGCATCTTTTGGCTACAGATACCACTACAGTTGGTGCGAGAGCTGTTTTGGTTTTAGGTGGGTTGTGGTATCTGATTACTTTTATTGTACCCCTTTTGTATCTAGTGTTCTCCATCTACCATATATGTACTGGACTTAGTGACAGTGTGAGGACGATGATGTATATTTCTCTGTATTCTGGTGTTGAGCTCGTGGGAGCCGACTGTTTTTATATGCAGTTTCTTATTCTGTGATGTTTATTTATTGCTCATTCTTCGCTACGGCGTCGTATATTACTCTCGTGATGATGGTTTCCGCCGTTGGGCGTGATTGCTCCCGTTTGGGAATATTTTGTTTCATTATATCTCATTTTCACTCATATCCAGTTTTATACCCGATTTCGGGGTTACTTTTACAAAGGAAATGCTGCCAAAATTATTTAAATGATGACGTAAAGTTAAAAGAACTTATTGAACTATTTAAGGTTTTCTAAATGTTTTAACTAAATGTTTTCAACACTCGCTACTTTTAAATGGTTTTGATTTCTGGGTTCGGCTTACTTAGTCGCGTTACGCCTGTAGACGTAGCGTGGTTAAGTGCCGGTCACGAGTCGAAATATTCGGGTCGTGACAATAAGTATGCGATGCAGAGAGAACAACAATAATGAGCGGGAGCTAAATACTAGACACAAGATAACAAATCTATATTTAATATAAATTTTGTCTAACAATTACACTAAACTAAAGGCTAAGCTAACTGGCTACTGAAGGTAAGGAAACCGCCTAACCTCTGAGTCGATACATATACCTACATGTATTTGTTAGTCGGTGATCCTGCCTCAATAATATCACATCGGATACCATATCTATAATCAGAAATTCCAAAGTCAAGAGTGCGGATCAAACATCAGTATATAGCTCGTACGTAAATCCGTCGTACGACACCCCAAATCTGGGTACAGGCCAGTATCACATTCATCAAAATAATCATTTGGTATCCTCTTTATCAATGATCATAATCCGGGTACTGACCTACGTCTAGTAAGATACTAATATCATCAATATAGTCATGATCTGACTGCTGATCTACAGCCTCATACAAACCGATATCATCATCATATATCGTCATAAAGAGGTATACATCGCCTAATGCGACCTATTATGAATATATTAATATATCTTATCTCATATCACGATCACATGTCAACCATTCAATGTATAACACTATTCACATGTATCGTCGTCTCAAGATCCGCTATAATATCAGGACGTACCTCAAGTACGAATCCTGCCATATCACCGTTCTCGCGGTCTCAATCAAATCTTATCGACTCATCTCAAATCCTAAATACTATCCTCAAATCCAGTATGTGAACACATAGTCCCATACCCATGTGAACTCATAACAATAATCCCAAGTATGCACATATGAAAGAAGAATGTATGCAAGTATGGGTGTGTGTGTGTGTGTGGTGCAACCACTACTCTAGGGTTTTGCAACACTAAACAAATCCAATCACACCTAAAATCCATCTATGTCATCAATGACATAAAACAATATATATAATCAATACATGTGTGTATACGTATTCTTATACATCACCACGAACTGCGGGGGTGCTATACGCCATCCACCCGACTTCTCCCCGTAGATATAAATCTACTCACATGGTCCTTGCTCGTCGGTGCCGACGTCGCCACGCGGTTGCTTGTCGTCTTGAAGTCCACATGGGTTACCTACATATCATAACGCACCGTATCACATTAAAACCAAATTCGAAATCGAAACGGCATACGAAAATCAAATCGGCACGCGTATCACGCATAGGTCAAAACCTATCGCCTACGCAATATTGATGTACAAACGTCAAACCATCGGGAAAAACCCAAACACACTCATTTGCGCATTCACAAACACTAATTATAATATAAAATAGGTTAAAATTCACAAAAACCCTAAATTCACTTTAAAAGCCATTTTTCGAAAATCTAGCAAGCAAAAATTACCCGTTTTAGTTCAAAACACGACGTTTAAACAAATCTAGCGGCTATAATACTTATTAAATAACTTAAATAAGCCATGCAAACCATTTCCACGATTTAATTTCACCAAACCATATACGTTCAAAAAACTAGTTTGCAAAAATACCGATTTTAACTCTTTTTAAAGTAAAATTCACAATTTTACAATTAAGCTTGGTTTTGCATGGTCCAAAGCCATTAAACCACTTATTGTAATATTAATAATGACATTAAACCATAATTATATTTTAATCTAAAGCATTTAATAATTTTCCAAAAACCCTAGTTAGCCAAATAGGTTAATTAGGACATTTTATAAGTAATGGTTTGCAATTAACAACTAGATTAGCTTTCTACAAGACTTAAGATGTTAATCCACATCACATAACCATGCACCATTCATCACAACCTAATTCCACAACAAAACCCTAATCTAATCCTTCTCTTGAAAACCCACATCTTTCAATTAAACCATCATTAAGCACCTAATAAGCTACATTAAGGAATTTAAACCAACAATTGAACAATGAGTCAAAAGTTATACCTCACAAACCATGATCAAACTTGAAATCTAGACCTTTAATTTGAAATCCTTGCACCAAGATCCATGCTAAAAGGGATAAGGGAAAATGGGTAAGGCTTTGTTTTGAATTTTAGTTTAGATTTTGATGGGAATTGGTGAATTTTTTTGAGGGAAAAATGAGGGAAGAAAAGGGAAGAGGGCTGCTGTTTGGGGCTAGAATTTTCGGAAAGGAAATGTGGGGAAGGGTGAGGGAGGAGAGAGAGAGTGAGGTGGAGAAAGTGGGGAAAAAGTCAAAGTCCACCTTTTACTTCTTTCATTTTCTTTTCTTTTCTTTTCTTTTCTATTCAAACAAGAGGTGATTGGAGAGAGAGAGGGGGGGGGCTGTCAAGGTGGTGCCGACCACATGGGGAGGGGGAGAGAGGGTGAGGTGTGGGTTAGGGAAAAAGATAAATATATTACCCCAATTCTCACAAACACAACATTCACTAATTAAGCCCTTTTTCTTCGATATTTTCTAAACCGTTTTGGCAAACCATTTCGTTTCAGAAACAATATTTTACCTGTCAGATTAGTGTGTCATGAATTATAAAATTTGTATCAACCCATTCCAATTTTTAATTTTCCCTAATTAAATGTATTAGTGACGGCTTAAAATAATATTAAAATAATTAATTTCGGAAAAATTTTCAGAAAATTTGAAATTTCACCAGTGGCTCAATAAACACCAAATACTAGCAATTACATAGATAGAATATGTATATTTAATTTTATAATAAAAGTATTTGTATTTTGACTTTTTACAGAAAACCCCCTTATTTTACCGATTTTCCGAAATTTCACCGAAACGATTTTCAAAACGTTACACGGTATTTCGAGGGAGGTTTTACGACGCTTTCGCGAAGTTCCTTAATTAAATAACCTCTTTTCCCTGTGGGCGTAACCCCACTAACACTGTAAATCCCCGTTCCCATCTCAATAAAAGTTTTCTATTTTTCCTATTTCCCCGAGTTTTTCCTTTCCTTTTCCTTCGTACTTTTGTAGGTGATTGGTTGCTTAAGATTAGTATTGGGAATTTTCCAACTAAAAATCAAAACCCAAAATTTAAAACCAAATATAATAATTTGCTCATTTAAATCACCCCCAGCCCAACAGAAGTTTAAGAATTAATTTCTTTTAAACTCCCGGCCCAGCACCACTCCTCAGCCCAGATGAAAAGCAAAATCTTAATAAGAATTTAATTCCCGGCCCGTCCCCTCCTCAGCCCACGAGAAAATTATAAGGAATAATTAATAAATCCCTTTTCCCAGCCTAGCCCGTCTCCTCCAAACCCACGCCCGCTTCACCACGACCTGACCCGCTTCGTCTCCCTCTCTTCTTCCCAACGTTAACCTTCTTTCCCGCTCACTTTTTCTGCTCCCGATCCGCTTTCTTCGCCTCTCCTCGCGGCCACGTCGCCGAGCCGCTGCCCCACTACTCGCGCGCACTCCCTCGCGACTCCATCGACCTCTTCTCAACCTCCTCTATCCCTCTCACCCTCTCAAACTCTTCTCAAAATCTCTCTCTCGTTCACCCAAAACCCAACCGAGAACTCACTGCCAACTTCACCTCGTCGCTCCCCTCCGATGACGAACCACCTCACCCTCCTCCCTCGCTCACTCCTCTCCACCAACAGAGCCCCTGACTCACTCCACCACCGAGCTCTCTCAACCCAACCGAGAATCCCTGCATGCCACCACAGCCACCGGCACCCTCACGCCGGCGAACCCCACCACATCGTCGACCATCCTACACCCTCCTCTTCATCAGTATCTCCTCCACCTCCTCCCAAAAAGTCCACACCCGAGCCCCTACCTACTCTCTCTCTATCTTCAAAACACCAAACCCACGACCACCATCCAAAACCCACTGTTGCCTATCGCAGGAGCGACACCGCCGACCGTCGTCGACCCCAGCGCACTCGCAGAGAACCACTGAGCACCCCCTCCGCTTCCAGCAAGCACAAGACGTCTCCGGGCAGCTCCGACGTCAAACCGTATCGCGAGCCAAGGTCGTGCAAACCAATTCACGTCGTTCGTCGCGCGTTCGTGACGTTGCCGCCGCCGTGCATCCTCGAAACGTTTCCAGGCAAGTATTTTACTTGCTACATGCTAATCTATCCGTGTTACAAACTCAAATCGTATAAATTACAAATTTACAATTTCCGATAAATTATATGACATACCTGTTCGATGCATGATCCCATTGAAAATATTCATCTAATTTGACGGAATTGGATTTCCTATGCTGGCCCGTATGATAATGAATACTTTGTATAACTTTCACTGGAAAATATGACTGTTAATGACTAAAACGAATATCCCCAAATACACCCGTGAAAACTGAAAATTCCCGTATTTGAAAATTGTAAAAATCACCATAAATTGTATACATATGGGAATGATGCGTTCGAGGGCTCAATTCGAAGCTGACTCGACGAGCTGTAAACCTGTGCAAGTTTCTAATGGTTTCTATGCTGGAATTGTGACGATATTTGGGTCGGAGTGTGGCTATGGATTGCAGTCCAGAGCGACTCTGGTTACTGTTTACTGTCCCGTAATGCGTACCACCTTGTTTACTGAACTCATATGTTGCGGAACTCTGCAGTTTATTAAAGGTGAATCTGTTAGATAAATAACACAAGTGGTTTCATTCCGTTTCATCGTCGTTTGCTATTTAATTTGTAAATTAAAAGGGCAGGACGTATAACAGTCCAAAACAGATTCAGAAGTGACATACTAGTGTTAAACAGTGTATAACTTTCGACGTACAGATGCGATTGAGAATACGTCTATTGCGTTGAACACCCTATTGGAAATCCTAGATTTTATTCAACTGTAGCGTCGCTAAATTCTGAACCCAACTGGGTAAAATTCGTGTTGCAAAACAGACGTTCAGTTCAGAAACTGAATTTCCTGCAGCGAGCACTTAAAATGAAACGGCTGTAACTTGAATACCGGAAAACCGATCAAACTGAAACTAATTTTGATGAACTGCTAACAGAGTGTGCTTATTATCGTATTTGTATCATTTCGTTGAATTCCGATAATATGAATTTATGCAATTTTTTTAAGTGGATGACGTGCATATTGGTTCATAACATACATGGCTTGTTAATGGCATACATACACATATCTTACCCTATTTGCCATAAACATATTTTTAGTGCGTGTTAGTGTTCAGTGGACATTGCATTATCGTGCGTGAATGATATTGGTTTGGGAGTGTCGAGTACACCAATGGAAAGTGAATGATTCGTGACAGTGATTGATACAGTGAACAGTGATAAAACCGTGCCATTGGTATACTTGTACACGACTAAATCAAAATCATAAATAGTGTAAACCTGGGGAAAAAGAGGAAATCGAAGTGGAAAGAGAATCGTATTTAGCGGGACCGTGTTTTAGAGGATGATCATTCGAGCAGTGATATATATATTAGGTAGGATCTAGCGATCCGGCTGACAGGGTTATGTCCCGGGCATGTGGGCCGTTGTCTCGGGTATGTACGAGACTCCTGTTAAACACGATCCTCCTTTCCACTATATGATTTCAAACATGACCTAGAGACTGATAGGGACACAGATCATACTTTGCATCATATAGTGACATAGTGATTACACGCATTGTACTTTCACTATTATCATCGTAATTACCTGTTTCATATCATTATTGTATAAATTGCTATTGTGTCGCTCTGACGACCTGAGTATGCATGCTCAGATCTCGTGGAAGAACCAGCGCAGGAGACGGATTTACCTTTCGAGCTGACGGAGATCTAGTCTGGAGTACTTTTCTTTCCTTTCCTCTTTCCATAGAAGAGATCGTGTAATCGAACTTGGTTAGTAACTCTTCATGTTTATTTGTAATTTGTGAACAATGGATTTTAATGTAATAATTTAGTGATGTGATTCCTTTACTGCCGTGCTTTGCTTACTAATTACCATGTAATGCTAGAAGCCGAAGTGTGACTACGGCGGGATTATTCCTTGACCGTAGGAGCATGGCTGGCCTAGTCGTCCCTCGTTTTCCGTATTTTGGGAAGCGAGGCGTGACATGGTTTTGTTGGTATCAGAGACGTGTTTAGTAACAAGGTATAACATTAGCTACTGTATTGCATTATTTTTGTTTCACTATTCCTGATTTTCATCCTTGAATCTGATCTTATCCTTTTGAATCTTCCAGCGATATGATGTCCCCGAACGACCCCTCCTCGGACTCCAGTACTCAGGACCGCACGGAAAGAATAGTTAGTGCACAGACCTCTCTCGCGGAAGCTCGGGAGAGGAAGACAGACTTACTCGCTGAGGGACTCAGGGCGATTACCGCTGCAGGAGGACCTTCCGCACTCATTACCGCCCCGAGGGCACTACTCCACCAGCTTATCCTGCTAGGGCTGATACCGTATCAGACTTCCGGAGGTTACATCCAGCTGCATTCACAGGGCTAGCTGAACGCCTCGAGGCCGAACAATGGTTAGTAAACATGGAGAACTTACTGACAGCCGCCAGGTTCCAGATGAAGATAGGGTGGACGTGATAAAGATCCAATTGGAAGATGAAGCCCGTACATGGTGGTCAGTGGAAGAAAGCAGGCTGGACAAGCCGATTGAATGTGCAAATTTAAGGAGTGCTTCCTAGAACATTATTTCCCTTCCACCGCCAAGGCAGAGATGGAGGAAAGATTTATTTTATTGAAGCAGAATGGACGTCCAGTGAACGTATATGCGGCAGAGTTCAACCGTTTGAGCCATTTTGCCCCATACATGGTCGCCTCAGAGGCCACCAGGGCCAGCCGCTTCTTGCAGAGCTTGATTTCAAGTTGCAGCAGTTGATTGCATCACTGGAGTTGCAGACTTTCGCATATGTACTCAACGCGGCGAGAGTTCAGGAGCAATTGATCAAAAAGTTCAGGAAACCCCCAGTCGTTCCAGCACGTACCCCTGCACCTTCTCGAGGAGCCATACTGGTTCACAGGCCTGGAACGACACAAATGAAGCGTCCGTTCATGCCACAACATCGCCCTTAGAGACGGAACGTAGTTTGTGTAAGTCCACGTTGCTCACCCCGGTTCTTACGGGGAGGTGGAAACGGCGAAAAACAATGATTTTGGCGCAAGGCAACATGGACTAAAAGTCGGATCTTTGCTAAACTAGAAACTAGTAAACACTTAGAGGTTTAGCAACTATGCAGTAGGAAGTATACCTCACGGAACCGGTCCTTCGGGTCTTCATCCCGCTGTCCCACTCATCCATCCAAGCTCCAAGCGTCGATCCGGACCTTGGGCACCTCCGCGGCCTTCTTGAGTCGAAGACGATCCACCCGAGAGTTGTACACTAAGCTTCGCCTCAAGCCAAGGCAACTAGGGCAAGGAGATTGCTAATCTAAATGCCTGAGAATGTGTAGAGGAGATGTATGGATGTATTTGTCTTTGTGGAATCTTTTTCTCTCAACACATGAGATCAAAAGAAGAGATCAAGATAAGGAAGAAGAAGGAGAAAGTTTGCAACCATGGAGCTTTTCTTTTCTTCTCACTTCATGAGAGAGAATGAGAAGAGAATAATGAAAAAGGATTAAGCCAAAAATGAAATGAACCATAGTTGCAATAATACACTAAATCATCATTACTAATCCTATCATGATAGAAGTTGATGTCACATTGAATTGACCATTATCATAACACATAAATTAAAATGAAAATAAAAGAAGAGTGTGGATCTCTCTTGAAGGTCAATGGTCAACATGGTCAACATGGTCAAGAGAGATCTAAGTGGTCAAATGGTCAATGCAATTAGCCATCACTAATCTATCACTAAAAGGATTAGTAAACAATGCCTCCGGCCCATAACGGTTTTGACCAAACGAACTGTCAAAACCCTAATGAGTGTGCCACATTATGGTTTTGTCCGAACCCACTGCCAAAACCCTAATAGGGCACCTCCTCCTTCATCGCTCCTCAAAACTGTGCATACACACTTGCATCCGCATTCCGTAGAATGCGAATGCATAGAAGACAAATCAAATCCATCTGTGCAATACTAGGATCTGGCTTAAACCAAAGCCCACTAGTATTGCCTGCCCGAACAGCATACGCACACAAGTGCACGTAAGTGATCGTATCCCTGCCGTAAAACCATACGGCCTCTACACGTTTCGCTCAGTGCAGGGAAACTCTCTGTGTGGGACTCTAAAGACTCGACACTACGCTGGCAGTGGGTTTAACCACAGACCGCAAGCGGCACTAGCTGTACGTAACGGTCCCCAGGTAGATGTCGATAAGAAGGCCGATGAGGTAAACCCATCCGAACTCCTACTGAGCCTGTATGTGACAATCTCCATACAGTCCGGTCTGTTCGTCTGATACATCGCATGGCGGGCCTAGGGGGCGGTGAACGTCAGTCCCCTAATAGCGGTACAAGTCGTGTCGGAGTGTAGCCCAGAACACCCTGAGATAACACTGGAAACCTACCAGTATATCTCGCTTGCCCTGGCCAGGGACTACTTGTGTAATGGCTCTCCTAGACACAGCGCGATGTCAACCTCCAATACCGGGAGAGACGAATCCTGTCTAACCGTCACTACCTCCAAGTGCTTCGGGACTGCACCCAACTACTACCTGTTTGCACGACTCCTTTGAGCCGTGGTAGAGTAGTAATCTAAGTACAGTGGGAACACACTCGAGGCGAAGTGACAGTGTCAAGTCGGCGGACTAAGCTGTACTCATGTCACCTGGGAACTGATAACTGACGATAGGTATAATACCAACCAACAGTTCCCGATGAGTCCTGTCCAGTGTACTCGTAACCTAACGAGCACCCGCATACTATCTCAAGTACGATGTACTGACGGCTGTGGGACAGACCATTTCCCCCGCTGGGATGAGAAGCGCATACGCTAGTCTAATCCGGAGTATCGATGCCCTGTCTCGATAGTCCAACGACTAGGGACCTGTATAAGGATGTGCTTATGGATTACCCAGCCCCCATGAGTGTGAGCGCCATCACAATGCTGGTAATCAAGCAAAGATCCTAAGGGCTCTACTAATATGTATATAAGCGATATGCTAAAAGAAACACATGCACATATTGAAGTAGAGACAAACCAAGTAGCATACTACCATTTTGAGCAAGATTGTCTATACAACTGTGAATATCCCAAGCTTCCATCAAGTAATATACAAGCTAGTATGATACAGCAATGGCCTCTAAGGCATATACACCAACAATCTCCCACTTACACTAAGGCCATGTACTGGCGTATCGAAGACCTATCATCTCGATCAGCCGCTCGAACTGAGTCTGGGGTAGGGCCTTCGTGACTGGATCTGCAGTGTTGTTCTCCGTATTTACTCTCTTCACCTCGATCTCTCGGCGATCTACGATCTCCCTGATCAGGTGGTACCGCCTCAAAATGTGCCTGGACTTCTGATGGGACCTGGGTTCCTTCGCTAAAGCTATAGCGCCGTTGTTGTCGCAATACAGCGGTATTGGATCAACAATGGTAGGAACCACCTGAAGCTCCGTGAGGAACTTCTTCATCCAGACAGCTTCCTTTGCGTCATCGCAAGAAGCTATGTACTCCGCTTCCATAGTTGAGTCAGCAACGGTCTCCTGCTTGGAATTCTTCCAGCAAACCGCCCCTCCATTGAGGGTAAAGACATAACCCGACATGGACTTGGAGTCATCCTTGTCACTCTGGAAGCTGGAGTCAGCAAAGGCCTCAAGCTGGAGGACTTTTCCGCCATACACCAAGAACATCTCCTTAGTCCTTCTCAGGTACTTGAGAATGTTCTTTACCGCTATACAGTGTTTCTCCCCTGGGTTCGACTGATACCGGCTTACAACGCTCAATGCGTATGCAACATCTGGTCTGGTACACAACATCGCATACATTATAGAGCCTACCGCAGAAGCGTAGGGTATAATAGACATGCGATCCCTCTCCAAATCAGTCTTGGGAGACATCTCTTTGGAGAGGGTGATCCCATGACAAGCCGGTAAATTACCGCGCTTGGAATCTTCCATACTGAATTTTTTCAGTATGGTGTCGATGTATTTTGACTGTGAAAGTCCCAACATCCTCTTAGATCTATCACGATAGATCTGGATCCCCAGAATGTAGTTGGCATCGCCCAGGTCCTTCATGGAGAACCTCTACGACAAGAATCCTTTGACTGACTGTAGCATAGGAATATCATTTCCTATTAGGAGAATGTCATCCACGTACAAGACGAGGAATACTACAGTTCTCCCTACAATCTTACTGTAAATGCATGGTTCATATGGGTTTTTGATAAAGTCGAATTCTTTTACAGTATCATCAAAGCAGATGTTCCAACTCCGCGATGCCTGCTTAAGTCCATAAATGGACTTGAGCAACTTGCACACTCTACCGCTGCTCCCACTCTGAATGAATCCCTCCGGCTGATCCATATAGACGCACTCTTCTAAATTTCCATTTAGGAAAGCCGTCTTTACGTCCATCTGCCAGATTTCATAATCGTGGAAGGCAGCAATGGCAAGAAGGATCCGAATGGATTTCAGCATATCCACTGGAGAAAAGGTCTCGTCATAGTCCAAACCAGGTCTTTGATGAAAACCCTTTGCTACAAGTCTAGCTTTATAGGTCTCAACCTGCCCATCTACACCAATCTTCTTTCTGAAGATCCATTTGCAGCCTACGGGTTTATCCCTTCTGGAGCAAAGTCCAAAGTCCAAACTTTGTTGGTGTACATAGACTCCATCTCGGCCCGCATTGCATCCAGCCATTTTACCGAGTCGCCGCTCTGGATGGCTTGCTGGAAGCTAGTAGGCTCACCATAATCCATAGTGCAATCCTCTCTATCCCCGTTAATGAGAAAACCGTAGTATCTCTCGGGCGGATGAGACTGCCTACTACTCCTGCGGAGTGGCGCTGGGATGTCCTGTTCTTTCGAACCCTCTGGTTCTACTAAGCTTTCAGTAATAGCTTGTGGTTCTGGAATTTCTTCCAGTTCTATTGCGCTCCCACCTATCTGATTTTCCAAAAACTCAGTTTCCAAGAAGCGGGCATGACGAGAAACAAAAACCTTTTGTTCCTCTGCGTAATAGAAAAGATACCCCTTGGAGTTCTTTGGGTATCCTACAAACTTACACTGTACTAAACGTGCCTCGAGCTTGTCCGCATGCTGCTTTTTTACAAAAGCTGGACATCCCCATGTCTTAAAGTGTTTAAGACTGGGTTTCTTCCCACTCCACATCTGATATGGTGTGGTAGGCACTGACTTAGTAGGAACTTGGTTCAAAAGATATGCAGCTGTTTCTAGTGCATAACTCCAGAAGGATCGCGGCAACTCAGCCTTACTCATCATGGAACGAACCATATCCAATAGGGTTCGATTCCTCCTTTCCGATACACCGTTGTGTTGTGGTGTGTATGGAGGATTAAGCTGAGAGAGAATTCCATTCTCTTTTAAGAAGCCCAGAAACTCGGCACTCAAGTATTCGCCACCTCGATCAGATCTCAGTGTCTTGATACTTTTGCCTGTTTGTTTTTCAACTTCATTCTTGTATTCCTGAAATTTCTCAAAGGCTTCTGATTTGTGCTTCATCAAGAAGACATGCCCAAACCTAGAGAAATCATCAGTGAAAGTAATGAAGTATGAATAACCACTTCGCGCATGTGTAGACATTGGACCACACATGTCACTGTGTATGAGTCCCAAGAGCTTGCTCACTCTTTCTCCGTGTCCAGTGAACGGAGTCTTTGTCATCTTTCCCATGAGACAAGATTCACAAGTGGCATAAGACTGGTACTTGAACGGATCCAAGTATCCTTCTTTATGTAACTTTGTCAACCGTGTCTCATTAATGTGACCCAGTCTACAACGCCATAAGAAAGCCTGATTTAATTCCGGAGACTTTCTTTTAAGTGTGTTCTGGATACTGAAGACCTGAGCTTGATTCAATACGTATATACCGTATTTCAATGTACCTGACCCAATCAGTACTTGATTTAGGTGGATGTTTACTACATCACTTACAAAAGTAAAATCATATCCTTCCTTAGAAAGTAAGGATACAGATATGATGTTACAAGTCGCACCTGGTACATAAAAACAGTCACGCAGAATCAATATCTGCCCAGTTGTCAGTCCTAGATGATATTCCCCTACGGATCAGCATACATGCTCATTCCGTTAGCAACCCTGAGAGTCATATCACCTTTCCTGATAACCCTACGGTTTCTCAAAGCCTGTAACGAATTACAGATATGAGATCCTGATCCGGTATCCAATACCCAGGAAGTAGGGTTAACTGACATACAGTTCTCTATCACAAACACACCCGAAGCCGAAGCCACAACATGCTTCGAATTCTGGCTACTGGCTTTACAAGCCCTGCAATCTTTCTGCCCATGTTCATTCCCGTAACAATAGGAACATCCTTCTTTTACTACATCTGTTCCTGAAACTTCTGCCCTTCCCTTTCTTTTTACTTCCCTAGTTTCCTTTAGGGTAGTAGGTAGTGTAAGTCCATATTGCGACCCCCGGTGCTTACGGGGAGGCGGAAACGGTATAAAAAACGAATTTTTATCGCAAGAGGCAACATGGACTAAACATGGTCGGGATCGTTGTCTAAACTAAAACTAGTATTCTAGCTAAAGAGATTTAGCTACTATGGAAGATGGTTATACCTATACTTGAACTCCTTCTTCTTCAAACCTTGTAGAGGTTGATGGTTCTCTTTACGTCGCCTTCTCCCGTCGAAGATGGATCCACCTCGAAGGTTCGACTTTGGGCTCTTCCTCGATCTTTGAGTGAACTAGGGTTTCCGGTTTGCTAAACCTTCATCCTAGAATGAGTAGAGAGAGATTAGGGTTTGCTTTTCTATCAAAAGAGAATGATTCTCAACACATGAGAAGGTTTCTCTTTTCAAGAGGAAGAAGAAGATGAAAATGAGGAGAGAGAGAGGTTATGATAGAATGAGCTCAATTATTTCTTTCTTGCAACCATATTGCAAAAGAAATGAATTATCTAAATGATAATAATTGAAATAAGAATAGTTGATGGTAATTTTTGAATGACCAAAACCATGCTTCATTTAATAAAAAGTAAGCATGAATCAAGGAAGACTTTCAAGGCATGAAAGTGGTCAATGGTCAACAAGTCAATCAAGGTCAACAAGTCAACAAAAACAACCATAACATAATTCTCATTTAATTATTATTATTAATAGATAATATATAAATCCATTAGGGTTTGGAAAATGAAGACTGTCAATTGTGCATACGCACCCGTTCCGAAACCCTAATGAAAAACCTCATTCTCCGCCTCAAGCAACTGTGCATACACACCTGCATTCTCGTTTCGAAAAACAAGAATACCAAGATATAAAAGCAACCCCAAAAACATATACCAGTATCTGGCTCAAACCAGAGCCTGCCAGTATAATCCGTCCGGACTCCAAACGTGCACAAGTGCACGGATGAGAACGAACCCTGTCGCAAAACCATGCGACCTCTACTCTGTTTTGCCCAGAGGCGAATACCCTCTGTGTGGGACTCTAAAGACTCGACACTACGCTGGCAGTGGGTTTAACCACAGACCGCAAGCGGCACTAGCTGTGCGTAACGGTCCCCAGGTAGATGCCGACAAGAAGGCTGACGAGGTGAAACCCCATCTGAACTCCTACTGAGTCTGAATGTGACATTCTCCGTACAGTCCGGTCCGTTCGTCTGATACATCGCATGGCGGGCCTAGGGGGCGGTAAAACGTCAGTCCCCCAATAGCGGTACAAGTCGTGTCGGAGTGAAGCCCAAAACACCCTGAGATAACACTGGAAACCTACCAGTATATCTCGCTTGCCCTGGCCAGGGACTACTCGTGTAATGGCTCTCCTAGACACAGCGCGATGTCAACCCCCAATACCGGGAGAGACGAATCCTGTCTAACCGTCACTGCCTCCAAGTGCTTCGGGACTGCACCCAACCACCACCTGTTTGCACGACTCCTTTGAGCCGTGGTAGGGTAGTGATCAAAGTGCAGTGGGAACACACTCGAGGCGAAGTGTCAGTGTCAAGTCAGCGGACGAAGCTGTACTCATGTCACCTGGGAACTGATAACTGACGATAGGTATAATACCAACTTGTCAGTTCCCGACGAGTCCTGTCCAGTGTACTCGTAACCCAACGAGCACCCGTATACTATCTCCAGTACGACGTACTGATGGCTGTGGGACAGACCATCTCCCACACTGGGATGAGAAGCGCATACGCTAGTCTACTCCGGAGTATCGATGCCCTGTCTCGATAGTCCTACGACTAGGGACCTGTATAAGGATGTGCCTATAGATTACCCAGCCCCCACTAGTGTGACTGCCATCACAACGCTGGTAATCAAGCAAAGATCCTAAGGGCTCCACTAATGCGTATAAGTGATATACTGAAATAAACACAAGTACACATTGAAGTAGAAACAAACCAAGTAGCATACTACTATATTGAGCAAGATTGTTTATACAAGGTGAATATCCCAAGCTTCCATCAAGTAATATACAAACTAGTATGATACAGTAATGGCCTCTAGGGCATATA
The DNA here is from genome assembly GCA_030015575.1 of Agapanthus africanus. Taxonomy (NCBI): domain Eukaryota; kingdom Viridiplantae; phylum Streptophyta; class Magnoliopsida; order Asparagales; family Amaryllidaceae; genus Agapanthus; species Agapanthus africanus. Next base: position 436,620,225 of record JASDDO010000014.1, read on the forward strand.
CACTAACAATCTCCCACTTGCACTAAGGCCATGTACTAGCGTATCGAAGACCTATCATCTCGATCAGCCGCTCGAACTGAGTCTGGGGTAGGGCCTTGGTGAATGGATCTGCAGTGTTCTCTTCTGAAGCAACCCTCCGAACCTCGATCTCCTTGCGATCCACGATCTCCCTGATCAGGTGATACCGCCTCAAGATGTGCCTGGATTTCTGATGGGACCTGGGTTCCTTTGCTAAAGCTATAGCCCCGTTGTTGTCGCAATACAGAGGTACTGGGTCAACAATGGACGGAACCACCTGAAGTTCTTTTAAGAACTTCCTTATCCAGACAGCTTCTTTTGCGGCATCAGATGCAGCGATGTATTCCGCTTCCATAGTCGAGTCTGCAACGGTTTCCTGTTTGGAACTCTTCCAACACACCGCCCCTCCATTGAGGGTAAAGACAAAACCCGACATGGACTTGGAATCATCCTTGTCACTCTGGAAGCTGGAGTCAGCAAAGGCCTCAATCTGGAGGTCTTTTCCGCCATACACCAAGAACATCTCCTTAGTCCTCCTCAGGTACTTGAGAATGTTCTTTACCGCTATCCAATGTTTCTCCCCAGGGTTTGACTGATACCGGCTTACTACACTCAGTGCATAAGCTACATCCGGTCTGGTACACAACATCGCATACATTATAGAGCCTACCGCAGAAGCGTAGGGTATAATAGACATGCGATCCCTCTCCAAATCAGTCTTGGGAGACATCTCTTTAGAGAGGGTGATCCCGTGACAAGCCGGTAAGTTACCGCGCTTGGAATCTTCCATACTGAATCTTTTCAGTACGGTGTCGATGTACCTGGACTTTGAAAGTCCTAATATCCTCTTGGATCTATCACGATGGATCCGGATCCCCAGGATGTAAGAGGCATCACCCAGGTCTTTCATGGAGAACCTTTGTGACAAGAAACCCTTGACAGATTGTAGCATAGGAATGTCATTTCCTATTAAGAGAATGTCATCCACGTATAAAACAAGGAATACTACAGTTCTCGCTACAAATCTACTATAGATGCATGGTTCATCTGGATTTTTGATAAAGTCAAATTCCTTGACCGTCTCATCAAAACAGATGTTCCAACTCCGCGATGCCTGCTTTAGTCCATAGATGGACTTAAGCAACTTGCACACCTTTCCGCTGCTCCCACTCTGAATGAAACCCTCTGGCTGATCCATATAGACACACTCCTCTAAATTTCCATTTAGAAAAGCGGTTTTTACGTCCATCTGCCAAATCTCATAATCGTGGAAGGCAGCAATGGCAAGAAGGATCCGAATGGATTTCAGCATAGCCACTGGAGAAAAGGTTTCGTCGTAGTCCAAGCCAGGTCTTTGACGGAAACCCTTTGCTACAAGTCTAGCTTTATAGGTCTCAACCTGTCCATCTACACCAATCTTCCTTTTGAAGATCCACTTGCATCCTACGGGTTTTACCCCGTCTGGAGCAATGTCCAACGTCCATACTTTGTTGGTGTACATGGACTCCATTTCGGTCCGCATTGCATCCAGCCATTTTACCGAGTCAATGCTCTGAACGGCCTGCTGGAAGCTAGTAGGCTCATCATAGTCTATGATGCAATCCTCTCTATCCCCGTCTATGAGAAAACCGTAGTATCTCTCGGGCGGATGAGACTGCCTACTACTTCTGCGGAGCGGCATAGGAATGTCCTGTTCATTTGAACCCTCTGGTTCCATTAGGCTTTCAGTAATAGTCTGTGGTTCTGGAATTTCTTCCAGTTCTACTGCGTTCCCACTTATCTGGTTTTCCAAAAACTCAGTTTCCAAGAAGTAGGCATGACGAGAAACAATGACTTTTTGTTCCTCTTCACAGTAGAAGAAATATCCCTTGGAGTTCTTTGGATATCCCACGAACTTACACTGTACTGAACGCGCCTCGAGCTTGTCCGCATGCTGCTTTTTAACAAAAGCTGGACATCCCCAAGTCTTAATGTGACTGAGATGGGGTCTCTTCCCACACCACATCTCATATGGTGTAGTAGGCACAGTCTTAGTAGGAACTCGGTTCAAAAGGTACGCAGCTGATTCTAGCGCATACCCCCAGAATGATCGCGGTAACTCAGCGTTACTCATCATGGACCGTACCATATCCAATAGGGTCCGGTTCCGTCTCTCCGATACACCGTTGTGTTGCGGAGTGTATGGAGGAGTAAGCTGAGAGAGAATCCCATTCTCTTTTAAGTAATTCAGGAACTCGGCACTTAAGTATTCTCCACCTCGATCCGATCTTAGAATCTTGATACTTTTGCCGGTTTGTTTTTCTACTTCATTCTTAAATTCCTGGAATTTTTCAAAAGCTTCGGACTTATGTTTCATTAAGAAGACATAACCGTATCTTGAAAAATCATCCGTAAAAGTAATGAAGTAAGAATAACCGCTTCGCGCATGTGTAGACATTGGACCGCACACGTCGCTGTGTACGAGTCCCAAGAGCTCGCTCGCTCTTACTCCGTGTCCAGTGAACGGAGTCTTTGTCATCTTTCCTTTGAGACAGGATTGACAAGTGGCATATGATTGATATTCGAACGGATCCAAATATCCTTCTGTATGTAACTTAGTCAACCTTCTCTCATTGATGTGACCCAGTCTACAATGCCATAAGAAAGTCTGATTAATATCTGGTGACTTTCTTTTGTGTGTATTCTGGACATTGAAAATCTGTGGTTGGTTTAATACGTATATACCATTGCTCAATGTACCTGACCCAATCAGAACTTGATTAAGGTGAATGTTAACAACATTACTTACAAACGAAAATTCATAACCTTCTTTAGAAACCAAAGATACAGAAATGATATTACAAGTTGCGTTGGGTACAAAAAAGCAATTACGCAAAACCAAAACATGCCCATCTGACATTCCCAGGTGATAGTCCCCCACGGCTTTAGCATCCATGCTAGCTCCGTTCGCAACTCTGAGGGTCATGTCACCTTCCTTCAAAAACCTACGGTTTCTCAACGCCTGCAAAGAATTACAGATATGAGATCCTGATCCGGTATCCAATACCCAGGAAGTAGAGTTTATAGAAAGACAGTTTTCAATAACATACACACCTGAAGCTGAAGCCGCAACCTGCTTCAGTTCCTGTGTCTTGGCCTTCCAAGCCCTGCAATCTTTCTTCCAGTGTCCACTCTTATGACAATAGAAGCATTCTTCCTTTCCAACAAGCTTCCCCGCAATCTTTGTTGCCTTTTCCTTTCCCTTCGTACCCACTTTACTAACACCGCCTCTTGGTTTGGCGGGGGCTTTCTTCCTCTTTCCCTTGGCTTTCGCCTTGGACCTAGAGGAAGAAGATCCTCCTACAAACAAAGCGGGTGTTTCCCTACCCTTCTGTAGGGTGCCCTCTGCGCTCCTCAGCAGGTTGAGGAGTTCTGAAAGTTCAACTTCCTTTTCTTGCAAGTTGAAATTCAGTATGAACTGGGCGTAAGTGGATGGAAGGGACTGGAGGATTATATCCGTGTAGAGTTCACTGTCCAACGTGGTCCCAAGTTCCGCGAGCTCCTCAGTGTAGCCAATCATCTTAAGCACGTGGTCCGCTACCGATGATCCGACGGCCAACTTTGTCGAAAACAACTTCTTCGACACTTCGTATCTAGCGATACGAGACTGCTCTCCATACAGTTCTTTTGTATGAAGAAATATGGATTCCAAATCCATATTCTCGTGCCTCCTCTGATGTTCGTTGTCCATCGAGGCAAGTACGAGGCACCTGGCCTTCGCGCTGTCAATCTCCCAAGTCTTACGGATTTCCTTATCCGCGACGCTGGAGGTGGGACCTGGGACGGGGGGAGCTTTGGTGGTAAGAAGATACCCCAGCTTGTCGTAAGTGATTGCCAACTTGACATTCCTGAGCCAATCTTTGTAGTTTGGCCCTGTCAATATGTTTTTATCTAGAATCAACTTAAGTCCAGTCATTTCGATTTGGTCGCTGCAGGGGGGAGAGAAGAAACACTTTAGCACGATGCTCTTGCAAGTTTAGAATGGTTTTTAATTTGTCTAAACAGGATGGCTCCCACTGTCTCTCGAATCCCTCCTCAAACCACAAAGGAAGAATTAGCCGGGATCAATCCCACCGTACAATACTTGCTTAACCGTTCAGCCAGGCCAGTGTCGGTACTTCGAGGGAGGTTTTCCAACGCTTTCGCGAAGTTCCTTAATTTAAGAACCTCTTTTCCCTGGGGGCGTAGCCCCGCTAACACCTTTCTAGGCACCTACTAGGTTTATAGCATTGATCGTTTAGTGAGAAATTTCCCGAGGAGTAGCATATACTCACAGTAGGATCGGGATCCAAATATCATCGCGTGACGAAAATGAAGGAATCCTACCATAATCATCACACTCCAAATGGTATGCAAATCTAGCAAGTTTCAGTACTTATGAAACTCCCGATGTGGATTTTTGCCCCATGCTCTTATGACCTTGACTTTGGCCAACAAATCATAAGTCACATGTCAAGTTCTTCCCGTCGTTATCCAGGTTAATTTGAATCCACCCGTACATACCCTTGACTTTGGCCAACAAGGCAGTACGACTGTTCCAAATCAACGCATCTATCTATGCTGCACATGAATATCCAATAGCTACCAATCACTATGCCTTGACTTTGGCCAACAAACACAGCTTGAATACTATTGACTATTTATGTGAAACGACGGAGGGCTACGAATGGTTTTGGCGAAACCGTGAACGTAGTGAACTTGATATAATCGATGGAACGAGATAGCTTTTAGAAGGAGTGGCTCAAGCTCCGCATTTAAAAGTTAGTTTTGAAAAGAACCGAGTGGTTTTTTTCGAAAGTGTTCCAACGATTTTAAACTTGGTTTATTATCTTGCATTAGTTCTTTTAATGCGTGATATTCTTGCATTAGTTCTTTTAATGCGTCCCATCATTTAAATCCTACCATTGCAGAAAACAACCAAAATATGACGTACGCTTATGCCATATGCATTCGCCACGGGGCCCCGTCATCACCCGTTAGGTTACTTAACTAACGACAGAGCGGGGGCTGGGCTAGCGCGGCTGTAAAACATAAGCAATGCCTAAATAGAAAGCAATGATAGACATTACAGATCACAGATGAATACATTGGATATACTAGCAATCCGCATTTCTTTCGAGCCTGAAACGAAAAGCGGATAACACGGTCGCGGTGAATAGCAAATACCCCACCCAAGACCCCTACGGGTGCGGCAAACTACCCGCCAAGTTCCCGGTAGTTTGTGCACCCCACCATGGGTCTATCCTAGGAGCAAAAACAGTAAAAAGAATTATACAATGACGGCTACAACCCCGACCCGGTTGTGCGGCCAAACAAATAATATAATTACATCAATTTACATTTACAAATGAATGAAAGAAAAACAAAAGCTCATCTCACATCCAACCCCGGCTATTCACCCGCGACAGTCCAACACATTCATATACACATTCCAGCACATTACAGATCATGTATAACCCCGACTAATCGACTTATAGCGATTAGCCGACGTTCAATACATGCAAACAACACAGATATAACCAATATAGCCAAAGTGCAGTGAAGTTCGGAAAAAATACGGAATTATAGGACCCCAAAAGGAAATTTCTTTTCTGGAAAATCTGGGTACATATAATATATTTTAAAAATCCCAAAATCCCACAACAAGAACACTGCACGAAAAACGATGCAGAGAGGAAACCAAACTGCGGCGCTTCCGCGGCACATGCCCACCTCGTGCCGCGGATGCGCGGCGGTTTAGTTGAATTGATGCATCGTTTTTCTTCAGTGTTCAAACAAAACCCTGAGACGATTTTACAAGTATAAAGTTTTTCATTTTGAGCAGAAAAAAATTCAACAGAAACTTAGGGTTTTGGAAAATACGGTTTTTGGGTTTTTTACGGTTCCGAACTTCGTTACACTTCACTACCAAGCTAGTTTAAGTTTAGTTAGGCTCTGATACCACTGTAAGTCCATATTGCGACCCCCGGTGCTTACGGGGAGGCGGAAACGGTATAAAAAACGAATTTTTATCGCAAGAGGCAACATGGACTAAACATGGTCGGGATCGTTGTCTAAACTAAAACTAGTATTCTAGCTAAAGAGATTTAGCTACTATGGAAGATGGTTATACCTATACTTGAACTCCTTCTTCTTCAAACCTTGTAGAGGTTGATGGTTCTCTTTACGTCGCCTTCTCCCGTCGAAGATGGATCCACCTCGAAGGTTCGACTTTGGGCTCTTCCTCGATCTTTGAGTGAACTAGGGTTTCCGGTTTGCTAAACCTTCATCCTAGAATGAGTAGAGAGAGATTAGGGTTTGCTTTTCTATCAAAAGAGAATGATTCTCAACACATGAGAAGGTTTCTCTTTTCAAGAGGAAGAAGAAGATGAAAATGAGGAGAGAGAGAGGTTATGATAGAATGAGCTCAATTATTTCTTTCTTGCAACCATATTGCAAAAGAAATGAATTATCTAAATGATAATAATTGAAATAAGAATAGTTGATGGTAATTTTTGAATGACCACAACCATGCTTCATTTAATAAAAAGTAAGCATGAATCAAGGAAGACTTTCAAGGCATGAAAGTGGTCAATGGTCAACAAGTCAATCAAGGTCAACAAGTCAACAAAAACAACCATAACATAATTCTCATTTAATTATTATTATTAATAGATAATATATAAATCCATTAGGGTTTGGAAAATGAAGACTGTCAATTGTGCATACGCACCCGTTCCGAAACCCTAATGAAAAACCTCATTCTCCGCCTCAAGCAACTGTGCATACACACCTGCATTCTCGTTCCGAAAAACAAGAATACCAAGATATAAAAGCAACCCCAAAAACATATACCAGTATCTGGCTCAAACCAGAGCCTGCCAGTATAATCCGTCCGGACTCCAAACGTGCACAAGTGCGCGGATGAGAACGAACCCTGTCGCAAAACCATGCGACCTCTACTCTGTTTTGCCCAGAGGCGAATACCCTCTGTGTGGGACTCTAAAGACTCGACACTACGCTGGCAGTGGGTTTAACCACAGACCGCAAGCGGCACTAGCTGTGCGTAACGGTCCCCAGGTAGATGCCGACAAGAAGGCTGACGAGGTGAAACCCCATCTGAACTCCTACTGAGTCTGAATGTGACATTCTCCGTACAGTCCGGTCCGTTCGTCTGATACATCGCATGGCGGGCCTAGGGGGCGGTAAAACGTCAGTCCCCCAATAGCGGTACAAGTCGTGTCGGAGTGAAGCCCAAAACACCCTGAGATAACACTGGAAACCTACCAGTATATCTCGCTTGCCCTGGCCAGGGACTACTCGTGTAATGGCTCTCCTAGACACAGCGCGATGTCAACCCCCAATACCGGGAGAGACGAATCCTGTCTAACCGTCACTGCCTCCAAGTGCTTCGGGACTGCACCCAACCACCACCTGTTTGCACGACTCCTTTGAGCCGTGGTAGGGTAGTGATCAAAGTGCAGTGGGAACACACTCGAGGCGAAGTGTCAGTGTCAAGTCAGCGGACGAAGCTGTACTCATGTCACCTGGGAACTGATAACTGACGATAGGTATAATACCAACTTGTCAGTTCCCGACGAGTCCTGTCCAGTGTACTCGTAACCCAACGAGCACCCGTATACTATCTCCAGTACGACGTACTGATGGCTGTGGGACAGACCATCTCCCACACTGGGATGAGAAGCGCATACGCTAGTCTACTCCGGAGTATCGATGCCCTGTCTCGATAGTCCTACGACTAGGGACCTGTATAAGGATGTGCCTATAGATTACCCAGCCCCCACTAGTGTGACTGCCATCACAACGCTGGTAATCAAGCAAAGATCCTAAGGGCTCCACTAATGCGTATAAGTGATATACTGAAATAAACACAAGTACACATTGAAGTAGAAACAAACCAAGTAGCATACTACTATATTGAGCAAGATTGTTTATACAAGGTGAATATCCCAAGCTTCCATCAAGTAATATACAAACTAGTATGATACAGTAATGGCCTCTAGGGCATATACACTAACAGGTAGAGACTGTTGAACTGAGTCAGTATCTGACCCGTTCTTCAACGTGGTCTTCAGGTCCGAGAGCTCAAAAGAGCTGGTCTCTGTAAGGACGTTGCCCCCTACAGATGACCCGATAGCCAATCTCGCTGGAAGCAATTCGTTCGAGGTCTCATATCTTGCGATACGAGATTGCTCTCCATATAAAACTTTGTTATGGAGGAAGATAGAAGCTGAGTCCATCTTCTCGTGCTGCCTCTGGTATATATCATCAACTGAGGCTAACACGAGGCACTTGGCTTTCGCAAAGTCTTCTTCCGATGTCCTACGAATATCATGATCCGTGACAGGGGAAACTGGACCTGAGACGGCAGGGGTTGGATCACTCAAGAGGTGTCCCAGCTTGTCCTAGGCAATGGACATATGGACAGACCTTTGCCAGTCATAACAGTCAGATTCAGTCATTTTATTATCTAGATGTAACCTAGGTGCGGTCACTGGGTCGCTGCAATTAATAGAGAGAGAAGAAAACACTTAGCATGATGCTCTTGCAAGTTTAGATTGGTTTTTAATTTATCTAAACAGGATGGCTCCCACTGTCTCTCGAATCCCTCCTCAAACCACAAAGGAAGAATTAGTCGGGATTTTTCTCACCGTACAATACTTGCTTAACCGTTCAGCCAGGCCAGTGTCGGTACTTCGAGGGAGGTTTTCCAACGCTTTCGCGAAGTTCCTTAATTTAAGAACCTCTTTTCCCTGGGGGCGTAGCCCCGCTAACACCTTTCTAGAGACCTACTTGGTTTATAGCATTGATCGTTAAGTGAGAAAGTTCCCGAGGAGTAGCATATACTCACAGTAGGATCGGAATCCAAATATCATCGCGTGATAAAACCGAAGGAATCCTACCTGAATCATCACACTCCAAATGGTATGCAGCGCTAGCAAGTTTCAGTACTTTTGAAACTCCCGATATGGATTTTTGCCCCATGCTCTTATGACCTTGACTAAGGCCAACAAATCATAAGTCACATGTCAAGTTCTACCCGTCGTTATCCAGGTTAATTTGAACCCACCCGTATATACCCTTGACTATGGCCAACAAAGCAATACGACTGTCCCAAACCAACACATTCTATCTATGCAACATATGAATACCCACCAGCTACCAAACACTGTGCCTTGACTAAGGCCAACAAACACAGCTTGAATACTGTTGAATATTCATATGAAACGACGGAGGGCTACGGATGGTTTTGGCGAAACCGTGAACGTAGTGAACTTGATATAGTGGATGGAACGAGATAGCTTTTAAAAGGAGTGGTTCAAGCTCCGCGTTTAAAATGCTTTCTTTTGAAAAGAACCGAGTGGTTTTCAAAGTGTTCCAACGAATTTTACTTGGTTTATTTTCTTGCATTAGTTCTTTTAATGCGTCCCATCATTTAATCCTACCATTGCAGAAAACAACCAAAATATGACGTACGCTTATGCCATTCACATTCGCCACGGGGCCCCGTCATCACCCGTTAGGTTACTTAACTAACGGCAGAGCGGGGGCTGGGCTAGCGCGGCTGTAAAACATAAGCAACGCCTAAATAGTTATCATATATAAATATATAGCAATGATAGACATTACAGATCACAGATGAACACTTTGGATATACTAGGAATCTGCGATTCAATCGAGCCTGCAACGAAAAACGGATTACACGGTCGCGATGAATTGCCAAACCCCTCCCTAGACCCCTACGGGTGCGGCAAACTACCCGCCAAGTAGCCGAAGCGAAGCAACCTCCCTCATCACCGTGAGTAGGCCACTCGGCACTTCGAGATACCCGGTAGTTTGTGCACCCCACCTTGGGTCTTTCCTAGGAGCAAAAACAGTAAAAAGAAATTATACAATGACGGCTACAACCCCGACCCGGTTGTGCGGCCAAACAAATAATATTACATCAATTTACATATTTTACAATGAATGAAAGAAAAAGAAACTCTCATCTCACACCCATTCCCGGCTATTCATCCGCGACAATCCACCGAGTTCATATACACAAACCATCAACATTACAGATCACAGATATGTATAACCCCCACTAATCGACGTATAGCGATTAGCGGACGTTCAATACATATATCACATCACAGAAAATATCCATTAGCCAAGTGTACGGAATACCGATCAAAAATACGGATTTTTAACCACCCCAAAAGTCAATTTTCTTTCTGGAAAATCTGGGTAGAAAAAACATGTATTAAAAATCCCAAAACATCCAAACTAAAACACTGCACCAAACCCGATCCAGTGCCGAGTCAAAACGGCGGCGAAACCGCGGCAATGAGCATGTCATTGCCGCAGAACCGCGGTCGTTTGATCGAATCACTCGATCGTTTTTCTGCAGTGTTTTCACAAAACCCTAAGACGATTTTTGATATATTTTAAAACACTTTTTGAACAGTATAAAAATCGACAGAAACTTGTGGTTTTGCGGATGTGTTTTGCGACTTTTTTCCGATCGATGTTCTTAACACTTTGCTAACTTACTAGTTTATATTTAGCCAGGCTCTGATACCACTGTAAGTCCACGTTGCTCACCCCGGTTCTTACGGGGAGGAGGAAACGCTGAAAAACAATGATTTTGGCGCAAGGCAACATGGACTAAAAGTCGGATCTTTGCTAAACTAGAAACTAGTAATAACTCAGAGGTTTAGCTACTATGCTGTAGGAAGTATACCTCACGGAACCGGTCCTTCGGGTCTTCATCCCGCTGTCCCATTCGTCCATCCAAGCTCCAAGCGTCGATCCGGACCTTGGGCACCTCCGCGGCCTTCTTGAGTCGAAGACGATCCACCCGAGAGTTGTACACTAAGCTTCGCCTCAAGCCAAGGCAACTAGGGTAAGGAGATTGCTAATCTAAATGCCTTAGAATGTGTAGAGGTGATGTATGGATGTATTTGTCTTTGTGGATTCGTTTTCTCTCAACACATGAGATCAAAAGAAGAGATCAAGATGAGGAAGAAGAAGGAGAAAGTTTGCAACCATGGAGCTTTTCTTTTCTTCTCACTTCATGAGAGAGAATGAGAAGAGAATAATGAAAAAGGATTAAGCCAAAAATGAAATGAACCATGGTTGCAATAATACACTAAATCATCATTACTAATCCTATCATGATATAAGTTGATGGCACATTGAATTGACCATTATCATAACACATAAATTAAAATGAAAATAAAAGAAGAGTGTGGATCTCTCTTGAAGGTCAATGGTCAACATGGTCAACATGGTCAAGAGAGATCTAAGTGGTCAAATGGTCAATGCAATTAGCCATCACTAATCTATCACTAAAAGGATTAGTAAACAATGCCTCCGGCCCATAACGGTTTTGACCAAACGAACTGTCAAAACCCTAATGAGTGTGCCACATTATGGTTTTGGCCGAACCAACTGCCAAAACCCTAATGGGGCACCTCCTCCTTCATCGCTCCTCAAAACTGTGCATACGCATTCCGTAGAATGCGAATGCACAGAAGACAAATCAAATCCATCTGTGCAATACTAGGATCTGGCTTAAACCAAAGCCCACTAGTATTGCCTGCCCGAACAGCATACGTACACAAGTGCACGTAAGTGATCGTAGCCCTGCCGTAAAACCATACGGCCTCTACACGTTTCGCTCAGTGCAGGGAAACTCTCTGTGTGGGACTCTAAAGACTCGACACTACGCTGGCAGTGGGTTTAACCACAGACCGCAAGCGGCACTAGCTGTACGTAACGGTCCCCAGGTAGATGTCGATAAGAAGGCCGATGAGGTAAACCCATCCGAACTCCTACTGAGCCTGTATGTGACAATCTCTATACAGTCCGGTCTGTTCGTCTGATACATCCATGGCGGGCCTAGGGGGGCGGTGAACGTCAGTCCCCTAATAGCGGTACAAGTCGTGTCGGAGTGTAGCCCAGAACACCCTGAGATAACACTGGAAAACTACAAGTATATCTCGCTTGCCCTGGCCAGGGACTACTTGTGTAATGGCTCTCCTAGACACAGCGCGATGTCAACCCCCAATACCGGGAGAGACGAATCCTGTCTAACCGTCACTGCCTCCAAGTGCTTCGGGACTGCACCCAACTACTACCTGTTTGCACGACTCCTTTGAGCCATGGTAGGGTAGTAATCTAAGTACAGTGGGAACACACTCATGGCGAAGTGACAGTGTCAAGTCGGCGGACTAAGCTGTACTCATGTCACCTGGGAACTGATAACTGACGATAGGTATAATACCAACCAACAGTTCCCGACGAGTCCTGTCCAGTGTACTCGTAACCTAACGAGCACCCACATACTATCTCAAGTACGACGTACTGACGGCTGTGGGACAGACCGTCTCCCCCGCTGGGATGAGAAGCGCATACGCTAGTCTACTTCGGAGTATCGATGCCCTGTCTCGATAGTCCAACGACTAGGGACCTGTATAAGGATGTGCTTATGGATTACCCAGCCCCCACGAGTGTGAGCGCCATCACAATGCTGGTAATCAAGCAAAAGATCCTAAGGGCTCTACTAATATGTATATAAGCGATATGCTAAAAGAAACACATGCACATATTGAAGTAGAGACAAACCAAGTAGCATACTACCATTTTGAGCAAGATTGTCTATACAACTGTGAATATCCCATGCTTCCATCAAGTAATATACAAGCTAGTTGATACAGCAATGGTCTCTAGGGCATATACACTAACAGTTTGCGGCTACTGCGGTAAAGATGGGCATACCCAGAAGGACTGTCGCCGCGCCAAGGGACAATGCTTGATTTGCGGATCCAGTCAGCAAAGGATTAGCGGTTTCCCTGAGCGAGCAGAGATACAGGGAGGTTCTGGACCGCCGCAGCAGAGGCCATAGGAGTAGAGGCAACCCTATACAGGTCGCGGTCAGGGACGGGCTTTCACCTTGACCGCCGAGCAGGCAGAGGCGTCAGGAGACGTTGTTACAGGTACTCTACTCGTACATTCCTTGCCAGCTAGAGTACTATTTGATTCTGGAGCATCGCACTGTTTCTTGTCTGAGCATTTCGCTGATACACACTCCATACCACATGAACCACTAACCAAGGGATGGGAGATACATACGGGTAATGGCATTATAATATCTAGTCGAGAATGTAGATCATGTACGGTTGTAGTGTGTGGCAGGGAATTCTATGCGAATTTTCTTCTGATTGGGACAGACAGTTATGACGCAATTCTCGGGATGGATTTGATGAGTACCTTCCATACAGTTATTGATTGCCGTGCAAGGAAGGTGATCTTCCGCATTCCCAATCACCCGAAGTTTATTTTCGAGGGTGGAAGCAAATCTTTGGAGCCAGCCAAGTACGGAACCAAGCCCAAGGAGCTGAAAGCTATGGAGATTGATGAGAGCCCAGCCCCAGAGATTGTTCGGGACTTTCTGGACGTATTTCCTGAAGATCTACCAGGTCTACCACCTCCTCGCATCTTAGAGTTCTCGATCGATTTGACTCCAGGTACGGCCCCAGTATCCAAGGCCCCATACAGAATGGCACCGGTTGAGTTGGCGGAGTTGAAGAAGCAAATTGAAGAGCTATTGGAGAAGGTATTTATTCGTCCGAGCGCTTCACCGTGGGGTGCACCCGTTCTGTTAGTAAAGAAGAAGGATGGATCGCTGCGAATGTGTATAGATTATCGGGAGTTGAACAAAGTCACTATAAAAAACAGGTACCCAATCCCGCGCATCGACGACTTATTCGACCAGTTAAGTGGGGCCAAGGTATTCTCGAAGTTGGACCTCCGTTCTGGATATCATCAAATCAGAGTAGCAGTCGAGGATGTATGCAAGACGGCTTTCAGGACCCGATACGGACATTACGAGTTTCTTGTGATGCCGTTCGGTGTTACCAATGCCCCAGCGATATTCATGGACTTGATGAACAGGGTGTTTGCAAAGTACTTGGACACGTTTGTCGTTGTGTTTATCGACGACATACTTGTCTACTCGAAGACCCGGGAGGAGCATGTCGAGCATTTGCGCACGGTTCTACAAATTCTTCGGAAAGAGAAGCTGTATGCGAAATTAAGCAAGTGTGAATTCTGGCTCGACAAGGTTCAGTTTTTGGGACACATTGTTTCGGGCGAAGGCATCTCAGTGGACCCGGCAAAGATAAAATCTGTCAGAGATTGGCCGACGCCGAAGTCAGTGGCCGAGATCGGGAGTTTTCTGGGATTGGCAGGTTATTATCGGAGATTCGTCTAAGACTTCTCAAGAATCGCTGAACCATTGATGAGGCTGACACGGAAGGATGTACCGTTTGCATGGACAGAGGAGTGTACACAAGCTTTTAACAAACTGAAGAAGAAGTTAACTACGGCGCCTATCATTACAGTACCAGATGATTCCGGTGGGTTGGTGATACACAATGATGCCTCAGGGAAGGGTTTAGGCTGTGTTCTGATGCAGCACGGCCGAGTGGTTGCTTACGCCTCTCTACAACTGAGAAATCACCAGAAGAACTATCCTACGCATGACTTGGAGTTAGCTGCAGTAGTCTTTGCGTTGAAGATTTGGAGACACTATCTATTGGGCGAGAAATTGGAGGTGTACACGGATCATAAAAGTCTGAAGTATGTCTTCACTCAGAAGGAACTAAACATGAGGCAGCGCCGATGGCTAGAGCTAATGGCAGATTATGACTTGGACCTTCAGTATCACCCGGGGAAGGTGAATGTTGTACCAGATGCGTTCAGTCGCAAGCCAGCGGTCACGATGTTGACCGGTCAGAAGAGCATTATTGAGGACTTTCGGAGACTCGAGCTTGAAGTCGTTACACCGGGCGCACTCAGTCAACTTTGGCAACTACAGGTGCAGTATTCCATGGTGGATCGCATCAAGGCTGCACAAGCGGATGATCCCCGATTGCAAAAGTTCAGAGCGCAAGTAGAAGCCAGGCTGAGAACAGACTTGATCATACATGAAGATGGCTCTCTGAGATTCGGTAGCAGACTCTGCGTACCCAAGGGAGATGTCCGAGAAGAAGTACTGGCTGAAGCGCATAGTTCAGCTTATTCTGTGCATCCGAGAGGTACAAAGATGTATCAGGATCTAAAGCAGCACTTTTAGTGGAACAAAATGAGTGGGAAATTGCGAGGTTCGTATCCAGGTGCTTGGTATGCCAGCAGGCGAAGGCGGAGCATCAGAGGATAGCGGGATTGTTACAACCACTGCCGATACCAGAATGGAAGTGGGAGCGCATTACCGTGGATTTCGTGACGGCCTAACCATGGAGCCCTAGGGGCAATAACGCCATTTGGGTTATCGTCGATCGCCTCACGAAAGCTGCACACTTCATACCATTCCGAGTAGGACAATCGACAGAGTCACTGGCAGAGAGATATATGCAGGAGATAGTGCGACTTCACGGTGTTCTAGTCAGCATTGTATTAGATCGAGACACCAGATTCGTATCGCCCTTCTGGAGGAGCTTACAGGAGAGCTTGGATACCCGCCTCAAATTCAACACAGCTTATCACCCGCAGACGGATGGACAATCCGAGCGTACGATTCAGACGCTCGAGGATATGTTGAGAGCTTGTATGTTGGACTTTCAGGGTTCCTGGGAGGACCATCTGCATCTAGTCGAGTTTTCTTATAACAACAGTTATCAGGCTAGCTTTCAGATGGCCCCTTTCGAAGCAATTTACGGGCGGAAGTGTCGATCTCCAGTGTGTTGGGATGATGTGGGAGAGCGAAGATTATTGGGTCCCGAGCTCATTGTTCAGACAGTCGACAAGGTCCAAATGATCAGGCAGCGAATTAAGACGGCTCAGGATCGACAGAAGAGTTGGGCAGATACCAGCAGGAGGGCACTAAAACTCGAAGTCGGAGATCACATGTTCTTGAAGATTTCCTCTACCCGTGGAGTTATCAGGTTCGGAAGTCGGGGAAAGCTCAGTCCCCGTTTTATCGGACCTTTTGAGGTGCTAGAGCGAGTAGGAGAGGTGGCCTACCGACTTTCCTTGCCTCCATCGCTAGCTGGTGTGCACAATACCTTCCACGTGTCACAGTTGCGGCGTTATGTTCGGGATGAGAGCCATGTCTTGGACTATTCAGAGCTAGTTTTGGGTACCGATCTATCATACGAGGATCATCCCACTACCATCCTCGACTGCAGAGAGAAAGTGCTGAAGAATAAGGTCATTCCGTTAGTCCGAGTATCTTGGGGCGGTCGTTCCCCAGGAGAATCTACCTGGGAGCGGGAGGAAGATATCCGCGCACGTTTTTCGCATCTCTTTGTGTAGTCCTTTTGTTTTCTATGTATCCTTGTTAAATTTCGAGGACGAAATTTTTGTAAGGGGGGTATGATGTAAATCCCCGTTCCCATCTCAATAAAAGTTTTCTATTTTTCCTATTTCCCCGAGTTTTTCCTTTCCTTTTCCCTCGTACTTTTGTAGGTGATTGGTTGCTTAAGATTAGTATTGGGAATTTTCCAACTAAAAATCAAAACCCAAAATTTAAAACCAAATATAATAATTTCCTCATTTAAATCACCCCCAGCCCAACAAAAGTTTAACAATTAATTTCTTTTAAACCCCCGGCCCAACACCACTCCTCAGCCCAGATGAAAAGCAAAATCTTAATAAGAATTTAATTCCCGGCCCGTCCCCTCCTCAGCCCACGAGAAAATTATAAGGAATTTAATTAATAAATCCCTTTTCCCAGCCTAGCCCGTCTCTTCCAAACCCACGCCCGCTTCACCACGACCCGACACGCTTCGTCTCCCTCTCTTCTTCCCAACGTTAACCTTCTTTCCCGCTCACTTTTTCTGCTCCCGATCCGCTTTCTTCGCCTCTCCTCGCGGCCACGTCGCCGAGCCGTTGCCCCACTACTCGCACGCACTCCCTCGCGACTCCATCGACCTCTTCTCAACCTCCTCTATCCCTCTCACCCTCTCAAACTCTTCTCAAAATCTCTCTCTCGTTCACCCAAAACCCAACCGAGAACTCACTGCCAACTTCACCTCGTCGCTTCCCACCGACGACGAACCACCTCACCCTCCTCCCTCGCTCACTCCTCTCCACCAACAGAGCCCCTGACTCACTCCACCATCGAGCTCTCTCAACCCAACCTAGAATCCCTGCACGCCACCCCAGCCACCCGGCACCCTCACGCCGGCGAACCCCACCACATCGTCGACCATCCTACACCCTCCTCGTCATCAGTATCTCCTCCACCTCCTCCTAAAAAGTCCACACCCGAGCCCATACCCACTCTCTCTCTATCTTCAAAACACCAAACCCACGACCACCATACAAAACCCACTGTTGCCCGTCGCCGGAGCGACGCCGCCGACCGTCGTCGACACCAGCGCACTCACAGAGAACCTCTGAGCACCCCCTCCACTTCCAGCAAGCACAAGACGTCTCCGGGAAGCTCCGACGTCAAACCGTATCGCGAGCCAAGGTCGTGCAAACTAATTCACGCCGTTCGTCGCGCGTTCGTGACGTTGGTGCCGCCGTGCATCCCCGAAACGTTTCCAGGAAAGTATTTTACTTGCTACATACTAATCTATTCGTGTTACAAACTCAAATCGTATAAATTACAAATTTACAATTTCCGATAAATTATATGACATACCTGTTCGATGCATGATCCCAATGAAAATTGTAACGCCTGAGTTTAGGGTTAGTGGTAATTGTGTGTTAATGTGGGGGTTTTTTGGTGAAAAGTTTACCAAAACTGGTTTCTAATAATTTATCTGGTTTTATGGTTATTTTTGTAGAATTTTATCCCAACCACAGACACTTGTGCATGATAACTAGGGTTAAGCCTAGGGTTACCAAGTTTGGGTGTGCATGGTGGGTTAACCATGTTTAGCCAACCATGGTGGGTTAGGCCCTTGGTTAGGATAATTGAGTTAATTGTGAGTTTTAGGTTTGGTTAAGGGTGATTAGGGTTATGGTTGACTTGTGATGAGAAGGAGAGATTGTGATGGGTGTCATGCAAGCATTTAATGAGGGAAGAGAGAATGGTGGCTATGGTTAAGTCACACCCCATTTCATTTCAATACTTTTTGCATGTCTCTCTCACACTCCCTTTCACACTCTCATTTCACTCTCTTCTCTCCCTCTCACTCACACCATATCATCATCTTTTAGCCACCAAAACAACTCCTTCAGCCCAACTTCAGCAGCCATTTCATCAGCAGCAGTACATCAGCCTATAGGCATCAGCATCAGCAGCTGAAGCAAAACCCCATCTTCTAACATCAGCTCCCAACAACATCATCAAACAACAGTTACATAACCCTCTTAGCTTCAGCAGCTACCACAGCCACAGCAGCAACACATCATTAGCCACCAAAAACAGAACATCAGCCACACATCAGCCCCTGTACATCAGCTGTTACATCAGTTTCAGCCCTGTTGCATCAGACCATCAGCAGCAGCAGCTGCTACATCAGCCCCAACCCTTTACATAACACCTCCCCCACAACACACAACCCTTCCCTTAAGAATTACCTCAACCTCTTCTTCACTTGTTGTTGCAACAGCAACTCTGAAGACTTCACAACTCAAGCAACAACACAGCTTCAGCCAGTTTTAGATCAGCATCTGCAGCCCGTTACAGCTCATCTCCAGTCAAGTTTTGCAGCACCGGGAACTGTAGCATCAACACACACTCTTCTACTTCCTCTCTTCTCCTTCATCTAGGGTCTCTAGAGGTATAACCCCTTAACCCAACCCCTAATTGCTAAAAGTTATGGTTATCTAGCTTATTTAGTGTTTATTACATGTTTAGTGGTAGTTTTGGGGTAAATTAGGGGAATTTTGAGAATGTAACGGTTGTGATGATTAGATTAACCTAATTGGGTGCTGTTGAGACCAGTTAACCAGAGAATTGCCCCAGATTTCATAAAAATACCCGATTTATCCGACTTGGTGTGAATTAGCAGTTTTAGCGACTTTTAGCCTTTCTGAAATCTGCTTTTGACTCGATCCACTCAGGTAAAAATTGTGAAGACTGTAGCACAGTGACCGTAGCAGAGACACACACACAAAACACGAGGACCCCTCTCCCTATTTTGGCCGCAGATTTATTGTATCTGGCCACAAATTGCGGCCAGAATGGGGGTGGGGGTGTTGGGTTTTTATGTGTGGGTTGATATTGGGTAGCTAGGATTTCTTGTATCTATAACTTTTTGTGTTGGGTCCAGAGGCAAAATCTGGAGCCAATAACGTATTTTCGATGTTTTAAGACTTGTGCGACATGCGCGTGATACGCGTGGTTCTGTGGCGCGCTGTGCGACACAGCGTGTCATGATAGGTTCTGGTGGGTTTGTGCGCGTCGCGACGTGTCGTGTGCACGCGCGTTTTAGTTTCGCGCACGCGTATCCTTTTTATCGATATATCGTGTTTTGCAGGATTTTCCTGATATTTTGTGACTGTTGTAAATTCTAGGTTCGCCGGCAGGGACTTCAAGCGCGGCAGAGAAAGGAAAGCAGGTGGTCGGACACACCTAGCGCGGTATCATGGGTGAGTAGATTTAACATCTACGGGGGACGATCGTTTGGATGGCGCAAGTCGCCCGATAGATTAGTAAACTTGAAAATAGAACTTTAACATTTGCTTGTGACATTAGAAATGATAGTACTTGCATAATAATTGCTGCAATTAAGATCTATATGTTGTACCCATATGTGCAAACTCATTCTGTAGGACACATGCACCATTACCAGGTTTTTATATGCAGCACGAGCACTATTCTTGTGTACACCCACACCCTGGTAATTGCCATGTCACGACACTAGATAACTATGAATCTGAACATGTTAATTGCTTAAACCTGTGCTATTGCAATAAATAATAAAGATGAAATCATAAGAATTTCTATTCTCGGGCATATATATCATTACATCACTTGCTCATGTATAGTATAAATCATACATTGCAACTTGAACATTGATACCATTTGCATTCATTATCATTGGCATATGCACCCATGATGATTTCATGAGATTTATGATGTTTCTGGATTTCGGGGAAAAGCCGCAAGATTTGAAACTTATGATCTTTTAAATATAAAAGTTGATGTTTTCTAATGATGTAAAGTGTCGTCCACCATGAGTTTGTTGTGTTCTCGATACCCGTTTCGAGGAGGTGGATGAACCGTCTCGGGTACATGGTAGGCCCGGTAAGGTACCCCGGGGCAAGAAGATTGCAGGAGATGGCGTTGAGCCTGGCAGGGGACGGACTACCTACCGGTGACTTCATTTGGCACGGAGGAAATCCAGAGGATACCGACCGTGGCTACTAGTTTGAGATATGGATATTTGGGATGGATCAGCCAGATGGCTGAGATCAGAGATACTTGATATGGATATATGGGATTGAGATAGTTTTGAGGTGTCGTTGCTAGGCACAGATTTTGTTGATTTCATGGACATTATGCTGGTACTAAAAAGAGTTTCAAAAACAAAGAAAGAATAGTTCTTGTACTTATTTGTTGAGATCTTGAGTTGACTCATATAGTATACATACATGTGACATTCATACTTGTTAGCACACTGATGATGCATATGTAAGTCCATGCTACCCTTCCCCGGTACTTACGGGGTTGCGGAAGTGGTGAAAAACGATTTTCAAGAGGGTGGTAACATGGACTACAAATACGGATCTTTGTTAAACAACTAACTAACAACCTAACTAGAGTTTTACCTACTCGGTTAGGGGGCTATACCTTTCTTGAACTCCTTCGTCTTCAACTCTTCCCGGTATACGGATCGGCCTCACCTTGTCGTCTCCTTGCACCGAAGATGGATCCACCCGAAAGCTTCTACCTTTGGCTTCTTCTTCGAACTTTGAAGAAACTAGAACACTTGGCTTGCTAGGCCTTGTGAACTAGAATGAGTAGAGGATTGTTTTAATGTCTTTTTATCTCTAAGGAAATGAGTCTCAACACATGAGAATGGTTTGCCTTGAGCTAGAGAGAGCAAGAGGAAGAGGGAGAGCTTGAGCAAGTGATGGCAAGAGAGAGAAATGAAATGAGAGAATGAGTAACTCTTTTTCCATCCAAGCTCTCATAATCC
Source organism: Agapanthus africanus (assembly GCA_030015575.1). NCBI lineage: Eukaryota > Viridiplantae > Streptophyta > Magnoliopsida > Asparagales > Amaryllidaceae > Agapanthus > Agapanthus africanus. The sequence continues at coordinate 436,641,371 of JASDDO010000014.1, forward strand.
TAAGCCATCATAACAAAAATAGTAATCAAGTATTGTGTGATGGTTTAAGTCAAAATGGCTGTATCATTTCATGCACTCATTTTGCATAAATAAACAAGCAAGCAAAAGTCTTTGCCATGAAATGATAGCCATTGTCATGATGATGGTCAACTAGTCCAACCTAGTCAACCGGTCAACAAAGTCAACAAGTCAACAAAGTCAACCCTTCAACAACCATGTCACTATAATACTTAATTAATATTAATGTTAATTATATTTCTTATTCTCATTAGGGTTTAGCCAAAAGTCAATAGTCAACAGTCAACAGTCAACAACCCCAATGAGAATCCTCTGCCTCTGTCTCTCTATCAACTGTGCAAACACATCCGCATCCGCGTTCCGAGGAACACGAATACAAATGTGATAAAACCAATCCCAAAGCGTACACTAGGATCTGGCTTAAACCAAAGCCCGCTAGTGTTAACTGTCCGGACACTGTACGTGCACAAGTGCACGGATGTGACCGAACCCTGTCGCAAAACCATGCGACCTGTCGCAAAACCATGCGACCTCTACTCTTTTGCCTAAAGGCGAATAGCTTTCTGTGTGGGACTCTAAAGACTCGACATTATGCTGGCAGTGGGTTTAACCACAGACCGCAAGCGGCACTAGCTGTGCGTAACGGTCCACAGGTAGATGCCGACAAGAAGACTGACAAGGTGAAACCCATCTGAACTCCTACTGAGCCTGAATGTGACAATCTCTATACAGTCCGGTCTGTTCGTCTGATACATCGCATGGCAGGCCTAGGGGGCGGTAAACGTAAGTCCCCTAATAGCGGTACAAGTCGTGTCGGAGTGAAGCCCAGAACACCCTGAGATAACACTGGAAACATACCAGTATATCTCGCTTGCCCTGGCCAGGGAGTACTCGTGTAATGGCTCTTCTAGACACAGCGCGATGTCAACCCTCAATACCGGGAGAGACGAATCCTGTCTAACCGTCACTGCCTCCAAGTGCTTCGGGGCTGCACCCAAAAACTACCTGTTTGCACGACTCCTTTGAGCCGTGGTAGGGTAGTAATCAAAGTACAGTGGGAACACACTCGAGGCGAAGTGACAGTGTCAAGTCAGCGGACTAAGCTGTACTCATGTCACCTGGGAACTGATAACTGACGATAGGTATAGTACCAACCAACAGTTCCCGACGAGTCCTGTCCAGTGTACTCGTAACCTAACGAGCACCCGCATACTATCTCAAGTATGACGTACTGACGGCTGTGGGACAGACCGTCTCCCACACTGGGATGAGAAGCGCATAAGCTAGTCTACTCCGGAGTATCGATGCTCTGTCTCGATAGTCCTGTGACTAGGGACCTGCATAAGGATGTGCTTATAGATTATCTAGCCCCCACGAGTGTGACTGCCATCACAACGCCGATAATCAAGCAAAGATCCTAAGGGCTCCACTAATGTGTATTGGTGATATGCAAAAATAAACACATGTACACATTAAAACAGAAACAAACCAAGTAGCATACAACTATATTAAGCTAGATTGTCAATACAAGGTGAATATCCAAGCTTCCTTTAAGTAATATACATACTAGTATGATACACTAATGGCCTCTAGGGCATATACACTAACAATCTCCCACTTGCACTAAGGCCATGTACTGGCGTATCGAAGACCTATCATCTCGATCAGCCGCTCGAACTGAGTCTGGGGTAAGGCCTTTGTGAGTGGATCAGCAGTGTTATCTTCCGTAGAAACTCTCCGAACCTCGATCTCCTGGCGACCCACGATCTCCCTGATCAGGTGATACCGCCTCAAGATGTGTCTGGATCTCTGATGGGACCTTGGTTCCTTCGCTAAAGCTATAGCCCCGTTGTTGTCGCAATACAGAGGTATTGGGTCAACAATGGATGGAACCACCTGAAGTTCAGTTAAGAACTTCCTTATCCAGACAGCTTCTTTTGCGGCATCTGCAGCAGCGATATATTCCGCTTCCATCGTCGAGTCAGCAACGGTTTCCTGTTTGGAACTCTTCCAACACACCGCCCCTCTATTGAGGGTAAAGACATAACCCGACATGGACTTGGAATCATCCTTGTCACTCTGGAAGCTGGAGTCAGCAAAGGCCTCGATCTGGAGGTCTTTTCCGCCATACACCAAGAACATCTCCTTAGTCCTTCTCAAGTACTTGAGAATGTTCTTTACTGCTATCTAGTGTTTCTCACCAGGGTTTGACTGATACCAGCTTACCACACTCAGTGCATAAGCTACATCTGGTATGGTACACAACATCGCATACATTATAGAGCCTACCGCAGAAGCGTAGGGTATAATAGATATGCGATCCCTTTCCAAATCAGTCTTGGGAGACATCTCTTTGGAGAGGGTGATCCCGTGACAAGCCGGTAAATTACCGCCCTTGGAATCTTCCATACTGAATCTTTTTGGATCTGTCACGATAGATCCAGATCCCCAGAATGTATGAGGCATCACCCAGGTCTTTCATGGAGAACCTGTATGACAAGAACCCTTTGACAGATTGTAGCATAGGAATTTCATTTCCTATTAAGAGAATGTCATCCACGTATAAAACGAGGAATACTACAGTTCTCGCTACAAATCTACTATAGATGCATGGTTCATCTGGATTTTTGATAAAGCTAAATTCTTTGACCGTCTCATCAAAACAGATGTTCCAACTCCGCAATGCCTGCTTTAGTCCGTAGATGAACTTAAGAAACTTGCACACCTTTCCGCTGCTCCCACTCTGAATGAAACCCTCTGGCTGGTCTATATAGACGCACTCCTCTAAATTTCCGTTTAGAAAAGCGGTCTTTACGTCCATCTGCTAAATTTCATAATCGTGGAAGGCAGCAATGGCAAGAAGGATCCGAATGGACTTCAACATAGCTACTGGAGGAAAGGTCTCGTCATAGTCCAAACCAGGTCTTTGACGAAAACCCTTTGCAACCAGTCTAGCTTTATAGGTCTCAACCTGTCCATCTACACCAATCTTCCTTTTGAAGATCCACTTGCATCCTACGGGTTTTACCCCATCTGGAGCAACGTCCAACGTCCATACTTTGTTGGTGTACATGGACTCCATTTCAGTCCGCATTGCATCCAGCCATTTTACCGAGTCAACGCTCTGAATGGCCTGCTGGAAGCTAGTCGGCTCATCATAATCAATGATGCAATCCTCTCTATCCCCGTCTATAAGAAAATCGTAGTATCTCTCGGGCGGATGAGACTGCCTACTACTCCTGCGGAGCGGTGCAGGAATGTCATGATCTTTCGAACCCTCTGGTTCTACTAAGCTTTCAGTAATAGCTCGTGGTTCTGGAATTTCTTCCAGTTCTATTGCGCTCCCACTTATCTGATTTTCCAAAAACTCAGTTTCCAAGAAGTGGGCATGACGAGAAACATAAATCTTTTGTTCCTCTTCGCAATAGAAGAAATATCCCTTGGAGTTCTTTGGATATCCCACAAACTTGCACTGTACTGAGCGTGCCTCGAGTTTGTCCGCATGCTGCTTTTTGACAAAAGCTGGACATCCCCATGTCTTAATGTGATTAAGATAGGGTCTCTTCCCACACCACATCTGATATGGTGTAGTAGGCACAGTCTTAGTTGGAAATCGGTTCAAAAGGTATGCAGCTGATTCTAGTGCATATCCCCAGAATGATTGCTGTAACTCAACGTTACTCATCATGGACCGTACCATATCCAATAGGGTCCGGTTCCGTCTCTTCGATACACCGTTATGTTGCGGAGTGTATGGAGGAGTAAGCTGAGAGAGAATTCCGTTCTCTTTTAAATAGTCCAGGAACTCGGCACTCAAGTATTCACCACCTCGATCCGATCTTAGAATCTTGATACTTTTGCCGGTTTGTTTTTCTACTTCATTCTTATATTCCTATAATTTTCCAAAGGCTTCGGATTTATGTTTCATTAAGAAGACATAACCGTACCTTGAAAAGTCATCCGTAAAAGTAATGAAATAAGAATAACCGCTTCACGCATGTGTAGACATCGGACCGCACACGTCGTTGTGTACGAGTCCCAAGAGCTCGCTCGCTCTTACTCCGCGTCCAGTGAACAGAGTCTTTGTCATCTTTCTTTGAGACAAGATTGACAAGTGGCATACGATTGATATTCGAACGGATTCAAATATCCTTCTGTATGTAACTTCGTCAACCTTCTCTCATTGATGTGACCCAGTCTACAATGCCATAAGAAAGTCTGATTTATTTCTAGAGACATTCTTTTGTGTGTATTCTGGACATTGAAAATCTGTGGTTGGTTTAGTACGTATATACCATTGGTTAATGTACCTGACCTAATCAGAACTTGATTAAGGTGAATGTTTACAACATTACTTACAAACGCAAATTCATAACCTTCTTTAGAAATCAAAGATACAGAAATGATATTACAAGTTGCGTTGGGTACAAAAAAGCAATTACGTAAAACCAAAACATGTCCATCTGACATTCCCAGGTGATAGTCGCCCACGGCCTTAGCATCCATGCTAGCTCCGTTTGCAACTTTGTGGGTCATGTCACCTGCCTTCAAAAACCTACGGTTTCTCAACGCCTGCAAAGAATTACATATATGAGATCCTGATCCGGTATCCAATACCCAGGAAGTAGAGTTTATTGATAGACAGTTTTCAATAACATACACACCTGAAGCTGAAGACGCAACTTGCTTCAGATCCTGTGTTCTGGCTTTCCAAGCCCTGCAATCTTTCTTCCACTGATCACTCTTATGACAAAAAAAGCACTCTTCCTTCCCTATAAGCTTCCCCGCTATCTTTGTTGCTTTTGCTTTTCTCTTCTTATCCACTTTACTAACACCGCCCCTTGGTTTGGCGGGAGTTTTCTTCTTCTTTCCCTTGGCTTTCGCCTTGGACCTAGAAGAGGAAGATCCTCCTACAAACAAAGTGGATGTTTCCTTACCTTTCTGTAGGGTGCCCTCTGCACTCCTCAGCATGTTGAGGAGCTCTGAAAGTTCAACTTCTTTTTCTTGCAAGTTGAAATTCAGGATGAACTGGGCGTAAGCGGAAGGAAGGGACTGAAGAATCAAGTCCGTATAGAGCTCATTCTCCAACGTGGTCCCAAGGTCCGCGAGCTCCTCAATGAAGCCAATCATCTTAAGCACGTGTTCCGCTACCGATGATCCGACGACCAACTTTGCCGAAAACAACTTCTTCGACACTTCGTATCTGGCGATACGAGATTGCTCTCCATACTGTTCTTTTGTATGGAGAAATATGGATTCGAGGTCCATATTCTCGTGCCTCCTCTGATGTTCGTTGTCCATAGAGGCAAGCACGAGGCACTTGGCCTTCGCGCAATTGATCTCCCAAGTCTTACGAATTTCCTTATCCGCGACGTTGGAGGTGGGACCTGGGACAGGGGGAGCTTTGGTGGTAAGGAGATACCCCAACTTGTCATAAGTGATTGCCATTTTGACATTCCTGAGCCAATCTTTGTAGTTTCGCCCTGTCAGTATGTTTTTATCTAGTAATAACTTAAGTCCGGTCATGATGTTTGGTCGCTGCAATTAGGAGAGAGAGAAGAAACACTTTAGCATGATGCTCTTGCAAGTTTAGAGTGGTTTTTAATTTGTCTAAACAGGATGGCTCCCACTGTCTCTCGAATCCCTCCTCAAACCAAAAAAGGAAGAATTAGATCAATCTCACCGTACAATACTTGCTTAACCGTTCGGCCAGGCTGGTGTCGGTACATCGAGGGAGGTTTTCCAACGCTTTCGCGAAGTTCCTTAATTTAAGAACCACTTTTCCCTGGGGGCGTAGCCCCGCTAACACCTTTCTAGACACCTTCTTGGTTTATAGCATTGATCGTTTAGTGAGAAATTTCTCGAGGAGTAGCATATACTCACAGTAGGATCGGGATCCAAATATCATCGCGGGACAAACTGAAGGAATCCTACCAGAATCATCGCACTCCAAATGGTATGCAACACTAGCAAGTTTCAGTTCTTTTGAAACTCCCGATGTGGATTTTTGCCCCATGCTCTTATGACCTTGACTTTGGCCAACAAATCATAAGTCACATGTCAAGTTCTACCCGTCATTCTCCAGGTTAATTTGAGCCCATCCGCACATACCTTTGACTTTGGCCAACAAGGTAAATGACTGCCCCAAACCAACACATCTATCTATGCTGCACATGAATACCCAATAGCTACCAATCACTATGCCTTGACTTTGGCCAACAAACATAGCTTGAATACTATTGACCATCCATGTGAAACGACGGATGGCTACGAATGGTTTTGGCGAAACCGTGAACGTAGTGAACTTGATATAATCGATGGAACGAGATAGCTTTTAAAAGGAGTGGCTTAAGCTCCGCGTTTAAAAGTTATTTTGAAAAGAAACCGAGTGGTTTTGAAAGTGTTCCAACGACTTTTACTTGGTTTATTTTTCTTGCATTAGTTCTGTTAATGCGTCCCATCATTTAATCCTACTATTGCAGAAAACAACCAAAATATGACGTACGTTTATGCCATTCGCATTCGCCACGGGGCCCCGTCATTACCCGTTAGGTTACATAACTAACGACAGAGCGGGGGCTGGGCTAGCGCGGCTGAAAAACATAAGCAACACCTAAATAATATCATATATAGATATATTGCAATGATAGCCATTTCAGATCACAGATGAACACATTGGATATATTAGAAATCCGCAATTCGTACGAGCCTGTAACGAAAAGCGGATTACACGGTCGCGATGAATAGCCAATACCCTACCCTAGACCCCCACGGGTGCGGCAAACTACCCGCCAAATATTCGAAGCGGAGCAACCTCCTTCAACGACGTGAGTAGGCCACTCGGCACTTCGAGATACCCGGTAGTTTGTGCACCCCACCTTGGGTCTATCCTAGGAGCAAAAACAGTAAAAAGAAATTATACAATGACGGCTACAACCCCGACCCGGTTGTGCGGCCAAAAATAATATCACATCAATTTACATATTACATGAATTGAAAGAAAAGAAAACTCTCATCTCACAACCCCCGGCTATTCATCCGCGACAATCCAATGAATTCATATACACATACCATCAACATTACAGATCACAGATATGTATAACCCCCACTAATCGACGTATAGCAATTAGCAGACGTTCAATACATATAACACATCACAGATATCAACCCGTTAGCTTTAGTCTTTAGAAGTTCGATAAAAATACGGATTTTCAAGCCCCAAAAACAAATTTTTCTTTATGGAAAACGTGGGCAGAAAAAACATATTGTAAAAATCCCAAAATACCTCCAGAAACACACTGCAAGAAATTTGAGCCATGATCGACTCAACTCGGCCGCGGATCCGCGGCAGGAGCGTGCTCCCGCCGCGGTTCCGCGGCGCTTTGAATTTGTTCTCTGGACCAAATTTCTTGAGTGTCTTTTAAAAAGCCTGAGTCGATTTTTGGAGTATGATTTATCAATTTTTGAACAGAATACAGAATCGACAGAAACTTGATTTTCCGGGTGTTTTTCGTGATTTTTTCTCCGATCGAACTTCTACTTACATTACTAACATGTTAGATAGTGTTTAACCTGGCTCTGATACCACTGTAAGTCCATGCTACCCTTCTCCGGTACTTACGGGGTTGCGGAAGTGGTGAAAAACGATTTTCAAGAGGGTGGTAACATGGACTACAAATACGGATCTTTGTTAAACAACTAACTAACAACCTAACTAGAGTTTTACCTACTCGGTTAGGGGGCTATACCTTCCTTGAACTCCTTCGTCTTCAACTCTTCCCGGTGTACGGATCGGCCTCACCTCGTCGTCTCCTTGCGCCGAAGATGGATCCACCCGAAAGCTTCTACCTTTGGCTTCTTCTTCGAACTTTGAAGAAACTAGAACACTTGGCTTGCTAGGCATTGTGAACTAGAATAAGTAGAGGATTGTTTTGGTGTCTTTTTATCTCTAAGGCAATGAGTCTCAACACATGAGAATGGTTTGCCTTGAGCTAGAGAGAGCAAGAGGAAGAGGGAGAGCTTGAGCAATTGATGGCAAGAGAGAGAAATGAAATGAGAGAATGAGTAACTCTTTTGCCATCCAAGCTCTCATAATCCTAAGCCATCATAACAAAAATAGTAATCAAGTATTGTGTGATGGTTTAAGTCAAAATGGCTATATCATTTCATACACTCATTTTGCATAAATAAACAAGCAAGAAAAAGTCTTTGCCATGGGATGATAGCCATTGTCATGATGATGGTCAACTAGTCAAACTTAGTCAACCGATCAACAAAGTAAACAAGTCAACAAAGTCAACCCCTCAACAACCATATCACTATAATACTTAATTAATAATAATGTTAATTATATTTCTTATTCTCATTAGGGTTTAGCCAAAAGTCAACAGTCAACAACCCCAATGAGAATCCTCTGCCTCTGTCTCTCTGTCAACTGTGCATACACACCCGCATCCGCGTTCCGAGGAACACGAATACAAATGAGATAAAACCAATCCCAAAGCGTACACTAGGATCTGGCTTAAACCAAAGCCCGCTAGTGTTAACTGTCCGGACACTGTACGTGCACAAGTGCATGAATGTGACCGAACCATGTCGCAAAACCATGCGACCTCTACTCTTTTGCCTAAAGGCGAATAGGTTCCTGTGTGGGACTCTAAAGACTCGACACTACGCTGGCAGTGGGTTTAACCACAGACCGCAAGCGGCACTAGCTGTGCGTATCGGTCCCCGGGTAGATGCCGACAAGAAGACTGACGAGGTGAAACCCATCTGAACTCCTACTGAGCCTGAATGTGACAATCTCTATACAGTCTGGTCTGTTCGTCTGATACATCGCATGGTGGGCCTAGGGTGCGGTAAACGTCAGTCCCCTAATAGCGGTACAAGTCGTGTCGGAGTGAAGCCCAGAACACCCTGAGATAACACTGGAAACCTACCAGTATATCTCGCTTGCCCTGGCCAGGGACTACTCGTGTAATGGCTCTCCTAGACACAGCGCGATGTCAACCCCCAATGCCGGGAGAGACGAATCCCGTCTAACCGTCACTGCCTCCAAGTGCTTCGGGACTGCACCCAAAAACTACCTGTTTGCACGACTCCTTTGAGCCATGGTAGGGTAGTAATCAAAGTACAGTGGGAACACACTCGAGGCGAAGTGACAGTGTCAAGTCAGCGGACTAAGCTGTACTCATGTCACCTGGGAACTGATAACTGACGATAGGTATAGTACCAACCAACAGTTCCCGACGAGTCCTGTCCAGTGTACTCGTAACCTAACGAGCACCCGCATATTATCTCAAGTATGACGTACTGACGGCTGTGGGACAGACCGTCTTCCATACTGGGATGAGAAGCGCATACGCTAGTCTACTCCGGAGTATCGATGCCCTGTCTCGATAGTCCTGCGACTTGGGACCTGCATAAGGATGTGCTTATAGATTACCCAGCCCCCACGAGTGTGACTGCCATCACAACGCCGGTAATCAAGCAAAGATCCTAAGGGCTCCAAGTAGCATACTACTATATTGAGCAAGATTGTCAATACAAGGTGAATATCCCAAACTTCCATTAAGTAATATACATACTAGTATGATACAGTAATGGCCTCTAGGGCATATACACTAACAACATACATACCTGCTAGTGCCTATAGACACACCTATTTAGAGATGCTAGGATACTTGTGTGCATACATGCGATAGCCTTTATAGATGTTATTTACTACTCGCGAGCTGGCAACTCACCCCCGTTGTGCCACAGCTTTTCTGCAGGTCCGTTCCGTCAGCACTGTAGCGGCGGGCACTTTTGCCTCTTTTGCTCTCTTTTCCTGGATTCGAGGCTTTTTCTCATAGATGGGTTGTTATCATTTTGTACCACCTTATTATGATCATTGTATCTAGAGTACTCCATCTACTACTACTATTCCAGCTGTACCTGTTTATTTGGATTACTGTATATTGACCTAGAGACGAGATTGTGAGACTTATGGATTTATGTTATGTGGGGTCGAGCTCACTTGAGTCGACATGTTATTTTATCTGTGCTTTCATTCTCATTTATGCACACTGTATTTATATTGCGTGGGATTTGTGACCACCTTGAGGCGAAGAGTTAGCTCCCACTTAGGGATGCCTTTTTCCTGTTTGCACCCGTTTGGGGCTTGTTTTTACAAAGGAGGTTCTGCCAGAATTTTTGGAAAAAGGGAAAGTTGTTTTAAAAAGGAAACTTGATGTGGTTTAATGGAGTAAAATGCTTTAAATAAATTGGCTTCTTTAACTCTAATTCTTAATTGGGTTTTGTATTCTGGGCTTCGGCTTACTTATGTTACGGACGCCATGAGACGTGTCGTAACTTAAGTGCCGGTCGCGTTCCGTACCTTGCGGGTCGTGACAAAAATATTCATCTAATTTGATGGAATTGGATTTCCTATGTTGGCCCGTATGATAATGAATACTTTTTATAACTTTCACAGGAAAATATGACTGTTAATGACTAAAACGAATATCCCCAAATACACTCGTGAAAACTGGAAATTCCCGTATCTGAAAATTGTAAAATTCACCATAAATTGTATACATATGGGAATGATGCGTTCAAGGGCTCAATTCGAAGCTGACTCGACGATCTGTAACCCTGTGCAAGTTTCTAATGGTTTCTGTGCTGGAATTGTGACGATATTTGGTTCGGAGTGCGGCTATGGACTGCAGTCCAGAGCGACTCTGGTTACTGTTTATTGTCCCGTAATGCGTACCACCTTGTTTACTGAACTCTTATGTTGCGGAACTCTGCATTTTATTAAAGGTGAATCTGTTAGTTAAATAACACAAGTGTTTTCATTCCGTTTCATCGTCGTTTTCTATTTAATTTGTAAATTAAAAGGGCAGGACGTATAACAGTCCAAAACAGATTCAGAAGTGACATACTAGTGTTAAACAGTGTATAACTTTCGACGTAGAGACGCGATTGAGAATCCGTCTGTTGCGTTGTACACCCTATTGGAAACCCTAGATTTTATTAAACTTTAGTGTCGCTAAATTCTGAACCCAACTGGGTGAAATTCGTGTCGCGAAACAGACGTTCAGTTCAGAAACTGAATTTCCTGCAGCGAGCACTTAAAATGAAACGGCTGTAACTTGAATACCGGAAACCCGATCGAACTGAAACTAATTTTGATGAACTTCCGACAGAGTGTGATTATTATCGTATTTGTATCATTTCATTTAATTCCGAACATATTAATTTATGCAATTTTTGTAAGTGGATGACGTGCATATTGGTTCATAACATACATGGCTTGTTAATGGCATACATACACATATCTTACCCCATTTGCCATATACATAGTGTTAGTGCGTGTTAGTGTTCAGTGGACATTGCATTATCGTGCGTGAATGATATTGGTTTGGGACTGTCGAGTACACCAATGGAAAGTGAATGATTCGTGACAGTGATTGATACAGTGAACAGTGATAAAACCGTGCCATTGGTATAGTTGTACACGACTAAATCAAAATCATAAATAGTGTAAACCTGGGGAAAAAGGGGAAATCGAAGTGGAAAGAGAATCGTATTTAGCGGGACCATGTTTTAGAGGATGATCATTCGAGCAGTGATATATATATTAGGTAGGATCTAGCGATCCGGCTGACAGGGTTATGTCCCGGGCATGTGGGCCGTTGTCTCGGGTATGTACGAGACTCCTGTTAAACATGATCCTCCTTTCCACTATACGATTTCAAACATGACCTAGAGACTGATAGAGACACAGATCATACTTTGCATCATATAGTGACATAGTGATTACACGCATTGTACTTTCACTGTTATCATCGTAATTACCTGTTTCATATCATTATTGTATAAACTGCTATTGTGTCGCTCTGACGACCTGAGTATGCTTGCTCAGATCTCATGGAAGAACCATCGCAGGAGACAGATTTTCCTTTCGAGCTGACGGAGATCTAGTCTGGTGTACTTTTCTTTCCTTTCCGCTTTCCATAGAAGAGATCGTGTAATCGAACTTGGTTAGTAACTCTTCATGTTTATTTGTAATTTGTGAACTATGGATTTTAATGTAATAATTTAGTGATGTGATTCTTTTACTGCTGTGCTTTCCTTACTGATTACCATGTAATTCTAGAAGCCGAAGTGTGACTACGGCGGGATTATTCTTTGACCGTAGGAGCATGGCTGGCCTAGTCGTCCCTCGTTTTCCGTATTTTGGGAAGCGGGGCGTGACAAACACCTTTCTAGACACCTACTTGGTTTATAGTATTGATCGTTAAGTGAGAAAGTTTCCCGAGGAGTAGCATATACTCACAGTAGGATCGGGATCCAAATATCATCGTGTGATAAAGCTGAAGGAATCCTAACAAAATTATCACACTCCAAATGGTATGCAACATTAGCATGTTTCAGTTTCTTTAGAAACTCCCGATGTAGATTTTTGCCCCATGTTCTTATGATCTTGACTTTGGCCAACAAATCATAAGTCACATGTCAAGTTATACCCGTCATTTTCCAGGTTAATTTGAACCCACCCGTACCAACCCTTAACTTCAAAGCAGTACGACTGTCCCAAACCAATGCATCTATCTATGCTACATATGAATATCCAAAAGCTACCAATCACTATGCCTTGACTTTGGCCAACAAACATAGCTTGAATACTATTGACTATCATTATGAAATGACGGAGGGCTACGAATGGTTTTGGCGAAACCGTGAACGTAGTGAACTTGATATAGTCGAAGGAACCTGATAGCTTTTAAAAGGAGTGGTTTAAGCTCCGCGTTTTTAAAAGTTTTCTGTTTTGGAAAAACCGTGTGGTTTTGAAATTGTTCCAACGATTTAACTTTGGTTTATTTTCTTTGCATTAATATAATGTGTCCCATCAATTAATCCTACCATTGCAGAAAACAACGAAAATATGACGTACGCTTATGCCATCCGCATTCGCCACGGGGCCCCGTCATCACCCGTTAGGTTACTTAACTAACGACAGAGTGGGGGCTGGACTAGCACGGATGCAAAACATATGCAACGCCTACTAGATATCATATATAGATATATACATTCGTCAGACACAATGATAGTCATTCCAGATCACAGATGAACACATTGGATATGCTAGGAATCCGCGTTTCGTTCGAGCCTACAACGAAAGACGGATTACATGGTCGTGATGAATAGCCAAAGCCCACCCTAGACCCCTACGGGTGCGGCAAACTACCCGCCAAATACCCGAAGTGGAGCAGCCTCCCTCAACAAAGTGAGTAGGCCACTAGGCACTTCAAAGTACCCGGTAGTCTGTGCACCCCATCTTGGGTCTATCCTAGGAGCAGAAAACAGTAAAAGAAATAATATACAAAGGCGGATACATCCTCAACCCGGATGTGCGACCCAAAAATAATATTACATCAATTTACAATTTACATCAAAAGAAAGATAAATAAACACTCATCTCACATCCCCGGCTATTCATCCACGACGATCCAACAAGTTCATATACACAATCCAACAATACAGATCACAGATATGTACAACCCCCACTAATCGACGTATAGCGATTAGTAGACGTTCAGTACATATTTCACATTACAGATATAATCCAATTAGCTAATGTTTATAGAATTTCGATCAATATTCAAATTTGAAACTACCCCAAATACATCACAGTACTCAAAGGAATCTGGGCAGAAACAAAATATCTGAAAAATCACAAAACATCAAGCTGGACAATCTGCAGGAAAAATGAGTTTACTCCGAGTCAACTCGGCCGCGGATCCGCGGCGAAACTCATGGTTTCGCCGCGCTTCCGCGGCGAAACGCATGGTTTCGCCGTGCTTCCGCGGCGAAACGAATGGTTTCGCCGCGCTTCCGCGGCGAAACGCATGGTTTCGCCGCGCTTCCGCGGCAGTCTGACCGAGTCACGAACTCGTTTTTCTTGTGTGTCCTTAAAAAACCCTGCACGTATTTTTCAGGTCTCTGGAAATATTTTTAGACCTGTTTTTAAAAACGGCAGAAAACACTAGATTTTGTTGTTTTTTGCGATTTTTTTCGGGATCGAAGTTCTAAATACTTTGCTAACATGTAAGTTCTTGTTTAGCCTCGCTCTGATACCACTGTAAGTCTATGTTACCCACCCTGGTACCTACGGGGAGGCGGAAAGAGTAAAAAACAAATTTTTATCACAAGGAAATATAGACTAACCATGAAGGATCTTTGCTAAACATAAACTAACAAACTATCTACAAGTTCTAACTACTAGGTTAGAAGGTTATACCTAGTTCTTGAACTCCTTCTCTTTATTTGTTGCTTCCTTTTCTTGTGTGCTCCTTTGAGTGGTGTAGACGGCTTCTCCTCTTCGTCTTCTCTTTGCCAAAGAAAGATCCACCTAAAGGCCTCTACCTTGAGCTCCTACCTCAACAAGGAAGTAACTGGAGTGCTTGGCTTGCTAGAGTGAGTAGAGGAGTGTTTTGGTGGTTTAGTCTCAAAGATTGGATTTTCAACACATGAAACACTTAAGCTTTTGAGATAGAGGAAGAGGGAGAACAAAACATGAGAGAGAAAACATATGAGAGAATGAGAGTGAAGAATTAACCTTGCTCTCATACTAGATAATAATAATAATAATTAAGAAAATTGTGATGGTTAGTTGATTTGACCATTATTATTTCACATTTAATGCTAAGCAAGTTTCAAGAAGCATCTTTTGCTTAACTAAAGAAAATATCAAAGTCAATGAAAGTCAACAAGTCAAATGGTCTACCCAACCCTAACCATGACACAATTATCCTTAATTAATATTATTAATCATATTTCTCATTCTCATTAGGGTTTTGAAAAAGTCAATGGTCAATAACCCTAATGAGGTTTCTCCCTCTCCGCCTCTGTCAACTGTACGTACGTACCAGCATTCGTGTTTAGAAGAAACACGAACACAATGAGACAAGCCCAATCCCAAAACAAATACTAGGATCTGGCTTAAACCAAAGCCCACTAGTAATAACTTCCCGGACACCAAACGTGCACAAGTGTGCGTATGTGAACGAACCCCGTCGTAAAACCATACGACCTCTACTCTGTTTTGCCCAAAGGTGAACAACCTTCTGTGTGGGACTCTAAAGACTCGACACTACGCTGGCAGTAGGTTTAACCACAGGCCGCAAGCCGTACTAGCTTTACGTAACGGTCCCCAGGTAGATGCCGATAAGAAGACCGATGAGGTGAACCCATCTGAACTCCTACTGAGCCTGAATATGACAATCTCCGTACAGTCCGGTCTGTTCGTCTATGAGTATCGCATGTCGGGCCTAGGGGGGCGGTAAACGTCAGACCCCTAATAGCGGTGCAAGTCGTGTCGGAGTGTAGGCGAGAACACCCTGAGAAACTACTGGAAACACTACCAGTAAATCTCTCTTGCCCTGGCCAGGGACTTTGTGTAATGGCTCTCCTAGACACAGCACGATATCAACCCCCAATACCGGGAGAGACGAATTCTGTCTAACCGTCACTGCTTCCAAGTGCTTCGGGACTGCACCCAACTACTACCTGTTTGCACGACTCAATAGAGCCGTGGTCGGGTAGTAATCAAAGAGCAGTGGGAACACACTCAAGGCGAAGTGGCGGTGTCAAGTCTATGGACTAAGCTGTACTTATGTCACCTGGGAACTGATAACTGACGATAGGTATAATACTAACCAACAGTTCCCAGCGAGTCATGTCCAGTATACTCGTAACCTACCGAGTGTTGGATATATGTATGCCATAAAGGCCATTATATGATAGTGGATGTATTTGTACATGTATATATATTCAGTATACATTCCTGCTCGACATGATAGTATGCTATCTGGTTCTTCTTTATCTGATATATTGATTTGATCATGCTTTTATTCATTCATACATGCTGATAAAGCCCTGAGGATATCGGCTTGACTACTGTGATTATGATGGAGATCATACTACTGGGACATCTGTAGTCTATAAGCATATCCTGGAATGTCCCTAGTCGTAGGTATATCGAGACGGGGCATTGATATACCAGAGTAGACTAGCGTATATGATACTAGACCCATACGATGGGCGATGAATGTTCCCACATTCATCGATGTTTGACATCAAGATCATATACGGGTGCTCAGTGGTGACTGGGTATATTGGACGGACTCACCGAGAACTCCTATATGGAATTATATCTATCGTCGGATAGCAGTTCTCAGGTGACACTGGTACAGGTTAGTCTGTAGACCCGAGATCGTCATAGAGTCTTGTGTGTTCTCCCACTGTGCTTTGATTGCCACCCTACCACGGCTCTACTGAGTCGTGCAAAATGGTTGCCGTTAGGTACAGTCCTGAGACACACGAAGGCAATGAGCGATAGGAGGGGTTTCGTCTCTCCCGGTATTGGGAGTTGATGCTGTGCTGTGCCCGACTGGTTATATCAGTAAGTCCCTGGCCAGGGCTACTGAGATCTGCTGATAAGTATTATCAGTAGTTTCTCGATCTGTTATAGACCATTCACCGGCACGACTTATTGAGTTATTAGGGTCAACGTGACCATCCCTAGGCTCGATATGCAGCATATCTGACGAAGAGACCGGACTGTACGGTAGTGTTGCCAGTTGGCTCGACGGGAGTTGTAGCAGGTTCGCTTGTTTTCTTCTGATCGCTCGATACCCGGGTGGCCGTTACGTTTAGCTGACCGCTTGCGGCTTGGGGGTGCTTGATATGATCATCACCCACTGCCGGCGTATTGACGAGTCTTAGAGTCCCACAAAGGAGTTACCTAGTCCAGGCGAAACGTTGTGGTGCGCGTATGCGATATGCGCATGGACCCGATTAAAATGCGCGTATAGGATACCGTATATTGATCGGGCGGCTTGCTTTTGGTGGGGTCATATGTGATATGGCCGTAAATCAAGTGTTGATTTATCATTTAACCATTAGTTTTCTCACTTAAAACCTTTTCTTGTATATGATGGATGTATGCATGCTATGTTTTTTTTCTTCTCTTTCTAGTTTCATGCACATATGGATGTGCATACATACATACATACAAACATCATCTATCATGGTTGTTTACACATTGAAAATGATGGCAATATAAGACTCACGCCATGGATAAATATATGAATTATTATTTGATTTTGTGTTTAAAACAAAATGGAAAAGGAAAGGATAATTCTTGAGTTGTTTCTACATTCTTCTTTAACCATCCTCACCAACCCTTAACCATGGATTAAACTTTCCTTCTATGTTTTAAACTCTAATTAAATAATAACTCAAACATTTAACCATGGTTTGACATGAGAGGAAATAAAATATATATAGATATATCTTCATTTCTTTTCTAAGGTTAATCTTTTCTCTTCTTCAAAAGAAAAGCCATCATCTTCCTCCTCCTTTTTCCTTTGCTCTCTAGTTTCTTCTAGTTTGCAAAACACACATCAAGAAAGGTTTTTGAAGTGAGAATTAGAACCACAACATCATTCTACACAAGTTTGGCCCACTTGTTTAGAGTGTTATCTTCTTTTCTTCTCTTGGAAAGCGAAGTTGATAGCTTGTACTAGGAGCTTCGGGTGGATCGTCGTGGACACTAGAAGACTTCAAGAGAACCTTCCTCCAACCCTCAAGTGACCAAGGAGTCCAGCGTAGGGAGCTATAAAGGTTGTACTCTTGAAACCCTAGCCTTTGTCGCTTGTAAAATCATGAAACCCAAATTTTCTAGGATAAGATCCTTTGTATGCTTGCTTAGCACCATAAAAACTTGAACTTTGTGACATGTTATGCTTCCAAACTCTATATAGGGTGCTAGGTAAACCTAACATTGGTATCAGAGCCGACCTAGAACATTAGGTGACACTTTTACGAAGTAAAAATCCCGATCGGATCAAAATACGACTTTTCGAGACCCTCTCTGGACAAATTTTAAAATCTGACATTTTTCAGAATTAAAAATACTTAAAAAATACTGCAGGAAAAACTAAGAAACTCTGTGAAATTTGAAGCCCCGATCCTTACAAACCGCCGCGGAACCACGGCAAACCCTTGCTTAGGCCGCGGCTCCGCGGCCGTACAGAGGCATCATTGATTCCAATTTGCACAGTAATTCTTATAACTGCTTGTATTGTGTTTTAGGTATGTTTAATCTGAATATAGTACTGTAAATTCTGGAGATGGTTTTGGACTCGACGATTCGATTGGAATTTTCGTTTCGTTGCTTTTCCGGGTAAATTAGAAAGTATTAAAGTGTTTGAACGAGTATCATTTACTGACTATTCACGGGGTTTTAATATTTTGGAGATACGTGCAATTTTTTTTGTGGTGGACCCTCTAGAATGTAAGTCCGCGGCGGCGCCCCGGCCGTCGATCCGACGCCGGAAACGCGGAAACGAAAACTTTCAAAAACTATTGAACCGGCAGCACCGCGCACTTTTCACCCGGATCGGGCCATTACCCTAGCTACTAGCAAACAAGAAAAGAGTAGAGAAGCCATACCAAGCGATCCGTGTCCTTCGGTCTTCGTCTCCACTCCAATCTCCCGCGGAATCTCCTGTTGGAGATAGTGCCCTCAGAGTCAATTATTGGATCGCAGGTACATGATTGCAATGATTGCGGAGGATCTATACCGGAAGGACAGTCTTACTCGAGATGATAGTATGCTATCTGGTTTTCCTTTATCGGTCGTGTACATGTTCAGGTGACTGATTACATGTTACACTTTGATAGAGCCATTAGGATCTTGCTTTACCACCAACTGTATGATGGCGATCATATACGTGAGAGTTGGGTGGTTTATACGCATATCCTTAATTGTGGTCCCTAGTCGTAGGAGTTTCGAGACAGGGCATCGATACTCCGGAGTAGACTAGTGTGTACAGTCGAGACCCCGACGAGGGGCGGTGGCCGGTCTCACAAGCCACTGGTGTCAGTTGGATCACCTAAGATGTATACAGGTGCTCATTGGGTTATGAGTACACCGGACAGGACTCGCCGGGAACCTGCTAGTTGGTATTATACATATCGTCAGATAGCAGTTCCCTGGTGACATGTGTACAGGTTAGTTCATCGACCTGAGGTCGTCATTTTTCTCGTGTGCGTTCCCACTGTGCTTTGATTTCTACCCTACCACGGCTCAAAGGAGTCGTGCAAACAGGTAGTTTTTGGGTCCAGTCCCGAGCCATATGGAGGCACGTGAGCGGATCGGCAGGGGATTCGTCTCTCCCGGTATTGGGGGCGAGGTCGTGCTGTGTTTAGGAGAGCCATTACACAAAGCCCACGGCCAAGGCAGGAGATTTACTGGTAGGTACTCCAGTAGTATCTCAGGGTGTTATTGGGCTACACTCCGACACGACTTATACTGCTATTGGGGGTCTGACGTTACTAGCCCCCTAAGCAGATATGCGATACTCATAGACGAACGGACCGGACTGTATATACATTGTCACTGTTAGGCTCAGTAGGGTTTCCGGATGAGTTCGCTCATCGGCCTCCCTTGAGGTCAGTCCATGGGCAGCCGTTACGCATAGCTAGTGCCGCTGACAGTTTGTGGTTAAACCCACTGCCAGGGTACTGACGAGTCATTAGAGTCCCCCACTGACAGTTTCCCAAGTTCGGGCGAAACGTTGTAGAGGCCGTATGGTTTTATGGCAGGGTTCGGAAAATGCACGTGCGTTTACGCACGTGTCAGATTTCGGGCAGATGATACTGGTCGGCTTTGGTTTAAGCCGGATCCGAGTATTATATTGAGTAGATATAATATCTTTGTCTCAGTTGCATTTGTATTCGGTCGTAATACAAATGCGGGTATATTTATACAGTTACGGGGTTATCCTGAAATTCGTTTCGGGATCACTTTTGGAAGTTGCCAGTTTCCAGTTTTCTATCAGCCGTCTTTTAACAGTCGGTTAAAGACGGATTTATCTTTTCTTTGGAAGAGTGTAGATGCTTTTAGAAGGTTCTAGAAGTGGTGAGGTGTTATTTTTTCATTGGTTGCTTTCTTTGTGTTCACACTGTGTGTTCACACTAGATATTTATTTGTGTTCACACTAGATATTTATTTGTGTTCACACTCTTGTGGTCACTCTCCTCTCTCCTACACTCACCCCCCCATTCCTATAAGATGGCCGGCCCCCTCTTCTCTCTCACTCACTTGAGTTTTGATCTGGTAAAAAGATTATGATAGATTTTGGGGTGTATGGAATTTCACAGCTCATTTCATTCCATCACCCGATTCGAGTGGCAATTTCATTAACCGTTCGTCCATAGCTTTGGACGGAACGAGACAAAGTCTTCTACTCATTCTCTACATCATTCTTGGTCGTCTTTTTTAGCAAACTTGATGACCGAGTTGCCCCAAGTCAGAGGCGGGAGCCCGTTTAAAGAATCGTTGACGTGGTGCCACCTGGACGAGCAGATCGGAGATCGACGAGATCGGAGCAGCCGCAACGGAGCGTGGGATGATGGTTAAAGAACGAAGGACTCAGATCGTTCAGTATAACCTTTCTACACTCTTTACAGTTTGTTAGTTTAGCAATAATGGCAGATCCGGGTGAAAGTATACGATAGCGCCAGTTAAAAGTTTTTGTTCCGCATTTGGCGTCTGTAGACGGCCGGGGCGCTACCGTAGACTAACAGTGGTATCAGAGCCTCACTATTTTGCTTTACTAACTTGTGCTAACGCGTTTGAAACATCGATCGGACCGAATATCAAAATCTGCAAAATTTCAAGTTCACAGTTTCTGTTGATTTTTAAAGGGTTCTAAAAATTATTCTACATATCACAGAAAGTTGTGCAGGGTTTTAGAAGCACACCGTACAAATTTGGGCACGTGATTCGACAAGACTGCCGCGGAATCGCGGTCAAACCTATGGTTTGACCGCGCATGCATAGTGTGTTCTTGTCTGGAATTTGGGGTTTTTGGTATATATCTTTTGGGCCCAGATTTTGTTACTATTCAACAAATGTTCGTGGGGCCCACTTCGTGATATTTACTCGATCGAAATTTAAACATGTTAGTTTACAGTACTTACATTATATCTCCGACCGGGAATGTCATTTGATCGGTAAACCGCGTCTGATTGCTATAGTTGTTTTAGACGGGTTTGCGAACGTGACATTCGCGTTGATGTTCTGTGTTGTGCTGTGATGTTACGGATTTGTCGTGGTGGATAGCAGTGTGCAAATGGTAGTGCAGTTTGAGTTTATTTGTACATTTGATATTGCGGGGCGAGCGTCCAACATGTGGACTGCCGTCACTTCCTGTTGTATAATATTCTTTTAGGGCATGATCAGGTTGCGGTCGATGTACCTATTGTACTATTTTTCATTACTCTACTAGGTTTTGCCCCGCGACGGAATGCACGGATAGCCGGGTTCTGGAGGGCAACGGGTCCGCATCTCATGGCTTTGAGAGGCAGAGGGGCCTCACTCTAGAATTGGCAGACTATTCGCCGCACTCGTAGGGGGTACAGGTTGACCCAAGGAGGGGTGCTCAAGCTACCGGATTCCGTGAAGTACTGGGTGGTCCATTCACTTTGCTGTAGGGGGCTGCCTCGCTTCAGGTTTTGGCGAGTAACTTGCCGCACCCGTAGGGGTCTAGGTTTCATTGCACAGGCTATCCACACGACCAGGGGAACGTCGGGTTTCAGCAGCGGCTCTGTGAAACTCGGGGATCCCAGATTATCTGTATTGTTCTGTGATGCTTATTACTTTTCTGTAATGTTGCATATTATCACGCCTGGAGCGATTATTGTATATTGGTTTATATACTATTAGATGTTGTATATGTTTTACACCCGCGCTAGTCCAGTCCCCGCTCTGTCGTTAGTTAAGTAACCTAACGGGTGATGACGGGACCCAGTGACGAATGCGGATGGCATATACGTACATTTTATTTTCGTTCTTTTCTGGTGTGATTATTGATGGGACTGCGTTGATTCTGATCAATGCAAAGGAAAGCAAACCTATTTGGAAGTTGTTGGAACAAATTTAAAAAATGTTATTGCAAAGACGTTTCCTTTTGTTTTGCATAGCGGTATTCAGTGGAATATCCTGCACCTCATTCGACGGGGCAAGGGCCGATATCCCTTCACCGGGACTGACCCCTTGGGCAGAAGTTTGCGTCAGGGTAATAACTTCACTATAGTCGATTACATGTTGCTTTGCATAGCGGTATTCAGAGGAATATCCTGCACCTCATTCCACGAGGAAAGAGCCGAGATCCCTTCACCGGGAGTGACCTCTTTAGCAAAGGTTTTCGCCACTATATTTTAAAAAGCTATCAGGTTCCTTCAACGATATCAAGTTCACTACGTTAAAGGTTTTTCGCCAAAAACCAGCCGTAGCCCTCCGTCACTTCTTTTGGGTATTCAGTAGTATTCAAGCTATGTATTTTGACCTAACGCCAAGGCATAGTGTTTGGTAGCTGCTGGGTATTCATTTGTTGCATAGATAGATGAGTTGGTTTGGGACAGCCGTTCTGCCATTTTGACCTAACGCCAAGGTCATGTACGGGTGGGTTCAAATTAACAAGATAGTGACGGGTAGAACTTGGCATGTGACTTATGACATTTTGACCTAACGCCAAGGTTATAAGAGCATAGGGCAAAAATCATATCGGGAGTTTCTAAAGAAACTGAAACTTGCCAAGTATGCGCATACCTTCTGGAGTATGAGTAACGTGGATGCATTCCACCATGTTATCATGCGATGAGAGTTGGATCCCGATTCCTACTGATGAGTTGGTTTACTTTTCGGGTGATCCCGATTGATTCTTCTTTCAGGTTTGGAGGAGAATTTGATAGGACAGTGGGAGGTTTCCGGATTAGAAAAGGTGATAACCATTCTGATCTAGGTTAGAGTGCACGCAGAGTGTTTCTTTTCTCTCTCTCTTTGGCAGCGACCTTTGACCAACCCTAGACTATGACTCAGTGACCAAGTTGACCGAACCTTCTTAAAATACTGGTTTTTGGATTGTCTGAGTTGCATATGTCATTGCCACTCCTTCTTTTACCCTTTGTATTTCTCAGAACACCCGTATTACTACGGACATCCACTTCCATTGGATAGATCCATCGTATGGTTATATACGAACTTGAAGGGACTTCTTCGAGGATGGATCCAGGTTCAGGAGAAATAGAATTGGTTTATTCAGTTGTCTTTTATTATCACCTTCTCTCAGGTTGCGAGGGCTCCTTGGTTTAGGAGAGTACACCTATTACGCTTATTGGATAGTCTTATTCCAAACCATAGGCAGGTGCCGAAAGGTAGGGAATGAAGAAAACCAATTAGCCTAAGTAGGGTGTGCAGAAGATAATATGTAAAGACAAAATAAAGGGATTAGAAAGAGGGCAAAGTAAATTGCGACTGATATCATTCACGACCAAAACCGCGTACTTCATCGCCACTCCTATTTCACCTTTAAAGGAATAAGGTATTATTCAGTTGTCTTTTATCATCACCTTCTCTCAAGATATGAGTACTCCTTGGTTTAGGAGAGTACACCTATTATGCTTACTGGATCTTCTTCTTCCAAACCATAGGCTGGTGCCGAACGGTAGGGAAGGAAGAAAACCATTTAGCCTAACGATGGTGTGAAGGAGGTAACGACTAAAGACAAATAAAGGGACTTAGAGAGATGGCAGTGAAATATACGGTTAAAGTCATGAATTGGATTATGGAAGAGGCATTGCTATGAATACCAGGATACCCCTACGAAACATTTTCATGTTTCAGTGCATTGTTAAAGGAAAACTGTTTTCCCGATTAGATACTTACTCCAAGGTTATGTATTTACCAGGTTTCATTCTCATATCTGTATGGTTTTTACAGACGATGAGTGGGAGTAAGTTATTGGGAATTAGGTGATTATCCTCATTATATCGGAATTCGTTGTAATTGGTGATATTTGAGGAAATCGCCAGGGTACAGTTTTCAACCTACGACGCACAGGTTTTGAGTTGCTTAACTCAGCGGACTTATACAGAGTATTGTATATTGTCCAGTGTCCATCAGGACAAAGGGATAGGTCCTCGTACTATGTTCTGTTTACTTATGACTTCTCTAGTTTTTAGACAATTGTTTCGTTGAAATACAAGGTCTAAGTTTTGAGAAGTTGTGGGTATAAGAATAAAGTAGAGAACCAGGTGTCACAAGTATCGGGATTCTTCAAAGAGATCGAAGATGTAGATTCTTGTGATTGGTATTCAGATGATAGTAATGGTTTTGAGAAACGTGTTTCTCTTTCAGGTTGCTCATAATTGGATGGATACCTAGGTTGAGTAATGCTGATTAACATCTTTTCATTAAGTTGATATGCACTGGAGACAGCTGCATGATTTGAATCTGGTTCCAATTAAATAAAGTGCCAAAGTTTCTATATTGGATATAGGATAGTTCGTACCTTAAAAGATGTTAAGGTACGGGGAGTTGTCCAGCTTATGCTTAAAACCAGACTCTGGATAACTCAGGGCACATTTCTGTAATGGCTATTTGTGGGTTAACCCTGGCTATGACGAGGGTTGATATTCTACCATTTGGAAGATCAATAGTAATATTGTTCTTGACTCGCCACAGTTTTAGTAAAAATGGATCTTTTTCAGAAAACAGTAGTGGGAGTATGGTAGAACTGGAAGAGATTCCAGAACCGCGAACGATTACGGAAAATTTAATAGGACCTATATATTCAATCAGGTTTGACATTACATTAGCCACTCCGCAGATATGGTGGGTAACCTCAAACACCTGAGAGGTACTCCGGTAGCCTCAAGGACTGTGACAGGGAGGTTCTTATCTACCCAGACTTGACACTACTGTTGTTCCAGGTTATGAGACCCGGTAGGAGGGTTGTCGTAGTTAGTGGGAGCAGCAGAAGCATAGTGGGCAAGTAGCTTATGTCTATTTATAGACTTGAGCAGTTATAGCGGAGATAGATCATCTAATTTTGATATGACAGTCATAGGTTTGACTTCATCAGAATAGGGGATGGATCTGTTAAGAAGGTAGTAGGGTGTGATGTCATGGTATCTGGATGACATACACAGAGTAGGAAGTAAAATTCCTATACTACGATCGGTTGTACTGAGGTCGTCACACAGTTGTTTCTCCAGACAGGATATGGATATAATATTTGACATTCTGGTTTCTAGATCTATGGTTTTAGATCTGGATTTGGGTAGTTTCCCAATGTGGGTACTTTGACAGTATTCTAATGGTTTTTAGAATAGATGACTCCTGGCATGGTGGTGTACCTGCAGGTGATGGAGTCACCCTCTCTAAAGGTGTCTTACATACTAAAGTGGAGAAGGATGTGCATGATTGGCAGATCACTTGCTTAGGCAACTGAGTCAATCATGAGTTGTCAAGTACCACACCAGATGTTGTTTTTGCACTAGATGCAATAAGTTTGTATTAATCCAATCCTGGAGAAACATAAGGAAGCAGTTTTAGAACATAAGTATATGTTCTACGGATTTGATGACGGCATCCTCCTTCGGGAGACGGTTATCATTCCTGGCTTCAAAGGTGACATGGATGACAGAGTGATTGTCAGAGTTACAGTTTTCCCTCTAACGAGGGACAGTATTATGGACAGGCGGTCCAAGAGGATACTGTGGGAGGCATGGTGCCGGATACTGATTAGGTTCAGTGATCGATACAGTCTAAGAAGTTTGGATTTGGAGTTCATTTATGAACTGATATCCAGACATATTCTAAGACAGGTATTACTCGATTCGGGAGATGGCTTTCTCCGCGAACTTGAGATTAAGAGAGATATAAGAAAGAAACAACTAGGCGGATCCACTCACTGAGGCTATTTCTCGAACACAATAGTTTTACAAACGGGCTTTGTGAAACTGATTAGTAGAGGAGTTGGATGTTCGGTTTCACACGGGCTGTGAGTAGTCGACATCGCAATTAGCCTTGAGTGCAAGTGGGAGATTGTTGGAGATAGTGCCCTCAGAGTCAATTATTGGATCGCAGGTACGTGATTGCAATGATTGCGGAGGATCTTTACCGGAAGGACAGTCTTACTCGAGATGATAGTATGCTATCTGGTTTGCCTTTATCAGTCGTGTACATGTTCAGGTGACTGATTACATGTTACACTTTGATAGAGCCCTAAGGAGCTTGCTTTACCACCAACTGTATGATGGCGATCATATATGTGAGAGTTGGGTGGTTTATACGCATATCCTTAATTGTGGTCCCTAGTCGTGGGAGTTTCGAGACAGGGCATCGATACTCCGGAGTAGACTAGTGTGTACAGTCGAGACCCCGACGAGGGGCGGTGGCCGGTCTCACAAGCCACTGGTGTCAGTTGGATCACCTAAGATGTATACAGGTGCTCATTGGGTTATGAGTACACCGGACAGGACTCGCCGGGAACCTGCTAGTTGGTATTATACATATCGTCAGATAGCAGTTCCCTGGTAACATGTGTACAGGTTAGTTCATCGACCTGAGGTCGTCATTTGTCTCGTGTGAGTTCCCACTTTGCTTTGATTTCTACCCTACCACGGCTCAAAGGAGTCGTGCAAACAGGTAGTTTTTGGGTACAGCCCCGAGCCATATGGAGGCACGTGAGCGGATCGGCAGGGGATTCGTCTCTCCCGGTATTGGGGGCGAGGTCATGCTGTGTCTAGGAGAGCTATTACACAAAGCCCACGGCCGTGGCAGGAGATTTACTGGTAGGTACTCCAGTAGTATCTCAGGGTGTTATTGGGCTACACTCCGACACGACTTATACTGCTATTGGGGGTCTGACGTTACTAGCCCCCTAGGCAGATATGCGATACTCATAGACGAACGGAACGGACTGTATATACATTGTCACTGTTAGGCTCAGTAGGGTTTCCGGATGAGTTCGCTCATCGGCCTCCCTTGAGGTCAGTCCATGGGCAGCCGTTACGCATAGCTAGTTCCGCTGACGGTTTGTGGTTAAACCCACTTCCAGGGCACTGACGAGTCATTAGAGTCCCCCACAGACAGTTTCCCAAGTTCGGCGAAACGTTGTAGAGGCCGTATGGTTTTATGGCAGGATTCAGAAAATGCACGTGCGTTTACGCACGTGTCAGATTTCGGGCAGATGATACTGGTCGGCTTTGGTTTAAGCCGGATCCGAGTATTATATTGAGTAGATATAATATCTTTGTCTTAGTTGCATTTGTATTCGGTCGTAATACAAATGCGGGTATATTTATACAGTTACGGGGTTATCCTGAAATTCGTTTCGGGATCACTTTTGGAAGTTGCCAGTTTCCAGTTTTCTATCAGCCGTCTTTTAACATTCGGTTAAAAACGGATTTATCTTTTCTTTGGAAGAGTGTGGATGCTTCTAGAAGGTTCTAGAAGTGGTGAGGTGTTATTGTCTCATTGGTTGCTTTCTTTGTGTTCACACTGTGTGTTCACACTAGATATTTATTTGTGTTCACACTAGATATTTATTTGTGTTGACACTCTTGTGGTCACTCTCCTCTCTCCTACACTTACCCCCCCATTCCTATAAGATGGCCGGCCCCCTCTTCTCTCTCACTCACTTGAGTTTTGATCTGGTAAAAAGATTATGATAGATTTTGGGGTGTATGGAATTTCACAGCTCATTTCATTCTATCACCCGATTCGAGTGGCAACTTCATTAACCGTTCGTCCATAGCTTTGGACGGAACGAGACAAAGTCTTCAACTCATTCTCTACATCATTCTTGGTCGTCTCTTTTAGCAAACTTGACGACCGAGTTTCCTCAAGTCAGAGGCGGGAGCCCGTTTAAAGAATCGTTGACATGGTGCCACCTGGACGAGCAGATCGGAGATCGACGAGATCGGAGCAGCCGCAACGGAGCGTGGGATGATGGTTAAAGAACAAAGGACTCGGATCGTTCGGTATAACCTTTCTACACTCTTTACAGTTTGTTAGTTTAGCAATAATGGCAGATCCGGGTGAAAGTATACGATAGCGCCAGTTAAAAGTTTTTGTTCCGCATTTGGCGTCTGTAGACGGCCGGGGCACTACCGTAGACTAACATCTCCGTCCGTCAACTCCTCGTCGGAAAAAGGGCACCACGTAGCCGGAATCTTTTACGGGCTCCCACCTCTGGACCGAGGCAACTCGGGCGCGAAGTTGGCTAGCCGACGCGTCCAAGATTTACTGTAGACTAGTGTAGAAACCATTGTCTCTTTTAGGGTTTTCAAGTTGCCTTTGGATGGAGGGAAATATAAACAATGGAGATGAATGATTTTTGGTAGCAAGCAAAATACATGAGATGAACATTTTTCTCTCCTAATGAAATTCCTCTCCCCTCTCCGAAAGAAGTGGCCGGCCCCCCTCAATCAAAATGGTGGAGGAAAGAACAAAAACATCAAGGGAGGTGAGTGTAGGAGATCAAGGGTGGTGACCACATCAAAAGCAAGCATCACATCCATTTCTAATCTCAAAAAGCAAAGGATAAGAAAGAAAAAGTATCTCATGATACTAGTCAAATCATGAAGCCATCATAATCTATGCAAATGCAAGAAACCCCTCCACAATGTGTTATTTGCAAACTTGCAAATAACACCCTCCATCACAAAAGTCCGGCCGTGAAGGAACAAAGAAAAACCGGCCGGAACGGAAAGCAAACTGGCAACCTCAGAAAACTGATCCCGTAATAAATTACAGAAAAACCCCGCTACTGCATATACATGCCCGCATTTGTATTCCCACTGAACACAAATGCAGAGAGACAATATCTACACTATCTAATACTAGGATCCGGCTTAAGCCAAAGCCGGCTAGTAAAAACCGTCCGATCACGATCCGTGCAATACCGCACGTATCTCATCGAACCCTGCCATATCTCCATACGGCCACTACAACGTTTCGCCCGAAACCTGAGTAACTGAGTGTGGTGGACTCTAAAGACTCGTCAATACTATGGTTGTGGATTTAACCACTGGCACGTCAGAGGTATTAGCCATACATGACGGGCCACCAGCTATTGACCAAAAGGGACGTCGATGAGCGAACTCATCCTGACACCCTACTGAGCCTGTCAGTGACAATATCCGTACAGTTCGGTCCGTTCGTCTATGAGCATCGCATGGCGGGCCTAGGGGGTTGGTAAAAGTTAGACCCCCAAAAGCGGTACAAGTCGTGTCGGAGTGTAGCCCAGAACACCCTAAGATACTACTGGAATACCTACCAGCAAATCTCCTGCCTTGGACAAGGACTTTTCATGTTCTGGCTCTCCTAGACACAGCGCGACCTCACCCCTAATACCGGGAGAGACGAACCCCTGAAGATCCGCCCACTGCCTCCATGTAGCTCGGGACTGTACCCAACTAAAACCTGTTTGCACGACTCCTTTGAGCCATGGTAGGGTAGTAATCAAAGCACAGTGGG
Source organism: Agapanthus africanus (assembly GCA_030015575.1). Classification (NCBI taxonomy): domain Eukaryota; kingdom Viridiplantae; phylum Streptophyta; class Magnoliopsida; order Asparagales; family Amaryllidaceae; genus Agapanthus; species Agapanthus africanus. The sequence continues at coordinate 436,670,775 of JASDDO010000014.1, forward strand.
AACTCACACGAGACAAATGACGATCTCTGGTCGATGAACTAACCTTTACACATGTCACCAGGGAACTACTATCTGACGTCAGGTATAATACCAACTAGCAGGTTCCCGGCGAGTCCTGTCCGGTGTACTCATAACCCAATGAGCACCTGTATACATCTTAGGTGAACCAACTGACACCAGTGGCTTGTGAGACCGGCCACCGCCCCTCGTCGGGGTCTCGACTATATACACTAGTCTACTCTGGAGAATCGATGCCCTGTCTCAAAACTCCCACGACTAGGGACCTTTTAAGGATTTGCTTATAGACTCCAGCTCTCACTTATATGATCGCCATCATACTGCTGGTAGTCAAGCAAGAATCCTAGGGGCTCTATCAACGTGCAATAGCGACTCGTAAGGTCACCTAAAGTAGTACACGATGATAAAGGTAAACCAGATAGCATACTATCATCTTGAGTAAGACTGTCCTACTGGGACAGGTTCTCCCCTCAATCATTGCAATCACGTGCCTGTGATCCAATAATTGACTCTGAGGGCACTATCTCCAACAATCTCCCACTTGCACTCAAGGCTAATTATTGTGATGTCGCATACTCACAGCCCGTGTGATACCGAACACCCAACTCCTCTACTAGTCAGTCTCACAAAGCTCGTTTGAGAAACTATTGCATTCGAGGAATAGCCTCAGTGAGTGGATCCGCTTTGATGTTTCTTTCTATGTCTCTCTCTATCTCAAGTTCGCGGAGAAAGCCATCTCCCGAAATGAGCAATACCTGTCTTAGAATGTGTCTGGATGTCTGATGGGACCTAGCTCATAAGTGAACTCCAAATCCAAACTTCTTAGACTGTATCGTCAACTGAACTTAATCAGTATCCTGCGCCATGCCTTCCCTCAGTATCCACCGGGACCACCTGTCCAAAATACTGCCCCTCGTCAGAAGGAAAACTATAACTCTGACAACCACTCTGCCATCCAGGTCACCTTGGAAGTCTGGAATGATAACTGTCTCCCGAAGGAGAATGCTGTAATCATATCCCTAGAACATCAACTTATGTTCTAAAACTGCTTCCGACTGTTTCTCCAGGATTGGATCAATATCAACTTATTGCACCTACTGTAAGAATAACATCTGGTTTGGTACTTGACACTTCATGATTGATTCAGTTGCCTAAGCAATTGATCTGCCAATCATGCGTATCCCTCTCCCTTTTAGTCTGTAAGACACCTTTAGAGAGGGTGACTCCATCACCTGCAGGTATACTACCGTGCCAGGAGTCGTCCATTCTAAATACTCTTAGAATGTGGTCAAAGTACCCTGATTGGGAAACCACCCAAATCTAGATCTAAAACCATAGATCTAATAACCAGAATGTACGATATAATATCCAAGTCCTGTGTGGAGAAACCACTGTGTGACGACCAAAGTATAACCGATCGTAGTATAGGAATATTACTTCCTACTCTGTGTATGTCATCAAATACCAGGACATCACACCCTACTACCTTTTTAATAGATCCATCCCCTGTTATGATGAAGTCAAACCTATGACTGTCACATCAGAAATAGATGATCTATCTCCGCTATATCTGCTTTAGTCTATAAATAGACATAAGCCTGATGTCCACCAATGCTTCCGCTGCTCCCACTGACTGCGACAACCCTCTGGCAGAGTCATATAGACGTACACTTCTAAAGCTAGTTTAGAACGACGCTATACTCATCCTCCTGCCGGATCTCACAGTCTGGAACAACAGCAATGGCAAGTCTGGGTAAACAAGAACCTCCCTGCCACCGTCCTTGAGCATACCGAAGTACCTCTCGGGTGCCTGAGGTTACCCACCATATCTGCGGAGTGGCCAATGGAATGTCAAACCAGATTGAATCTTTAGGTTCTTATCAAATCTTCAGTAATCGTTTGCGGTTCTGGAATCACTTCCAGTTCTACCATACTCCCACTACTGTTTTCTGAAAAAATCCATTTTTAATTAAAACTGTGGCGAGTCAAGAACAATATCACTATTGATTTTCCATATGGTAGAAAGTCAACCCTCGTAATAGCCCGGGTTAACCCACAAACAGCCATTACAGAAACGTGCCTTGAGTAGTCCAGTGTCTGGTTTTAAGCATAAGCCGGACAACTCCCCGTAACTTAACAATGTCAAGATATGAACTGTTCTATATCCAATATAGAAACAGAGGCACTGATTTATTTGAACCAGATTCAAATCATGCAACTGTCTCCAGTGCATGTCTACTAAATGGAAGGAGGTCGATCATCGTTACTCAACTTAGGAGTGCTTCCAATTATGAGTAACCTGAAAGAGAAACAAGTTCTCTTAACCATTACTATCAACTGAATACCATATACAAGTATCTACTTCTTCGATCACTTTGAAGAATCCCGATACTTGCAATACCTGGTTCTCTACTTTACTCTTATACCTATAACTCCTCAAAACTTGGACCCCGCGTTTCTACGAAACACCTGTCTAAGAACTAGAGAAGTCATAAGTAAACAGAATATAGTACGAGTACCTATCCCTCTGTCCTAATGGACACTGGACAATATGCAATACTTTGTATAAGTCTCTTTGAGTCGAATAACTCATTCACTGTGTGTCGTAGGTTGAAAACTGTACTTATGGTTAAGAAGAATTACACCGCTGTTCAATGCTCCTTACCTAACCATCCACTGATATAGGTAAATGTCATAGACATAATTTCAAAAAGGTATATCTCACTCTATAAAAATAGACGTACAGATATATCAATTTGAAATTGGCGCATAACAACGGATATTCAAAACCAAATATTTGCCGTTCGGCAAACAACCCAGGTGACTTCCTCAAATATCACCAATTACAACGAATCCCGATATAATAAGGATGGTCACCTAATTCCCAATAACCTACTCCCACTCATCATCTGTAAAACCATACAGATGTGAGAATCATACCAGGTAAATACATACCCTGGAGCAAATGTCTAATCGGGAAATCAGTTTTCTTCTAACAGTACACAGTGAAACTGAAACATTGAAATGTTTCGATGGGGTATCCTGGTATTCGTAGTAATGCCTCTTCCATTATCCAGATTCACAACAATAACCGCATACTTCTTTGCCATCTCTCCAAATCCCTTTATATGTCTTTAGTCATTACCTTTTGTACACCCCTTTAGGCCAAATGGTTTTCTTCCTTCCCTACCGTTCGGCACCAACCTATGGTTTGGAAGAAGACTATCCAATAAGCATAATGGGTGTACTACTCCTAATCCTAGGAGCACTCGCAATGCGAGGAAAGGTGAAGATAAAAGACACCTGAATGAACTTTATTCCTATTTCTCCTGAACCAGGATCCATCCCCGAACTGGAACAAGTTCCTTTCGAGTTCGTATATAACCATACGATGGATTATACAATAAACTGGGATCTTCGTAGTGATACGGAGTGTCCTGGAGAAATACAAAGGTGATTTAGGATTGGCGAAGAAATACTTTGTTTGGTCGTGAATAGCAGTCGCAATTTACTTTGCCCTCTTACTAATCCCTTGCTTTGTCTGAACTTAATATCTTCTGTACACCGTTTAGGCTAATTGGTTTTCTTCGTTCCCTACCGGTCATCACCTGCCTATGGTTTTGGAAGAAGACTATCCAATTTGCGTAATAGGTGTACTATCTCCTAAACCAAGGAGTACTCGAAATGAGAGAAGGTGAAAGGAAAAGACAACTGAATAGTCCTATTCGTTTTCTCCAGAACCGGAAACCATCCTCGAATTCCTTCGAGTTCGTATATAACCATACGATGGTTTTGTCCAATGGAAGTGGACGTTCGTAGTAATACGGGGTGTCCTGGAGAAAAGGGTAAAAGTAGGAGTGGCAATGAGGTCTGGAACTCTGACAATCCAAAAGGCAGTGTTAAGAAGGTTCGGTCAACTTGGTCACTGAGTCATAGTCTAGGGCCGGGTCAATGGTTGCTGCCAAAGAGAGAGAGAAAAGAAACACTCAGCGTGCACTCTAACCTAGATCAGAATGGTTATCACTTTATCTAATCTGGAAACCTCCCACTGTAACATCAAATTCTTCCCCAAACCTGAAAGAAGAATTAGCCGGGATCACCCGAGGAGTAAACCAACTCATCAGTGGGAATCGGGATCCAACTCTCATCGCATGATAACGTGACGGAATCCGCTCACGTTATCACACTCCAGAAGGTATGCGCATATCTGGCAAGTTTCAGTTTCTTTAGAAACTCCCGGTGTAGATTTTTGCCCCATGCTCTTATGACCTTGACTTTGGCCAACATATCATAAGTCACATGTCAAGTTCTACCCGTCATTATCCAGGTTAATTTGAACCCACCCGTACCTACCCTTGACTTTGGCCAAAATGGCAGTACGACTGTCCCAAACCAACGCATCTATCTATGCTGTATATGAATACCCAACAGCTACCAAACACTGTGCCTTGACTTTGGCCAACATACATAGCTTGAATACTATTGACTATCCATATGAAACGACGGAGGGCTACGAATGGTTTCTGGCGAAAACCTTTAACATAATGAACTTGATATCGTTGAAGGAACTGATAGCTTTTAAAAATATAGTGACGAAAACCTTTGCTAAAGAGGTCACTCCCGGTGAAGGGATCTCGGCTCTTTCCCCGTAGAATGAGGTGCAGGATATTCCAACTGAATACCACGATGCAAAGCAAAAGTAATCGGCTATAGTGAAGTTATCGCCCTGATGCAAACTTTTGTCCAAGGGGTCACTCCCGGTGAAGGGATCTCGACCCTTGCCTCGTCGACTGAGGAGCAGGATATTCCAACTGAATACCACTGTGCAAAACAAAAGTGAACGTCCTTGCAATAACAGCTTTTTGAAAAAGTATTCCAACAACATCAGAATAGGTTTGTTTATCTTGCATTGATCCGAATCAACGCAGTCCTATCAATTGATCACACCACAAAAGAACGAAAATAATGATGTACGTATATGCCATCCGCATTCGCCACTGGGTCCCGTCATCACCCGTTAGATTACTTAACTAACGACAGAGCGGGGACTGGACTAGCGCGGATGCAAAACATATACAACATCTACTAGTATATATATAATATATATAATTTTCGCTCAAGGCATGATAAAATGCAACAACACAGAAATGTACAGCATCATAGAATAATACAGATATCTGGGATCCCCGGGTTTCATAGAGCCGCTACTGAAAACCCGACGTTCCCTTGGTCGTATGGATAGCCTGTGCAATGAAATCCTAGACCCCTACGGGCGCGGCAAGTTACCTGCCAAAACCTGAAGCGAGGCAGCCCCCTTCAGCTACGTGAATGGACCACCCAGCACTTCACGGAATCCGGTAACTTGGGCACCCCTCCTGTGTCAACCTATACCCCCTACGAGTGCGGAGAATAGCCCACCAATTCTAGAATAAAGACCCCTTCCGTCTCAACGCCATGAGATGCGGGCTTGTTGCCCTCTAGAACCCGGCTATCCGTGCACCCCTCCGCGGGGTCATCCTAGTACAGAAAGTAAAATATACATACAACGGGTACATCGACCGCAACCTGGTCGTTCCCCAAAAGAATAATACAAACAGGAAGTGACGGCAGTCCACATGTCGGACGCTCGCCCCGCAATATCAAATGTACATATAAAACAAAACAGTACTATCACTGCAACCAGGCTATCCCCACGACCGATCCGCAACATCACAGCACAACACAGAACATCAACGTGAATGTCACGTTCGCAAATGCTTCTAACCGGGCTATAGTAGTTAGACAGGATTTACCGATCAAGTGACATTCACGGTCGCAGATATAATGTAAATACTGTGAACTAGCATGTTTAAAATATCCGATCGAACAAATTTTACCAAGTGGGCCCAAAGCATTACTGTAGCACTTACAGAAAATCTGGGCCCAAAAGAATATCCCAAAACCCCTATTTCCAACCCAAAAGCCTACTGTTAAAATTTGGTGCGATGAATAGTAAAAAGCGCGGCGGAACCCCGGCCCAAGCATGGATTTGGCCGTGGTTCCGCGGCGGTATGGAGGGATCTCGCGACCAAATTTTCACAGATTTCTTAGATTTTCATGCACAGTATTCTGAAAGAACCTGAAAAATTTTTGGAGCTGAAAAAATTTCGACAGAGAACACATGTGCATAAAAAATACGGTTTTTAGGGAATTTTGTTCGATCGAATACTAAACATACTAGAGCAAGCTAGGCATGGTTAATGGCGTGTCTCTGATACCAATGTAAGTCCGCGGCGGCGTCCCGGCCGTCGATCCGACGCCGGAAACGCGGAAACGAAAACTTTCAAAAACTATTGAACCGGCACCACCGCGCACTTTTCACCCGGATCGGGCCATTAACCTAGCTACTAGCAAACAAGAAAAGAGTAGAGAAGCTATACCAAGCGATCCGTGTCCTTCGGTCTTCGTCTCCACTCCAATCTCCCGCGGAGTCTCCGTCGATCAACTCCTCGTCGGAAAAAGGGTACCACGTAGCCGGAATCTTCTACGGGCTCCTACCTCTGGACCGAGGCAACTCGGGCGTGAAGTTGGCTAGCCGACGCGTCCAAGATTTGCTGTAGACTAGTGTAGAAACCATTGTCCCTTTGAGGGTTTTCAAGTTGCCTTTGGATGGAGGGAAATATAAATAATGGAGATGAATGATTTTTGGTAGCAAGCAAAATTCATGAGATGAACATTTTTCTCTCCTAATGAAATTCCTCTCCCCTCTCCAAAAGAAGTGGTCGGCCCCCCTCAATCAAAATGGTGGAGGAAAGAACAAAAACATCAAGGGAGGTGAGTGTAGGAGATCAAGGGTGGTGACCACATCAAAATCAAGCATCACATCCATTTCTAATCTCAAAAAGCAAAGGATAAGAAAGAAAAAGGATCTCATGATACTACTCAAATCATGAAGCCATCATAATCTATGAAAATGGAAGAAACCACTCCATAATGTGTTATTTGCAAACTTACAAATAACACCCTCCGTCACAAAAGTCCGGCCGTGAAGGAACAAAGAAAAACCAGCCGGAACGGAAAGCAAACTGGCAACCTCAGAAAACTGATCTCGTAATAAATTACAGAAAAACCCCGCTACTGCATATACATGCCCGCATTTGTATTCCCACTGAACACAAATGCAGAGAGACAATATCTACACTATCTAATACTAGGATCCGGCTTAAGCCAAAGCCGGCTAGTAAAAACCGTCCGATCACGATTCGTGCAATACCGCACGTATCTGATCGAACCCTGCCATATCTCCATACGACCTCTACAATGTTTCGCCCGAAACCTGAGTAACTGAGTGTGGTGGACTCTAAATACTCGTCAATACTATGCCTGTAGATTTAACCACTAGCACGTCAGAGGTATTAGCCATACATGACGGGCCACCAGCTATTGACCAAAAGGGACGTCGATGAGCGAACTCATCCTGACACCCTACTGAGCCTGTCAGTGACAATATCCGTATAGTCCGGTCCGTTCGTCTATGAGCATCGCATGGCGGGCCTAGGGGGTTGGTAAAAGTCAGACCCCCAAAAGCGGTACAAGTCGTGTCGGAGTGTAGCCCAGAACACCCTGAGATACTACTGGAATACCTACCAGCAAATATCCTGCCTTGGCTAAGGACTTTTCATGTTCTGGCTCTCCTAGACACAGCGCGACCTCACCCCCAATACCGGGAGAGACGAACCCCTGAAGATCCGCCCACTGCCTCCATGTGGCTCGGGACTGTACCCAACTAAAACCTGTTTGCATGACTCCTTTGAGCCGTGGTAGGGTAGTAATCAAAGCACAGTGGGAACTCACACGAGACAAATGACGATCTCTGGTCGATGAACTAACCTTTACACATGTCACCAGGGAACTACTATCTGACGTCAGGTATAATACCAACTAGCAGGTTCCCGGCGAGTCCTGTCCGGTATACTCATAACCCAATGAGCACCTGTATAATCTTAGGTGAACCAACTGACACCAGTGGCTTGTGAGACCGGCCACCGCCCCTCGTCGGGGTCTCGACTGTATACACTAGTCTACTCTGAAGAATCGATGCCCTGTCTCAAAACTCCCACGGCTAGGGACCTTTTAAGGATGTGCTTATAGACTCCAGCTCTCACTTATATGATCGCCCTCATACTGCTGGTAGTCAAGCAAGAATCCTAGGGGCTCTATCAACGTGCAATAGCGACTCGTAAGGTCACCTAAAGTAGTACACGATGATAAAGGTAAACCAGATAGCATACTATCATCTTGAGTAAGACTGTCCTACTGGGACAGGTCCTCCCCTCAATCATTGCAATCACGTGCCTGTGATCTAATAATTGACTCTGAGGGCACTATCTCCAACATAGAAGACAACAAACCTTAACTTAATTATGTGACCGTCTTGAACTGCCCTTTGAACCTTAGGGTTTGGGGCAGTACGGCGTGCCACATGTGAGCCGTTGGCTTGACCCTTCTACTGCTGGACCGCTACTACTGTGTCACACTCCGGATTTTTGAACTCCGCTCAAGTGTTGAGCTTTAGGGGATCTTGGGTGTTTGATTATTCGTTCGAAAACTTTAATACTGTCTGTTTATCTGCAATGCGTGGAATTCATATTACAAGACATGGAATACGAAGTATGTGATATTTCGCATTTACGATGTCTAAAGAGAATGTGGATTCAAGATATTGCAGTTTTACACTTTGTTTTCTGTGACTGTAAGTGTAGTATGTAGTGGTATTGCCGATTTTCGTTGCTATACGTCGACGACAATCGGTGTATGCATACTTACTTACGTCGATGATATGAGATATTATGTGTTGCTGAGATATGATGTGCAGGATTATCGCGATTGAATAGCCGGGGGTTTTATGTGAGATGAGAGTTTTATATTTTCATTCATGTAAATTCAAACGTAATGTAATATTCTTTTATTTGGGGCACTTCCGGGTTGAGGTTGCTTCCACCAGTGTTGTATATTATTTACTTTTCCGCATTAGGAGGGGAGCACAGGTGACCGGGTTCTGGGGTTCAGTAGGAGGCCATCTCGAGGAGTCGAGACCGGGTCTCCTAAACTCCAGAATTGGTAGGGTCGCTTGCCGCTCTCGTAGGGGTCCAGGGTGTGGGCTTGGCTATTCATCACGACTGTGGAATCCGTATTTTCTATTCTGGCTAAATACTAAATACGGACGTCCTAGGATATCCCACATTATATCTATGTTTCTGCTGCCTGTGTTCTGTGATATCTGAGACGAATGACATATTATATATATGATATATAGTAGACGTTGCTTATGTTTTACACCCGCGCTAGTCCCGTCCCGGTATGCCGTTAGTTAAGTAACCTAACGGTGCATAACGGAACATTGCGGCGAATGCGGGTGGCATAAGTGTACGTGTTATTTTCGTTTCTTTTCTGTGATTGGCTTAAGGACTTAAATGATGGGATTACATTAATGTGATTAATGTAAAGAAAATAAACCTAAAAAGATGTTGTAGAATCGGATTTGAAAACCACTCGGCTATTTATGAAAAAGCTATATTTCAAAACTGCGGAGCTTAAGCCACTCCTTTTGAAAACCATTTGATTCTACAACGATATCAAGTTCAAAGCATTAAAGATTTTCTTAAAAATCATCCGCAACCCTCCGTCATTTTAGGAAGTAGAGTACTTAGTATTCGTGCTACGTTTGTTGACCTTAGCCAAGGCGTAGTGTACGGTAGCTAAGTGATGTCTTTCTACAAATGCATATGATGCAGATTAATTAGGACGGGCATATGACTGTGTTGACCTTAGCCAAGGGTCATGTGAACGGGTCTAATTAATCAAGAAATGATGGGTTGAGCTTGACTAGTACTCGTGATTTGTTGACCTTAGCCAAGGTCATGAGTGCTAGGGGTAAAAACCACATCGGGAATTTCAATAGTTGAAATTTGCAATGAGATTGCATACCTTCCATGTGATGGTTGGATCCCGATCCCACTGAGGAAATAGTTGCTCCTAGGAGAGTTTTACAGTTTACAATTAGCTAACTCATTAGGTGTCTAGAAAGGTGTTAACGGGGCTCCGCCTCTGGGAAAACGAGGTTTACTCTAATTAGGTCCGTGCGAAAGCACGGGGAACCTCCCTCAAGTACCGACACTGGCCTGGCTGACCGGTTAGCGAAGTTGTAGACTGTAATTAATCCTGGCTAGTTTTTCTTTTTAAGGTTTGAAAGAAAAACTCGATAAAAGCAGTGGGAAACATCGATTAGACAAGATAATAACCAATCTGATCTATACAAGAGCTTTCGCTGAGTGTATTCTTTTCTCTCTCTTAATGGCAGATACCCATGACTGGACTCAAGCTTCTACTAGATAAAAACAAACTGAATGGGACCAATTATAAAGACTGGCTGAGGAATCTGAAAATAGCCTTGACTTATGATAAAGTATCATATGTCCTCACGGCTTCATCCTCGCCCGTCCCAAGTCCAAAATCCTCAGTTGCGGGCATTGAAGTCCGCAAGACATGGGACGCTGACTGTGCCACGGCAAAATGCCTCGCGCTTGCATCGATGGATAACACACATCAAAAGCAGCACGAGGATATGGACATTCACGGTATATTGCTCCATACAAAGGAGTTGTATGGAGAGCAATCCCGCGTATTACGATACGAAGAATCAAAGAAATTGTTTCAGATGCGAATGGCCCCTGGCACATCAGTAGGAGACCATGTTCTGAAGAAGATAGCTCTTATAGAAGAGCTTGAGGACCTTGGATGGACGATGGACAATGAACAATATATAGATATTATTCTGCAGTCCCTCCCCTCCACCTTTGCTCAATTCATAGTGAACTTCAACATGCACGGCATGGAGAAGTAACTCCCTGAACTCCTTAATATGTTAAGGAGTGCAGAGAGCACTATGAAGTCAGCAAAAACTCCCGTTATGACTGTTGGACAGTCTTCCTCTTCTCGCCCGAAAGCTAAAGCCAAGGGAAAGAAAAAGAAGAAGCCCACCAATCATAAGGGTGGAGTTAAAAAGGTGAAGGGAAAGGAAAGGTCCAAAGCTGGAGACTCGGGGAAAGGCGAATGTTTTCATTGCCACAAGATAGGACATTAAAAGCGCAACTGCACGGAGTACTTAAGTCTCAAGAAGAAGCATGGGGATGCTTCTGCTTCAGGTGCGTTTGTGACAGAAAACTGTTTTTCAATAAACTCTGCTTCTTGGGTATTGGATACTGGTTCAGGTTCTCACATTTGCAATTCTATGCAGGGGCTGAGAAATAGCAAAATTTTGAAGACAGGTGACCATACTCTCCGCGTTGGAAATGGTTCCAATGTACATACAATCGCAGTGGGAGAGTATCACTTGGGGTTGCCATCTGGATGTATTTTGGTTTTGAATCCTTGTTATTTTGTACCAAGTATGATTTGTAATATAATATCCATTTCTTTGTTAGACAATGAAGGATATAATTTTGTATTGCAGAACAATGTTATGAACATTCACCTGAATCAAATGTTGGTTGGGTATGGTACACTTAATAACGGAATATATGTCCTAAATCAACACACAGTTTTCAGTATACAAAACACTAATAAAAGAAAGCTTTCAGAATTAAATGAAGCTTTTCTTTGGCACTGTAGACTTGGTCATATTAACGAAACAAGACTAAACAAGTTACACAAAGATGGATATTTAAACTCTTTTGAATATAAATCTTATGCAACTTGCTAGTCTTGTATCAAGGATAAAATGACCAAAAATTCCGTTTACCGGACACGGAGAAAGGGCTACTGAGCTCCTGGGCCTCATACATAGTGATGTATGTGGGCCAATATTTACACAGGCTAGAGACGGTTTTTCATACTTCATTACGTTCACTGACGATTTCTCAAGATTCGGTCATGTATTTTTATTAAAGCACAAGTCCGAAGCTTTCGAGAAATTCATTGAATATAAACAAGAAGTAGAAAAACAAACCGGCTTGAGTATCAAGATGCTTCGATCAGATCGAGGTGGTGAGTATCTCAGTACAGAATATGCAAACTTCCTAAAAGAGAATGGGATTCTCTCTCAGCTCACTCCTCCTTACACACCACAGCACAATGGTGTGTCAGAACGACGGAATAGGACCCTATTAGATATGGTCCGGTCCATGATGCGTGATGCTGAGTTACCAGTCTCGTTTTGGGGGCATGCATTGGAGACTGCAGCGTTTCTGCTAAACAGGGTTCCAACCAAAACTGTGTATACCACGCCATATGAGATATGGCATGGGAAGAGACCATATCTTAAGAGAATAAAGATTTTGGGTTGCCCGGCCTATGTTAAAAAGCAGAATCCGGACAAACTCGAGACACGGTCACGTCATGTGTAACTTTGTAGGATATCCAAAGAATTCTTATGGATATCTATTCTACCACAAAGAGGAACAAAAGGTGTTTGTTTCTCAACATGCCACATTCTTAGAAAAAAGAGGTTTTTCACAGATAAAGATGATGCAAGGTGGTGGATCTAGAAGAGGCTCTAGAGACACAAACTACTGTTGGAGATAGTGCCCTCAGAGTAAATTATTGGATCACAGGCACGTGATTGCAATGATTGAGGGAGGGACCTATCCCGGTAGGACAGTCTTGCTCGAGATGATAGTATGCTATCTGGTTTACCTTTATCATCGTGTACTGCTTTAGGTGACCTGACATGTCGCTATTGCACGTTGATAGAGGCCCCTTGGATTCTTGCTTGACTGCCAGCAGTATGAGGGCGATCATATAAGTGAGAGCTGGAGTCTATAAGCACATCCTTAAAAGGTCCCTAGTCGTGGGAGTTTCGAGACAGGGCATCGATTCTCCAGAGTAGACTAGTGTATACAGTCGAGACCCCGATGAGGGGCGGTGCCGGTCTCACAAGCCACTGGTGTCAGTAGGTTCACCTAAGATGTATACAGGTGCTCATTGGGTTATGAGTACACCGGACAGGACTCGCCGGGAACATGCTAGTTGGTCTTATACCTGACGTCAGATAGCAGTTCCCAGGTGACATGTGTACAGGTTAGTTCATCGACCTGGGGATCGTCATTTGTCTCGTGTGAGTTCCCACTGTACTTTGATTACTACCCTACCACGGCTCAAAGGAGTCGTGCAAACAGGTTTTAGTTGGGTACAGTCCCGAGCCACATGGAGGCAGTGAGCGGATCTTCGGGGGTTTCGTCTCTCCCGGTATTGGGGGTGAGGTCGCGCTGTGTCTAGGAGAGCCATTACACAAAGACCTTGGCCAAGGCCGGAGATTTACTGGTAGGTATTCCAGTAGTATCTCAGGGTGTTCTGGGATACACTCCGACACGACTTGTACCGCTTTTTGGGGGTCTGACTTTTACCAACCCCCTAGGGCCCGCCATGCGATGCTCATAGACGAACGGACCGGACTGTACGGATATTGTCACTGACAGGCTCAGTTGGGTGTCGGGGTGAGCTTCCTCATCGACGTCCCTTTTGGTCAATAGCTGGTGGCCCCTCACGTATTGGCTTATACCTCTGACGTGCTAGTGGTTAAATCCACAGCCATAGTATTGACGAGTCTTTAGAGTCCACCACACTTTCAGTTACTCAAGTTTCGGGCGAAACGCTGTAGAGGCCGTATGGAGATATGGCAGGGTCCGATCAGATACGTGCGGTATTGCACGGATCAGGATCGGACGGGTTTGTACTAGTGGCCGTATAGTTATAT